>OX465116.1:12131922-12354422 GCA_949987565.1 Luidia sarsii
ACAGAGACAGAGAGACAGGGAGACAGCGACAGAGACAGAGAGACAGCGACAGAGACAGAGAGATAGAGACAGAAACAGAGACAGAGACAGGGTGACAGAGACAGGGAAGCAGAGAGACAGAGACAGCGACAGAGACAGGGAGACAGAGACAGGGAAACAGGCAGACAGAGACAGGGAGACAGAGACAGGGAAACAGGCAGACAGAGACAGAGACAGGGAGACAGAGACAGGGAAACAGTGAGACAAAGACGCATATAGATATAGAGTTTGAGGGAACGACAGGGAAAAAAGGGAGGGGCCGAGAGAGAAGGAGAGCGAGTCCACCACCGACCGGACACTGCTCAGCTTGGCCACCCCACCCCCTCCCCACCCCCTTACAGACGCTCGCACCACACGCTGCAATTAGTGTGCCCCCCCCCCCTCCGGAGACTCGCCCCGAAATCGGACAGTGACGGAGAGCGACGGCCGGCCAGCGCTGCCCCTAAGTGGGGCCGGCTGTCGCCTTCAATTCCCCCCGCCGTTCCGCCGTGCCAATTTCCCTTAAATGACACAAACTTCAATTATTTGGTCGTTGCCACGGCCCTGTCACAGAAGTGAGGAGGAGGGAGGGGGGATCTGAGGCTATAGGGAGTGGATGCAATATCCCGCGGTGTGCATTCGGTGAGCAAGAACCTCCAATCTTCACGCGCACAATCTGGTTAACTTTTTTGAAAAATGTGATTTTTATCTTGTTTCGGATTCCTCAAGGGAAAGGCCTTGTCAATTTTGCCTTCTTTTAAATTTTTCTTTTATATTCTTCCTTTTAAAATGCGTGGTGATGAACATTTTACTTCTCAGGTGAAAACGGACAACTTCATTACCGCCAGCTAAAGAAAATGCACTCCTAATCTCGTTGTGAAAAGCGAAAGAGAGAGATAGAGGGATATACAGACAGAGACACAAGGCATGTAGAGAGACAGTGACAAAAAAAATCAGATGTACAGTGACAGTAAAGCTCCTTTTCTTCGCAAAGCTATACCAAAGATTCCGTTGACCAAATCGATAGATACAGGGAAATATGTGACCCGGCACAGCATAATGAGGAATAACCCCCACTTTTGAGATTTTGAGATTTTCTAATGATGTGAAAGAGTATACCATTAGCTTTTAAATGATATCAAATTATAATATCCTCTTATACTTAATTTTTCCAAAAGTATTTTTTTTTATTTTTATTTGCAATCGAAATGTGAAGATACTTTAGCTTCAGGCGTCGTTTACTCGAAAAGTGTTTAGGTGGGATATTCCTCATGTCGTTGTGCCGGGTCACATATAATGATACCGAGAGACACGAGATGATGTAGGGTGCAACATAAATATAATACATATGAGGCTGCGTGCAGCACAAAATAAGGCACCCTCCCATTTCTAAGCATTAAGTACCCACGATGAAGGTGAACTGGCAATCAAGAAATCAGAAAAGCGCGCGAACCAGGACAGCGGGGACATTTTTTGGCAGAACAGAAAGCGGCGGCGGCGGCGGCGGCGGCGGCAGACGTAAGATGAGCGAACAGACCACGCGCTGTGGACCCGACGCTCTTCCTATCGGGGGAAAAAAAGGTGAACATCCAACAACCTAGCCGCCATTGGAGCTCGACAGACATTGTCGTCTGCGTCCAGCTGCCACATTATGGATGTCTCTACCGCGGCCATTACGGTTGTGTAACAACACGGCTTCCTTTTGTTTATATATATATACGGTATGAGGTGTCTCGGCAAGCGGGGGTTAGGGAGGTTGTGGTGCGGGCATTTTCCAGGAATTTTGTTGCCGTTCCTTTCCGTTTTGCGTAAACAATATTGCACTTTCTCGCCGGGTGTATAATCAACTGTAACCTCTAGCTGTAATTGCCACCTGCCCAAAAAAAAAAACACCGCTATTAGAAGTCGAGCCTATTCTTGGTCGTGACTACGTCCAAACCGCTAGCTCTGTTCAATTTTTTTTTTTGGGGGGGGGTGTTTAAAGGCCCTATACAACATTGGTAAAACTCACGATTGGCAAAGTTTTTTGTGTTAAACCATTAAACATGCCAAAAAAAGCAATACTGCGAAATGGTAAAGCTCAAATAATAATCTAAGTAGAAAAAATGATGCGCGCATTCGCTATTCGCGCGAGGCCAATACAGATTGCGACGTGGTAGCCTTTCTGCGAGTCGTCGAAAGCGCTGCCTGCATGCAACCGATAGCCGCCTCGAATTACGCGGCGTGGTACCACAGCCCCGGGCGAAACTACACGAGTAATTCCGAAGGTGGTGCACGTGTACCTGTGTAAGTGAACGAGTCCTTAGCGCCTACGGGCAGACTGTTTGTGAGTTAGGGCACCTCGCGGACCTGTGGAAGGAACCAGTCAAACAAACAGCAGCTGGGAAGACCTCGTGATAATTATGGTGACGTCATTCGGCCGAGACGCCCTCGGCCATAGCTGCACCAATTTCAAGAAGACGTTTCATTTGCCGCGTAAACTACTTTCTCCTGCCACTGCATTCTGTGCACTTTTTCCACAGTTATTTACCGGTTTGCCTTTAGTGGTGGCGACATGATGACGGGATATGCAATTAAATATTACTGCACGGTAGAGTCATATCAATATACTTTAAGATCATTTCGGGTGCCGTAACTCTAACGCACCGTGTTGACGTCGTAAGGGCGTCATACACGAATTGCGATGACGTCATGCGCGCGTCGTGCCGACGTCCTTGGAGAGTCGTGTAGTTAAGCGGCACTGACGTCATATAGAATCGATATGAATCTCGCCAAATTCCTAACTTGGTATAACTTTTTTTTCACAGACCGGTGAATTCACATGTTACAGACAAAGTAACGCATGACACGCACACGCCATTTCGAGTCAGACCATTGACGATGTTTGATTGCCATGTGAACTCGATAAAATTAGCTCGACTTTAAAAACAAAGTTGTGTGGCTCTGAAAAGGGACGTCAACAGCTGTGCATAACTACTTGGGGGTGAAGAGAATGTCGCTCATTGAACAATGTCAGGAGGTGGAAATTCAAATTAGATAAGACTTGAAGGTTTGCACGGTGGAAATACTGAGTGGAAGGTTTGCGGTGACACCGCATGGTTCACTTCTCTTTCAAGAAGTGTGTCTCTGTAAAGAGCCGGTAACTCGACGTTTCGGGCAGTGTTGCACTCTGCCCGCCGTCGGGAGAGCCACACACTCCTTCTCAGGAGAGATGCGATACACGGTGTCGCCGCAAAACGTCCACTTCAAACGGATTCGGTATTTTTGGAAGCCATTTTCCAGTGGCGGAAAGGGTGCATTGCATCGCCATTGCTCGCCTCGTTACCGTGTGGGGATCAGCGTTATCTAATTGTGTCGACAGCAGGAACAACATGCTAAAATAGATTTGAAATCCCGTCACGGTTACGTAAGGCCCAGCAATCGGTATTCTACCGTACGGTGTTTACATCCAAGGCGCCAATTAACCCTTCTACGAACGCACCGGAAAATCTGTCCAAAAAGGCAAAATTGAAATAATCGCAAACGCTGACGTTATTGGCTGAATCGAGAGAGAGCGTCTTGCGGAGATTATACAAACGGGCATCACACCGGGGTCTTAAGTGGCGTCAATAATTCCACTGAAACGACTGTTTTTTTCTCGGGTGAACATTCCTCCCTCGTTCTTAAAAAAAGAGTGCGATGGCGTCAGTGAATCGTTACCCTTGGAGATGCACGTGGGGGGGGGTCCACAATCGGATTCGGACAATCAGCACTTCTACGTTACGCTGGATAATATTATCGTAACATGTTGTTCTGACACGACCGCACAACCAAACGCTATCATTAGGTCCCGTTGCAATCTCAAAGTCAATTACCTCCCAAACCCACCAACAAGCAGTTGCGCCGCTGACTATCAACTTAAAGCCCCTATACACAACATTGCATGGTAAGATCGAAGAACATAAATGTTCACAGATTTATAGAAACCTCGCACTGAAATATTTCTGCCTAAAATGTTGTATTTTGGGGAGAAAAGCGTAAGAGAAATCGTTTACGTCTCACCGAGATCTAAACCATTTTCCGGAACAGTGTACGGCGTTGAATGCTGCATTCTCGCGAAACAAATGAAGCGGTTTTTCACGATTTACTCGAGACTCGGTTGGCGGATTGAACCGAAAAATTCACAGGAAGCTTGTGTTGGACCAGACAACGTATGGAGGCTATTCTTTGACCTCGACCAATGTTGTGCAGGGGCTTTAATCTATGGGGTCGAGAACATATTTTTGCAGAGATCGCATAGGTAGACGTCTATACATAATGGGGCAAACCGGAAGCACGCATGGACAGCATGCTTTGGGGCGGAGACCCGTTGCTTCATCGCTTGTCCAGCAACATCGCCCCACTCAAAGTGCGCCGTGTGCGTTATCCGTACCGTATATGACCCGGCACAGTATAATGAATAATAACCCCCACTTTTGAGATTTTGAGATTTTCTAATGATGTGAAAGAGTATACCATTAGCTTTCAAATGATATCAAAATTATTTCTGTGTGAACTTTGTTGTAAATAGTACAAGGGGACTTCGCTCGTTCATTTGGTACCAGACACAATATAGCAGCACCATTCTAACTCCTCGAAAGCGGCCATTCAAAAAGGCAGGAACTTTACATTTTCCTGAAAACAGTACACAAACACTCCCCTGAAACCCTCGTTTTTTAAACATTTAGAGACGGATTTCGGAAAAATCCTTTGGACATAATATCCTCCAATACATTAACTTTCCGGGGAAAAAAAATTATCGAATTGAGAAGATACTTTGACTTCAGGCGTTGTTTACTCGAAAAGTGTTTTGGTGGGATATTCCTCATGTCGCTGTGCCGGGTCACATATCCAGTCTTATAACTCGGTATCTGTATCGCCGATTGGCACTGGGCACCACTGATCGAGAACGCCATTTGACGTAAGTGGAAGGTTGGCGGCGACGCCGCGTGTAGCACTTCTCTTTCCAGAAGGAGTGTGGCTCTGAAAACAGCCGGTACCTCAACGTTTCGGGTAGTGCTAAAAATAAAAATAATAAAAAGTGAAAACCACTGTAAGAGGTGTGGAATCCGCTAAGAATGGAGTCAAAAACCGCTCTATAGAGGAGCCAAATGGAGGACAACTCTTTTTTTCCCGAGTCGTCCTCCATATGGCTCCTCACAAGAGTGGGTCTTTGCATCTTCTATTGTTTTTCACTCTTTGTAAAAAAAAATGGCTTTTTGCAGCGATTTTCACTCCTCAAGAGAGTGAATTATTCACTCTTCGAGAGAGTGAATTTTTCACTCTTTTGCATTTATCACAAAATTTAGTGGGCCTGACGTTTCGATCGTAGCAGGACCTTTCTTCAAAGGCAGAGTGACAAGGTCAAAACAATATAGGAAGGTTTGCGGTGACACCGTGTATCAGGTCTCTTAAAGGAAGAGGTTTGGTTCTGAAAAGAACCTGAGTGGTAACTCGACGTTTCAACCAGTATGCTCTGGTCGTCATCAGGAGAAGGTCAAAACAGATACCTGTACACGAAGGAAGGGGGAAGACAGGGAATAGGGACACGGATGAGAAACAAAGGACAAAGAGTTATCGGCTGCGGCTTCAAATTGCACGGGAGTCTACGGCAGCCACAGCCGATTCCCCGCGCTGGGTCATAAGCTATTCTGTCCCGTAATAGTTCACGGGCTGTCGACCTTGAGTGCCATGTCATACGAACTGCTATCGACCCGAATCAAGAAACACGATGCATTGGGACAATCCCGAGTTAACATAATAATTATTGTTTGTATACCTTCCTCTCTGACGGCCTTCCTTCGGTGCGACCTTCGAGCGAGCATTTTGTTTGTTTTTTGGAGAATCGTCGCCATCATTTTTTTAAATTAATACTCACAATATCGCATTCTGACAACGGTGTGGAGATGGTCACCCAACAAGCCGATCGATTCCCCCCCGGGGGTCAAATTTGCCGGGCACTGAGGGCTCGATCGAACGGATTTCAAATCCTAATTAACTTTTACAGACTGCCAGTTGACGAGCGTCTACTGGTAACAAAGAGAACAGCAAACTCCTCGCTAATTCCAAAAACAAACAAAAACCCACACTACATTATTTCAATTGATATTGTATTAAAACGAGTGCACACACAAAGGAATGCACGTGTCAAAGGCCCAATACAACATTGGGAAGATCGGAAAACATCGATGTGCACAGATTTCCTTTACATTTACACAGTTTGTAGATGGTCATGATAGAATCCCCATGTTGAAATCTTTAGGTCTGGGATGCTGTACTTCTCGAGAAATCTTCACTCAGACATCGCCAAATAGTTTAATGAACTATTTCTTACACGAATGAACGGCGCGAAAACCGTGACGATTTTTTTTTTTGCTTTTTTCTACTTTCTCAGATTAGCATTTGAGCTAAAACCTTCGCAGGATTGCTTTTTGGGGGGAATTGGTTTAACACACAAACTGTGGCAATCTTTTTCACTTTTACCAATGTTGTATAGGACCATTAAAAAAAATACTATTTGTCGATGTTTGAGTGAAGATTTCTCGAAAGGTACAGCTTCCCAGACTGTAAGATTTCAACATGGGGATTCTATCATGACCATCTACAAAACTGTGTAAATTAGAAGGAAATATGTGGACACCGGTGTTTCCCGATCTCCCCGATGTTGTATTGGGCCTTTAAATACCAATGCGTGCCCGCAAGCAAGGCATATAAGCGTCACGACGTATGACACTTAGCCACCGTGGCTAAGCTATACGTGCGCATGCGCGAAGCCAGGTTTTGCTGAGGCCTCCCCCATTTATTAATAAATTAATTCATTCATTCGTTCATTTCTCAGGTAGTTACAGGCACAAGCACGAAACAACCCTAACTCTTATCCTAATCCTAACCCTAACAACCCTAATCCTGAACCTAACCCTAATCCTAATCCTAACTCTATGAGTTACGCTAACCCAACCCGAACTGTAACTCTAACCGTAACCATAACCCAAACGCCCTAAGCCTAACCTACGCTGGTTTACAAAGCACGTCCTTGTATAGTCCCCACACAATTTACGGGGTATCAGCATGGCTCAACGACGGTGGTTAAGCGTCATATGTCGTTCCTGTTATATATCTCCCGCAAGCAGTCATTCCCCCCACCCCATAAAAAAACCGCACGCTTTATAAATACCAGCGGCGGCTGACCTCAGATCAACGCCTTCCCTGTTGGTCTTCGCCGAGCAGAGAATCGATCGGTCAACTCACCAAAACGAGAAAGGAACAATATTTATCGACGACTTTCTTTTTTTTCCCACGTCTTTATTGGTGCAGTAGAGTCATAGGAGCGGGAGTTAGATAAACGGAGAGGGAAATGCCAGCTGGGAGTTTCTCCGGTTTGATTTGATTAAACCATGCCGTCAGTCGGGCACTCCGGAAATACGAAGGGCGTCTCTATACACACACCACCCCTATAGCTCCGGTGGTCAGTGGCTTTTACGTTGTTGTTTTTTCCTAAGAGTCCCTATTTCCGACACCCAATACACATCCTCCCTTTTTTATTAAACAGATATTTACAGGGTCCTGTTGTGATTGAATCCTACTTTCATTCTTTCCTTTTTTTTGGTTATGATAAACGCGGAAAGAGCAAGAACGTGGCCGCCATCGATGATTCGCTTAGACCATAACCGAATCAGGCCTAACGAAAACCTTGGTGTTGTCCCAAATTGACGAGGCATGTTTTGTTTTTTTCGTAACACATCGGCCCGTGTCTGACGCAAGTGATGACTACATTACATTATAATAGGCCTACGTGCTTTGGGGTCTATTTCCGACACCCCGCGTGTTTGTGGTAAGACAGCGTTTTCCGTGACGTCATGAGCCGGGTTAATCAAACAAATGGTGACGCGTTTACTCTAAGAAGTATATACTCTGCTTACGAAACCTTATAATGATCTTGGATACACACTGCTTTCGTCGCACATTGTAGATGAATGAAAGATAAAAACACAGAGATGGAGGTGCAATGAAATCAGTCATGCGCTTGGTAAAATAATTTGCTGACGCAGATAGTTTGACAAGTATTTCCCTAAGTGGTCGAGATACATGTACATTGACACTTATAGGCCGTTTTCGCAATAAAGGCTTAGGGTCGGGCTTAGGCTTCGTCTCCGTCTGACAAAAGCTGAAAATCCAGTCGTGGTTTCTTTCCGAATTTGAAGGTTTGCTGGCTTGATAGGTACAGAGTATTCACCAAGAACCTGGGGTTAAACGCTTGTTTTTAGATGCCTGTGATATTATAACGAGTAGGATGAGTGGGACAGAAGCCTGAGAGCCCGAGCCAAAGCCTTTATTTCGAAAACGGCCATGATTATTGTCAGTTGTCCCTTCATGAACCAAATGCTTTGAAAAATACTCATTCATCCATTGAAGACCATTAGAGTACTATAAATGTCGAAGCATCCAACCAGGTTTATGTTTCTTCCTGGAAAATGTGTCTTAAAATCCCTTAGAATGGCAAGTTTATAAATCGTTCCATTGACAAGTGCACACTAGTTTATCATGGATATAATCATTATAAATTTGCGTCGAGGAGAATGTAATTCGATGAGAGTTTGCCCTGATCGACGTACATGTATACTCGCCGCTATACAATATTATTCGAATCCGCCACTTACGACGGGTTACCCATTGGAAGTTGAGTTGCGATGCGTCGTAACGCTTTGTGACATCCACCCCTGTCTTTCGTAAATCTTGCAACAAAAAATGTTCTCGAGAGAGAAGGGGGGTCGACATGTAGAATCTTAAAAAAAAAAAATCCCATTGACACAACCTGAAAGAAACGGCTCGTTAGTCGTGCATGTGTCAGTAGATTTGTGTGCTGTGTTCTGGTTTATCGTTCAGTATGGACCCCGTGCGCTAGCCAGCAATGTTGGTCGTGCATTCTCTACCTGCACATTACAGTAGAGTATGGAACGGTCTTTCAAAACTCCTAAATATTGACTCTATAAAAAAATCCACATACACACCTCTCCAGCCAGTTTATTGATTTACATTCTCCTTTCTATACTTTTTAGCGCTTAGAAAGGCACTTAACGAAGCGCTATATAAATATGTATACCATTATTAACAGATTGGTGTACACAGTGGTGTACTGTCCCCGAGAAGGTCCAAGGGATGGGACACGAGAACCCTTGGTAAAGGTGATGATATCATTTTTTGGTGTCTGTCCACTCCCGGCGAGGCGTCAAAGCTGTCCCCAGTACGGCGTCGATGGTCCGTATCGCGCTGCCCGTTCTCAGCAGCGCGTCCCTGACGAAGGCCGGCGTGTCCACCCCCGCTTCGACGGGGACGAGGCCGTCCGAGGCGTTGGTCGCGACCGCGCCGGGGCGGCACGGCGAGGGCGACCCCGGGTGCACGGTGGTTGCAGCGGCGGCGGCGGCGCCCTTCCCGCTGCCGACAGCGCCCTCTGCCGTCGCCGATGACGAAGCCCCGCACGGGTAGAGGGTACTTTCAAGGATATCTGTGACGCCACTAAAAGTCAAGGAAAAACTGATGCGAGACTTTGTGAGTAAGAAAAGCGAAACTCCAAAGTTAGAGGGCCTGGCGTATCGATCCTATAGCAGGACCTCTCTCAAAGGCAAAGTGACGAGGACATATAACACAGACAGTCAGGGGAAGGAAAGCCCTGACACACACGACAGAGGAAGGACAAAAGGGAAGAGAGTGGGATTGCAGATGTACACACGAAGGGAGGGGAGATCAAAGGGGAAACAAACAAAAGGGTGGGGAGGATCAAAGGGGAAACAAACAAAAGGGTGGGGAGGATCAAAGGGACAGGAGCAAGGTGGGAGATCAAAGGGGGAAAGGGACAGGGAAGATGAAAGAAAAGAGGGATTAATGAAGTGAGGATTAGTCATTCCCTTCCTGGATGTTGAGGCCATGAGGTTGGATAGTGCGGAGACGCTTAATCCACGGTTAATAAAAGACAGAGAGCTCTTCATTATTTGGCTCAAAAAAATAAATCAACGTGATCTCGCATGATTAGTTGCCCTATATGTTGGCCTACGAGATCGATGCCAGCCCATCTTGGCAAATCGATTGTCATTAAGAGACACGGTGAATGCGAACGAGGACCCCACACAAGGTGACGTCACGGGCCCCGAACAACCTCGCGCGTGGTAGACCCGTCAACATCCAGATTTCGTCAATATCGATTTCAAAGACCGCAACCGGTACCGTAAGGTTCTTTTACTCAACTCGAAGGAATCAAATCACATCGGGAGAGGTAGTGAAAAAACCTGCATTTATCATCTCAAGCTGAATTACTAGTTCATTCACGTTTCTCTCATTCAAAACTTTACCATTCATGTAAAAAAAAGTCCGTTTCCCCCCATTGCAAAGTAAACGGTTCAAATATCAAGTAAGTGATACCCACACCGTCTTGACAACGTATTTCATTCAACCGCGGACCTATTTTATCTTTTAGGCAGATCTCCAGGGTCGGTTTCTTATTAGGGAAAAGTATTTGCCTTTGTCACTCTGTGCCGGCGAAACACCTTCCACAGAAGGGGTCTTAAGAAAGGCTCCTCTAATCCGAGTTGTTTTCAAAAACCACTTGCGAGAGCAAATAGAAAAAAAAACCTGGCGAGAAAAACTGGAAAACCCTTTTAAGGGCGCTGACGTCTCTTCCGTGAGGGCTTTCGGGTTCCGGGCGAAGATATGACGCGCGATATCAGTTCAGAAATGGAAGCGAGTATTAACTATTGGTCGGCGCCCCCAAAATAAAGCACTTTCTTCGACCTGCGTGGCAAGGGGATGTTGATTTTGATTGCTTCGGCGGGGGACTGGTGTGATACAGCGCGAGCAGTGTCTGCATGCCAGCTTTGCCCACAGCCAGCGCACAGTACCATACCAAGGCGCTCCTCTGCATGGCGCAAGGGGGGAAAAGTGCATTCGAACGCGGTGAATTCGGGGACCCGGACCCGGCCCGTGATGCACTCATTTCGGTCTCGCCTTGAAAAGCGCACAGAGCTTCGAATGAAGCTGAGAGATTACGGCGAGGGTGTATGAGTTAGTGAAGGCATTACCGGTGCCAATTATCTCCCCTCCTTATCTTTCCTTTACCTTCCCTTTCCCCTTCTTTTCCCCCATGTTTTGTCCTCTTCCTTTCCTTCCCTATTCCTTTTTTTCCCTGCTTCCTCATCTTCCTCCTCTTCCTTCCCTTTCACCTTCTTCCCCTTGCCTCTTCCTTCCCTTTCCCCTTCTTTTCCCCTGCTCCCTCCTCTTCCTTCCGTTTCCCCTACTTCCCTCTTCCTCTTTCTCCTCTTCCTTCACTTTTCCCTTATTTCCTCCTGCTTCTTCTTCTTTCTCATCTTCCTCCTTTTCCTTTCTTTCCACTTCCTTCCCCCGCTTCCTCATCTTTCTCATCTTCCTTCCCTTCTCCTTCCTTTTCCCCTGCTTCATCCTGTTCCTTCCCCTCCACTTATTTTCCCCAACTTCCTCCTCTTTCTCTTCTTCCTCCTCTTCCTCCTCTTCCTTCCTCTTCACCTTCTTTTTCCCCTGCTTCCTCCTCTTACTTCCCTTTTCCTTCTTTTCCCCTGCTTCCTCCTCTTCCTTCCCTTGCCCTTCTTTTCCCCCTGCTTTCTCCTCTTCCTTCCCTTTCCCTTCTTATTCCCCTGCTTCCTCCTCTTCCTTCCCTTTCCCTTCTTTTCCCCTGCTTCCTCCTCTTCCTCCTCTTATTCCTCTTCCTTTCCTTGCCCCTCCTCTCTTTCCTTCTCCTTCCCTCACTCCTATTCCTCCTCCTCCTCATCCACCCCGCCTTCTCCACCTCCTCCTCTTCCTCTTCCTCGGTCCCTCCCCTTCACCCTCTGCAACTCCTAATTTCCATTCACGTACATGTTCATCTTCGTTCTCTTCTACCTAAATCCCTTCTCCCTCTCCCTGTGTAGTTTCCCTTTATAATCCGCGAGGGCGCTCAAGGTGTTTGGCTGTATAAATATGCGGCCGGGCCGGCATTTGCTGCCTTGGACCGATATCGATCAAGACTCGGGAGGTGGCGACTTCAGTCCCGTCCAGATCCAAGGCGCGATCGCTCAGATACGGGAGAGGGGGGACCTTGGCTTCGCAGGATTGGCGAGAACAGTCAGTCGTATAAGAAGGGGTACGGGGAAAGAAGAATCTCGCCCTGGCCAAAAAAAAAGGACAGATTCGACGAAGGAAAAAAAAAAGAGGACAACTTTGTGACAATACAGAAATTGCAAAGTTTTCTCATATAGCTCCATTTCAAATGTTGCATCGTATTCTATACTAGCGGCTGCCACGACGGAAACAAAACTTCACAGGAAAAAATGGCTCTTCTCCCATGAACAAAAATACAGATCAACAAATAAAGACTAGTTGACTGTTAGGGAAGGCAACCATCTAAGGGCTGGATAGCTCAGATGGAAGAGCACTTGTACTTTAAACCACAGGTCTCGGGTTCATGTCGCGGCCCAGCCAAAGTTTTCTCTGCCATACTGGTAGAAACGTCGAGTTACCACTCGGCGAGTTACCACTCGGGTTCTTTTCAGAAGAGACCTTATACATGGTGTCACTGCAAACCCTCCTATATTGATTCACCCACACCATGCAAAGCCTTATAAGTCTTACTTGAAATAGAAATAGAAATAAAACAACAAATGACAGGACAAAGGTGAACCGGTGAAGCGGATATAAACGGACGAATGCCGAAATACAAGTTGGAGTTCTTTGTTGAAGTTGAAGCTTTGGATTACCTTTTCAAAACTCAGTCAAACATTCAAAAATGATGCCAGAGGCTTCCTGTTTTCATGCCTTCTACTTGAAATGGATGAAAGAACTAGAGACAAAGCCGGAGCCTGAGCCCAAGCCGGGCTTCGGAAAAGGGCCAAGGAATGCCACCGAGCACGCGATTGCGCAAAACAAGGGGTAATGACGTCATCCCGATGACGAAAGACGTGGAACATTATTATCTGGCTTCCAATGTCGGTGGCCCTATAATTGGCTGTGGAAGTGGAGGGGTCCATCCCAAAAATCCTTGCAGAAATTCGGCTTGGATTGCTACACATATGAGGGGTGATTTTTTTTTGTCTGGGGGTAATTACTAAACAATTTAATCGGCTAAGGGAACACAAATTGAAAAAGAATCTGAGAGATGAAGGTCCGAACTACAATTTTCAGTAAAGCTAAGCAAGAACTGAGAGACTTCTGGGTGTGGAATAATTGGCTTTGAAAGCGAGTGTTTTTGTATAGTGTTCAATTGGAGCTCGAATTTAGTGTTCTGCATCCGCGAAACCATTATACTTGTGCGATTACGTCATTTGGGGTGTATGAAGAGAAACAAAAAAGATAAGCGCACGTAGCCAACGGTATTCTTCGAAACGGATTACGATTGAGAAAGAAAAAGCGATGCGCATGTTGTCGATGACCACTGACGTGACGGGTGAGGGAGACTGAGACATACGTGTCGATCGTGGTGCGACGGAGAGAGAGAGGGAGAGTGGGGGTGGTGAAATAAGCGTGAGAAACGGGAAGCTGACAAAAGGGGAGAGGAGGAGGAGGAGGAGGAAAGTTTGGGGGGTCGAGTGTAGCCGTTTGTCATTTCACAGGCGAGCTGTACTATGACACTGGGACATCTGAGCAAACACGGAGAGATCGAACGAAGCAAAGCCAGCCACGGTTTCGACGAGCTGGGCAGAGAGGGGGTGGTGGTTGCTGTATTGTATGTATACGATGGAGTATCATACGATGGGAGTATTGGAGCCCGATCAGATCCCATTATAACAGAGCCGGCGAAATTAATCAAGTATACGGAGTATACTTGGTTGGGTCGGGGCAGACGGGGGAGCTCGCCTCCGCGGTCTATCGGGCTCCGGTTTACGGTATAGTAGCGTGCTTGCTCGAGTGGTGGGTGGTGTAAACTGCACGGTGCAGCCGGTCGGTATTGACTCGGTAAAGTGCCCGGTAGTGCAGACAGCCTCGTTTATTTCCGGTCCAGCGTTCAATATACTCTCCTAAACTTTCTCTGGTTTTTTTTTCTTCTTCCGCATGACGTAACCGGCCCCAGTATAATATTTCGCAGTGGCTGTTGTTACGGCAGTCGTCCGTGTGGTTCCCTGACTTCACAGTATTTGTCAGGATGTTAAGCTCTTGGAACCAGACTATCAGCTAATAGACTGGTTCAACCAGCCTGCAATGCTGACGAAATACAATCAAGTCAGGGGACCACACGGACGACTGCCGTAACAACAGCCACTGCGATAATCTTTTGTTCTATACCGTGACGCAATGCGTGAGGGAGGAAAAGCCTCCCTGGTGCCCGCCGCGTTGCTTGATAACAACACGCGCCATTGAGCATTGACCGCTGGTGCACGCCGACGACTCGTGCTGTTTGACTTCCTCCACTTCGATACCGGTCTCGAGCGGGCAAACAGCGGCCTTTCACTCGCGGTGATGCGAGCAAGGGAAGTCGTTATATCTTATGCTTCGTGGATCATTGTACATGTATACAAGATGGCCTATAATACTAGTATACCTGTTGCCAAGAACAGACTCGGCCAAAGTAGCTACAGTGTTTTCTAACATGGAACCATGGTTGCCCTCAAGTTCTCCTTAGCGACCGAGGTACTAACTTTTTACGCAGTGGCTGTTGTTACGGCAGTCGTCCGTTTGGTTCCCTGACTTCACAGTATTTGTCAGGATGTTTAGCTCTAATTGGAACCAGACTATCAGCTAATTGACTGGTTCAACCAGCCTGCAATGCTGACGAAATACAATCAAGTCAGGGAACCACACGGACGACTGCCGTAACAACAGCCACTGCGAACTTTTTAAGCACATTGGAAGTTAATCAAGACTTAAGGGTTTGCATGGTGGGTGAATCAATATATAGGAAGGTTTGCGGTGACACCATGTATAAGGTCTCTTAAAGAAGAGGTGTGGTTCTGAAAAGAACATGAGAATGGAGATTCTCCTGATGACGGCCAGAGCATATACTGGTCGGAACGTCGAATTACCACCCAGGTTCTTTTCAGAACCACACCACTTCTTTAAGAGACCATATACAATGGTGTCACCGTAAACTTTCCTATACATTAGAAGTTTGTAAATTAATGCGAACAAATACATTTTTCTCCCTGCTGAGGCGAACAGCATGCATCTTTCCGCTGGCCTAGAGACTCTATAAGCCCTGTACAGACATGTCAAGAATGGAATGATTAGAGAGATTGAAGCGGTGGCCCACGGGGTATATCTACTCGCTTGGTGTTGACGGTAGACCTATGACCATAGAGTCGTTTCTTGCGGCTGTTGCAACAAGTTTTGTTTGGTATTTACTTCTGATTATGTAATGTGATGCCGGTTTCGAGTCGGCAAAATAGTCTTTCACTCGTAGTATAATGCGAGCACAGGAGTGAACTTCAATCGGCCAGTGGTATCATTATGCAATAGGCCGACGGTAGATCTATGACCATGGAGTCGTTTCTTGAGGCTGTTGCAACAAGTTTTGTTTGGTATTTACTTCTGATTATGTAATGTGATGCCGGCCGTTTCGAGTCGGCAAAAAAATAGTCTTTCACTCGTAGTATAATGCGAGCACAGGAGTGAACTTCAATCGGCCAGTGGTATCATTATGCAATAGGCCGACGGTAGATCTATGACCATGGAGTCGTTTCTTGAGGCTGTTGCAACAAGGGTTCTTTTTTTTTTGTATTTACTTCAGATTATTCTCAGTGTAATGTGATGCTGGTTTCGCGCCGGCAAACAAGTCTTTCACTCACGGTGATGCGAGCACGGGAGTGAACTCCCACAACCAAACAAACAAGCGCTATACCAACTCATGCATCCGTCCTATGATATAGGAAAAGTCCACGGGTACTGACTGAACAAATTCCACGGCTGCCAAAGAGGTGGCCAGTTTGCTACAGCGTGAACTTATCTCTTTCCAGTCTAGCGCCCTCTATATACGGTTCGGCAATTTCAAACCGCACGATCGCTGCTCTATTTTTTATAACGGTCAATCGCCTTGTCCGTTCTAGCGACGAGTCCACGCAAAAGGCGCACTTCATTGGTGCGCAATGTAAATACATCGATTATTGAAAAAAGCGGAGCATCCCTCGGCACTCGGTCAATGGGTAAAATAGGTAAAGTTTACAAGTTGAAGGTCCAGTACAGAATTGGGAAGATCGGGAAACATCGATGTCCACAGATTTCCTTCTAATTTACGCAGTTTGTAGACGGTCATGGTAGAATTCTCATATTGAAACCTTACGTTCTGGCATGCTGTACTTCTGGAGAAATCCTCACTCAAACATCGACAAATAGTTTATTACTCGCGAGTAATAAAATATTTCTTACACTACAGAACGTAAACCTTGAGGGTTTCTTGAATTTGTCTACTTTCTCAGATTACCATTTGAGCTATACAACCCTTCGCAGTATTGCTTTTTTTTTTGGGGGGGGGGGAGATTACCATTTGAGCTATACAACCCTTCGCAGTATTGCTTTTTGGGGGGATGTTTTATGGTTTAACACACAAACTGTGGCAATCTTCTGACCTTTACCACAGTTGTATCTATAGTGCCTTTAACTATTCATAACCGAGTGACCGATTGGCCGTCAACACTTGGTCGCTGACTGTCGTTATCGATGGCGTGTTGAGACATAGCGCATCGCCGGGTTTTTCCACCCACGGAGAGCAACAACGCAGCTGAGCGAAAATCGGACGATTCAAAAATTAATGCGCCTGCAGTGGCGAGGCACCGCCTCGGCCGCAGCACTATTTTTGAATATTCGGCGAACGGCTGATAGAGCGGATTGTACTGCACGCGTGGCCGGTGTCGCGGTATCAGTATTGAGCAGTGTCCCCGGGTGACGAATGGCGGTGAGGCGCCGGGCATACATCTTGAACACGCCAGACGGCGTCCTGCCGCCGGCGCTACAAAATACATGTATGACTTGACTTCTAGGTGCATGGATGGGGGGCCCCAGGCCAGTGAGTTCTATGGGCTCCGGTATGTTCGTTTTAAGAGACATGAGGCACAGCCTGAGAGCCAGAGCCAGATCCAAGGTCATGGCCATTGGTGGCACAGTGCCCTGTGTACCTGTGCTTAGATTTATGTTTTCCGTCCAGGAAGTGCAGTAATCCTCACTCAAACATCGACAAATCGTTTATTACTCGCGAGTAATAAACTATTTCTTACACTACAGAACGATGCGTAAACCTTGACTGTTTCTTGAATTTGTCTACTTTCTCAGATTACCATTTGAGCTGTACAACCCTTCGCAGTATTGCTTTTTTTGGGGGGGGGGCGGGGGAAATGTTTTATGGTTTAACACACAAACTGTGGCAATCTGTTGACCTTTACCACAGTTGTATCTATAGGGCCTTTAACTATTCATAACCGAGTGAGTTCTATGGGCTCCGGTATGTTCGTTTTAAGAGACATGAGGCACAGCCTGAGAGCCAGAGGCAGAGCCAAGGTCATAGCCATTGGTGGCACAGTGTCCTGTTTAGATAACTGCTTAGATGTAATGTCCTGGCGTCCAGGAAGTGCAAATCAATGTCTCACAGCCACAGCTATACAGCCAGACAGAGACAGAGGCAGAGACACGTGCAGATTATAGAAAAAGAGTCAGAGGTAGAGACAGAGGCAGGGTTAGAGGATGAGGCAAATACAGAGGCAGAGACAGAGGCAAAGACAGAGGTAGAGACAGAGGTAGAAGCAGAGGCAGAGGCAAAGACAGAGGCAGGGTTAGGCAGAGGCAAAGACAGAGGCAAAGACAGAGGCAGGGTAGAGGCAGAGGCAAAGACAGAGGCAGAGTTAGGCAGAGGGAAAGACAGAGGCAGAGTTAGGCAGAGGGAAAGACAGAGGGAAAGACAGAGGGAAAGACAAAGGGAAAGACAGAGGCAGAGGCAAAGACAGAGGCAGGGTTAGAGGCAGAGGCAGGGTTAGAGGCAGAAGGCTGGGCCAGAGGCAGAAGGCTGGGCCAGAGGCAGAGGCAAAGGCAGAGGCAGAGGCAGAGGCAGAGGCAAAGGCAGAGGCAGAGGCAGAGGCAAAGGCAGAGGCAGAGGCAGAGGCAGAGGCAGAGGCAGATGCAGAGGCAGAGGCAGAGGCAGAGGCAGAGGCAGAGGCAGATGCAGAAACAGAGGCAGAGGCAGAGGCAGAGGTAGAAGCAGAGGTAGAGGCAAAGGCATGGGGCAGGGGCAGGGGTAGAGGCAGAGGCAGATGCAGAGACAAAGGCAGAGGCAGAGGCAGAGGCAGAGGCAGAGGCAGAGGCAGAGGCAGAGGCAGAGGCAGAGTTAGAGGCAGGGGTAGAGGCAGAAGAGGCAGATGCAGAGACAGAAGCAGAGGCAGGGGTAGAGGCAGAGGCAGAGGCAGAAACGGAAGCAGAGGCAGGGGTAGAGGCAGATGCAGAGACAGAAGCAGAGGCAGGGGTAGAGACAGAGGCAGCTACAACAAGGCTTCAAACAAGGCAGTACTGTATACATCTCAGGTCATCTCGCACCTGCGACCCACGCGAACGCATTACGCTTTGAAAAACCGTGCCCCCAATCCCCTTCCCCCGTCGAAAGAAAATAATTACGGCGCACAAATAACTTGTCAAAGAGAAAGATCGAGCGAGAGAGAGAGAGTACATGAGGGTAATCGGGGGAAAGTTGCCATCTACAACAGCATCGGACACTGTCGGGCAAATTGGCGCTCTGGCGAGGCGCTGTACGCTCGTCCATTGGTGTACGGGGCCCGGGGGGGTATATAGTATGATTGATTGACATCGACACACGAACAAGCAGAACAACCAAACGCCATTACGCCCACGCCACATCAACACGGTTATGTGCGATGTGCGGAAGCTCACCAAAAAAAAAAGTGGTAGGAAGAATACACCGTTGTCGACGGCGCTCAATTCCGTAATCAACTTTAATAATCGTCACACATGTAGACCAACATACCCTGCACCTCTTTTTTTTTGTTCGATTCAGCAAGGCCCGATGTATCACCCAGTCGTTCGCTGGTGATTACAGCGCATCATGCACTCAAATAAGAAAAAATACTAATAGGCCTAATGATAATAACAACAGTTCTGAGAATTCAGAATAATGTGGGAAAGTTATAGCGGTGATACCGTGCATTTTTCATTTTCCTTCGTTTTGCATGGACAAAGATGAACGGCCACTTTTAATTTTTGCGACAACTATTTATTTAATTGGTCCATTTTACGAAGAGAGAGAAAGAGAGGGGGAGAGAGAGAGGGAGGGGGAGAGGGCAGAGGGTGTGGGAGGGAGGGAGGGAAAGAGAGACGGGTGAGAGAGGGGAGGGAGAAACAGAGAGAGGGGACAAGGGGTGGGAGAGAGAGACAGAGAGAGGGAGACAGAGAGTGGATGAGGGGAGGGAGGGAGAGAAGGGGGAGGGAGGGGAGGTAGACAGACAGAGAGAGGGAGAGAGAGGGTGAGAGAGGGAGGGAAAGAGAGGGCAGGTGAGAGGGAGGGAGGGATTGAGAGACAGAGAGACAGAGAGACAGAGAGAGAGGGGGTGAGAGGGAGGGAGGGATGGAGAGACAGGGGGACAGAGGATAAAGAGAGGAAGACAGAGAGGGGTGAGAGGGAGGGAGTAGGAGAAAGTGGAGGCAGGGAGGGGGAGAGAGGGAAAGAGAGAGGGGATGATGGGAGGGAGGGAGGGAGAGAAGAGAAAAGGAGGGAGGGGAGAGAGAGAGACAGAGAGAGGGAGAGAGGGAAGGAGGGAAAGAGAGAGGTGAGGTGAGAGGGAGGGAGGGATGGAGAGACAGAGAGAGACAGAGGACACAGAGAGAGACAGAGGAGATGAGAGGGAGGTAGGGAGCGAGGGGAGAGACAGAGACAGAGAGAGGAAGATAGAGAGGGTGAGTGAGGATGGAAAATAGAGAGTTGAGAGGGAGGGAGTGTGACAGAGAGAGACAGAGAGAAAAGGAGAGGAACAAAATCCACGAGAGAAACCCGACTTCAGATATTATTCTGATTCCCAATTGTACGCGCCATCGTGTGTTATCTACTTGAGCTTTTTTGGGGGGTCTCTCCCCGGCACATTCACGGCACATTATTTGCATCGTTGATGGATCGCGTTCTTTGACGAGGGAGGGATGGAATTGCAAGCGACAGGACGGCGCTGGAAATCGCCCGGGAAAAAAAATACAAATAATCATTACCCGCCCCAAACTCCCCCACAGCACCACTGCCAATCACTCACTACTCGCTCGGTCCCAGTATGACCTTTCCCATGAAATATGCAAATAAGAGATGGCGCATGCGCTTTACTAAATTGGTGGGCCAACGATTGCGCGTTGCGTGCAGGTTTCGAATTACGCGCGTAGGACACGCTGAAATAGCCAATGACCGCTGTTAGTGAGAAGGAACGCGCGCACGCCCGTGGAAAACTATGATTGGTTGGCTGTAATTTACGTATACAAGACGTAAAGCCTCTTTCACACCGGGCTGGCGTGGAGTGGCTGCGTAGCGACTACGCTGAAATTCGGCTGCGTATCGTGAAGAAGAAAAAGTGATGCTATTACGCGCGCGCAGGATCGGCGTAGTCCCTGCAACTCAACGTTTCGGGTAGTGTGTACTCTGTCCGTCGTTTCTTTAGAGCTAGGGAGAAGTTTCAAAGGCGGAGAGGAAAAGGAACTAGCCACCCTACTTCATCGTGCGGTGGCCTTGTGAAATAAATGTGCTTCTCTAATAAGGCACATCCCCTATGCTATAACAATAGCATGAGAGCATCCCTTACCTATACCGAGAAGGAGAAATTCCAATTCAAAACTCCCGCTTCAGATTAATCCCCTTGAAGATTTGTTTGTCAATTCCAAGAACGTTAGGCCTACTGCCTGATCCCATCTTTGGAGAAAAAAAAACAGACAATAATGTGTGTGAATAATAGGCTACCTGAATGCGTCTTCAAATATGCAGAGGGCCTGACGTTTCGATCCTAGCAGGACCTTTCTCAAAAGCGTTCGACTTTCCCAAAGGCAATTCAGCCTCTGAGAAAGGTCCATTTAGCTATTTATATTTGCATTTTGGTCGTTTTAATCAGTAAGCAGTTTGCAACGCTTGGGTATATATTAGCCTATGCTCTTGGGATATATTTATGTCAACGAAAAGGTGTGGATGTTCAATTTCAGCAGACATCTCAGACAGAGTTTAAATTTATTAAGAGCCGTGTAAAGGACTACTTGTGAATACCTTCCTTTTTTTCTCCCTCCAACTCGGAAGGAGATACTACAGGCCTACAAGAGGTGTGAAGAAACGCGTCTGGCGCGTGCGTACAGCATCGGATGCGTTGTTCCGAAGAAGCCAACCAGACACACACAACACAAAATCCCCATTGGACGAGTCGTCTGGAGTCGGCGCACCGGTCGGTCTAGACGGCGGACCCCGCCTCGGCTTTGTACAGCCTCGCCCGACTGGCTGCTGACGTGCAGACGCGCGCGCTGTGTCAGCTCATAGGCAACGCGCATGAAGACAGTCCGGTTTTTTTTTTTTTTTACGTACACGGTCGACGCGATGGGTAATTATTTGCAATGTCATACACGCACGCCCACACACCCAACGATAAAAAAAAGGCT
The DNA here is from genome assembly GCA_949987565.1 of Luidia sarsii. Lineage (NCBI taxonomy): Eukaryota > Metazoa > Echinodermata > Asteroidea > Paxillosida > Luidiidae > Luidia > Luidia sarsii. The sequence continues at coordinate 12,153,550 of OX465116.1, forward strand.
GAGCTTGGAGAGATGTGGTAGAGCGAACCAAACAGGGCCGTATCAAAGGAGCTTCGTTCTTCAAGGCTGACGGGAGTGGATTTGCATAGATTTGCAAGGGGGAGGGGAAGGAGGGAGAGATTGGGGAGATCCTTAAAGGCACCGTCGTGTGGTTATATTATACATCAGCCAGGTTGGCAGTCTGATGGGAATCGACTATTATGCAGTATGCACGCCCTCGAGAGTTTGCAACGCGTTGGCCAATCACAATGCGCGGAATCGGTCGACCCTTTCCAGACTCTTGAGGGCGCACTATTGTGAATCGGCCGTATTCCAACAGTCAGCGTGTTTCTACTGAGCACACGCTAACACCCGGTATTTCTAACCCACTATATTCCGGGTGTCGGTGATCCGGATCACCGACGAACGCCTGTTTCTACTCAGTACGGAAAAGGCGGGTGTCGCCCACAATCGACCTTCGTCGAGGGTAGACCGGACGTGCGGAGTGAATCGGGTCACGCCGCAGGTCAAAGCAAGGAATTCACTACTTCTGTTGCATTTCCGGTACACCCGGCAACCAGCAACCGCGTGTGTTTCTACTGCGAGTGTGACCCGAAGACACCCGGCAAGATCCACCTCAATAGGTGGTTGTTGGGGAACGTTTGGTTGCCGGATGACGTTCGGAAAATTCGACGCACGGTTGTGTTTCTACTGGACACTCCACCCAGAAACACCCGAAGACGCACGGAGACACCCGGCAACCTTTCGTCAGTAGAAACACGCTGAATTTGAGTGTTGTGGTCATTGACCGATCATGTTATACCAACTGACATTCTGAGTGGCGTTGGCCAGAATATCGGTCAAATATTGCCGAACATCTTAACCGTTATTCAATCTGAGATCTCTGGATTTGCGTACCAGCGACCAGCTCGATGGTTCAGCGGTTAAGATAAGACATCTGCACTGTAGAAAGCAGGAGCCGTGGGTTCGAATCCCGCCCGAGCTGCCTGTATGTTCTTTCAGCGGGCAATCGGGCAAAGCACTGAGCACACGGTAATCAACTACACGTCGACTCGGGCGATCCCCTGTTAACCAAATAAAACGATACACGGCGGGCACGGCACTGCCATTAACACACCTCCAACTACAGAATATAGAAAAACGTGCAGCAATTACGCGCGCGCGCATCTGCCGCTTGACCTCAATCTTTCTGACCGGAATGCAATATTAAAAAAAATCTTCTTTGAGGAAGACTAGAGCCTGTCGTGTGTCACCGTAAGCGGCCAGAAACTATAAATCATGCACACACGCGCACTGCCATCTCTGCTCCCACTTTATATAGCTATTCTGGAGAAAAAAAATGTTGCGAACTGTTCCCATTTCGTCGAGATGCTTAAAGGAGAACATCTGCTAAGTAAGAAATTTCTTTCCCTGGTCGAAACGAGATTGTCAACCTAACATCACTTGATGCTTGCTGTACTTGACTAGTATTCCAATACTGGTTGCTTAGCGTGAAATACAATTGGAACTTGACAGGGGGTCAGAAAGAGAGGGAGGAAGAGAGACAGAGAAAGAATAAGTGACAGGGATGTATGAGGGAGACAGGGAGAGAGAGAGAGACAGAGAAAGAGAGAGGGAGGGAGACTGGGAGAAAAACGGAGAGACAGGAGAGAGAGAGGGGGAAGAAAGAGAGAGCGAGGGACAGAGAGAGTGAGCGACGGAGAGGGAGAGAGGGACAGGGAGAGAGAGAGGGGAGAGAGATGGGAGAGAGGGGAGAGAGAGGAAAGAGAGAGAGGGGAGAGAGGGGAGAGAGGGGAGAGAGGGGAGAGAGGGGGGAGAGGGGAGAGGGGAGAGAGAGGGGAGGGAGAGGGGAGAGAGAGGGGAGAGAGAGGGGAGAAAGAGGGGAGAGAGGGGAGAGAGAGGGAGGAGATAGACGTGAGTAGAAGTTTAAGAGTATGAAGACTACCTTGACTGGTGTCATGCCACAATCCCTACGGTAGCAATGAACGGGGGACTTCGCAAACCAGACGTCATAATTAGCTTAAAGTTTTGTCTACGAAAGTTTACCGGGGTTACAAAAAAAAGTCAACGTCACAGAACATCAGAAGATCAAAACGAAGGATTCTGTTAGGGCGTGCCAGTGGCACGACCTTACGCCCAATCCACGCATTCGACCTCAATATAGAGAAAAGTCGAGCACGACACGGAACATATCATTTTCTTAGCGGCAATAGAATGCGGTCAATCCCCCCACAAAAAAAGGGATTCGGTGCAAGGTGTATCAGCACAAGATTTGGGTTGATAGCAGGTGGCCTTACCAAGCTTGTAATCCGTCTGTGTTTTTTTTTTCTGTTTGGTTGGTTGTTATTCGTGGGGCAAGGATTAAAGAGACGAGCTATCTCGGCCCCGGCACCGCGGGGAAGCGGCGAGCCGGCCGCTGCGGCGCGCCGCCCCCGCCGTTCACCCCCTAGAACTTCGGGGCGAGACGGATCCACCGCGCCCGTCGAGCCACGCGAACACGGCGTAGCCTCGGCTTGAGCTTATAGCATCCTCCCTCCCCTCCCCTGCCCTTCCTTCCCCTCCCCTACCCCCACCCCTCCCGCCATCCCCCGCCCATACCCTCCCCTCCCTTTCCCTCCCCTACCCCCACCCCTCCCCTCCCCTCCCCTCCCCTCCCCTCCCCTCCCCTCCCCTCCCCTCCCCTCCCCTCCCTTCCCCTCCCCTACCCTCCCCTCCCGCCCAAGTCAAACTCCACAGCCTCTGAACGACCTCGGCGGATTTCCACACGCCCGCAAATCCTTCGGATCAAGGCGGGTGTATTTACGTGGGCGAGGCGTCCATAGAGTCGTACAGTTGGAAACGCGTTGATACGGGCAGGCGTGTTTGAGCGGTGGAGCGGGAGGCGAGGCGAGCGAGTTCCAAAAAGCAATGGCGGACGAACACAGACTGGGTAAACCGGTCTGCGGTACACAACTTATCAATCCGCGTACAGTGACTCATCCCCCCACTATTTTTGCTAAAGTAGTACAGACGTTGAGAGTTATGAAACCAAGGCCATTCATCCTCAGCTTCAAAGTATAGCTTCTATCTATGTATTTTTATAGTTTTGATGAACGACAAAAAACAGTCTGTATTTTTCATCTTGTGGACGATGAAGAGGGCATGAGAGGGAGGTAGGGAGCGAGGGGAGAGACAGAGAGAGGAAGAGAGAGGGGCTGAGGAGGAGGGGAAAGAGAGAGGAGGTGAGAGGGAGGGAGTGTGACGGACAGTGTGGCGTTTATCAAGCGCTTGTTAAAGCCCCTATACACAATATTGGTCGAGGTCAAAGAATGGCATCCATACGTTGTCTGATCCAACATATGCATGAAATAGCACACAGGTGAACATTTCAGCTCAATCCGCTAACCGAGTCTCGAGACAATAGTGAAAACCGCTTCATTTGTTTCGCGAAAATGCAGCATTCAACGCCGTACTGTTCCGAAAAAAATAGTTTAGATCTCGGCGAGACGTAAACTATTTCTTTTACTCATTTCTCCCAAAATACAACATTTTAGGCAGAAATATTTAAGTGAGAGGTTTCTACTATAACCATCTTCAAACTGTATAATTTTCATGTAAATCTGTGAACATTTCTGTTGTTGTGTAGGGGCTTTAGAGTAGCCCGCCATGCAATTGCTACTTGGCCTTGCGATGCACCTAATCCATTAAGAAATTTCCATTTCAAAAAGCTACTGGACACTAACCTAAAATACAGATTCTTGCCTTCTACAAAACGCATGCCTTGAGCAATGACGCGTGGCTGAAATAAGGATATATCCTTATTTCAGCCACATGTCCCTTTCCTTCAGTCAAGATTTTCCGATTGATTGGGTTTGGTTTTTTTCAGAAAGAATTGAATATAAAAAAAAATAATCATACGAATATAAAAATATTATGAAGGACAGATAGACTTCAATCTGGCCGAGGGATTGAGCAGCAAAATGCCAGCAAATTCAATCAAAACATTCCGAATCTTAGCGCCGGCTCGCAGGGGTCTGGCGGGGGGGGGGGGGGGGGTTGTTTGCGAGTGCGGTAATTGCACATCGCAGTCGGCTACGTTGCGGGAACAGCTGCCACCAAGGCGACGCGAATTCCCCCCTGCACGGGTCGCCGTTGAGGGCGCTACCCATCAGACGGAGGCCTTAGTCAAAAACGGAGGACACGTACATTAATCTCACCAAAATTGTCAGCTGCTCCGTTTGTTGTTTGGGCTTTTTTTATCGTGGTCAGCATTAATCAATTTTTTTTCTTCAGTTTAAATTGGTGGTGGGTTTGGATTGGGGGAGTGTGCTTCTGCTCTGGCCTACTCCGTGCCTCTATTTGGGGGGAAAGAGCTTAAATAGACCAGGGAATTGTGGCCATTGTGAAATAAAATTGAGAAATTGGTCCCTTGGCAACGACGGACCGTTTGCACACAAAAAAGGATACACTCAAAACGCTTCATTTTCTGCAGTTCGGACTGAACACTCCTCGGGGACAAATGAAATGAGAACAAATTACTGACAATATTTTTTTTTTTTTTCAATTTCTTCTTCTGCAAATGTGGGGCAGTGTGTGCTTTGGTCTACCGGGGGTCAATTTGTTTTCTGGTTTTGAGGTCGACATTCAGACTCGGTAATTCATCTATCTTATTCAGAAATGCAATGTGGCTGTTCAATGAGGCATGGTCAATTGACAATAAAGAGACACAGGTTCCTTAATGGCTAAATTGGTTTTCCCATGCAGGATTGAAAATTGCTGATACTACATGTTTATGAAGCATACATTTTGGATGTCAATCAATAGATTTAGGAATAGGTCTGCAGGAAAACCCAGAAATGTTCAGAAACTTTTGTACGCAACCAATTGGGCTTCTGTTCGCACGATCCTGTGATGACATCACAAATGTGCTCATGAATATTGAAATTCTCATTAGCATAAATATTGAAAACTTGCAAGTACACCCCAAAGAATGAGTGTTAAAAAGCAGTTTCATCGTTAGCAACATTGCAAAACAGTTCTGTAGCATGGATTCGCAAACCTAATTATCCTGCTATTCTCACCCTGCAAACCTTCAAATCTCATTCAGCATTGATTTAAGTGATGAGATGTCTATTGCAGAGACCCTTTTGGAAAGCAAATTGCAATAGTTACCAGTTCTGCTGCGGCGGATGGGGCTGATCTGTCGGGTAGAACGTCCGCCTCTCGTCGGGAGAGCTGGCAACCCATCTCGCCCACTCCAGGGCCAAGTCCACATACCTGCGGGTTGGAGAAGGTGCCACACACAGGTCTGTGATATCTGCAGTGATATGTCACGGCCCTGGCAGACATCGGCGGTCATGTCCCTCTAATTCTTCGGTCAGAAGCTACTAGAACAGGGGCCAATTTCATAGAGCCGCTTAAGCGCCAAAATGTGCTTCAGAGCAAAAACCCATGAGCCACAGGATCCCCTTGCCAACCCCAAACTTCACTTTTGTTTCACGCTAAGTAAAGACGAGTGGAATACAAGTCAAAAGCAATGGGCATAACATTGCAGGGCAGCTTGTAATCCTTGCTTACACGGGGAAGACTTTTCCTGCTTAGCAGATTTTCACGCTTGAGCGGCTCTATGAAATTGGGCCCTGATCTGTAGCCCAGTCGCTAAGACTGTGACCATAATTATGCGAAGCGGTGTCTCCCTCCACTCCATTTCATCATCCATATCATTTTTCAAAGCTGCTCTCCAACGATCTGATGAGTTCTTAATATTTTAGTAAATCTTTAATATTTTGGGGGGTTTTACTTAGTTTTAAGGATTTTTAAAGGCTTTATATATCATTTGTATGTCTTCCTATTTAATTGCCTGTTTAACAATCTATATCCTTTGTTTATTATTTCCTTCAAATTTTTACAATTTCCAGCTTTGAGTGATCAATTGTATCTTTTATCCAGCTTTTGAGTGACTGTACCTGTTGATTTTTTCATAATTGATTTTATTGTTGATTGTGTAAGTGATTTTTTATTCGCGTAAGTCTGGGCACTATGGAAGACCACTATTGTGTGAATGGGTTACACTGGATAAACATTAGAATCTAAAAATTTAAAATCTAAACAAATTCACCCAGGACTCTTAATAATAATGATAATATCATTGCACATTTATATATATAGCGCCAAAGCCATTTAGCTGGGAGCCCAGGTGTTTAATATTAAAAAAAAAAAAAAAAGTAAACATAGTCATTAGAAATAAACCAAGAAATAAACATTACAAAACAAGATATTACAATAGAAACAGTAAGCATATACAATACAGGGTCAATTAGTGGATTAAAAAAACTGGTGCAATGAATAGGATGGTAAACAATAAACACAGTAAACTAGAACAGTTTACGTTGCAGACTAGCAGTAAAACTACAAGCAAGTAGAGAGTCACAATTGTATGAGTGATTGTTACAATAAAGAATAGATAAAAACCTAATTAGTGTAAAACAAAATGTGTTTTAAGCCCAGATTTCTGGCGGCTCACCTGCCGAATTGGCCGGGGTCGTCCGTGGGGACCCGCCTGCGCTCTCCGCTGGGCAGGAGCAGCTGGCACACGCCCTCCTGCAGGCCGGAGGCGAAGACGGACCTCCGTATCCCGGGCACCGCCGTCTTGGGAACGCCGGACGACTGGCGGGGCGGGACATTCTTGGTTTGGGAAAGAACGATCAAGACCAATCGTTGGCATTGCACGCGAATCTGGTGCCTTGTGGAGACCTGAGATAATAGGTTGAATAGGTCTCCACAGGGAAATTGTAAAGGTGTATAGGTCTCCACAAGGTTGACATGAAACTGATATTTGGAGAAAAAAAAATTAAAAAATGGGAAATTTGTGGTGGGTAAGAATCCATCGCAAATTGAAGAGTTGTATGTAAGGGACATACGGTCCAAATTTCTACCCAGGAAAGTGAATGTGGTTGAAATGGGAGCTTTTTTAAAACATCGTTTTTCACACGGTTGTATAGTGCACGAGAACAAAGATTCAGGTGTGTGTGTGCACTGATTGAATGTGTAGCAAAGCAAACGGACTGAGATTTTTCTCATCAATTTCTTAAATGAGTCTGGACTTGGATTTGAATTTATGAAAAAATTATGACGGCTACCCCCCCCAACCCCGGCAAAGACTAGTTGACTACTTGGCAAGGCCATCATCTAAGGGCTGGGTGGATCAGATGGGAAGAATCGCTGGTATTAAAGAAAAACCAGACGTCTCAGCTTCAATCCTGGTCCAATCCAAATGTTCTTTGCCAATTTCTCAAGACCATTCATTGCTTGGATGTCCATTGAGAAAGGCCTGCACCCCTGGGAATATCTGATATCTTTTCATCTGTATTATTGAATTCCTAAATGTGATATAGAGTATTATTGAGCGCTGTCTACAACCTTGTTTTCAGAACGAGTTTTTGCATAAGCTTTCGTGGCAATTGGGCAAAGTACTGAGCACACAGTGATTATTACATGTACGTCGAGTGGGACAAACCCTCATTGAAGTACAGTCAGGAAATGTTAGGGATTTTAGGAGGGTTTGCGGTGACACCATGAAGGCCTGTACAAGGTCTCTTTAAGAAGAGGTTTGGTTCTGAAAAAAAGAACCCGAGTGATAACTCGACGCTCCGGCCGGTATGCTCCGACCGTCGTCAGGAGAATGCCTTGGAACTCGGTGACGGAGGAGCTTATCAGCCGGTGACAACTGAGACGGGAAGGGCGGGGAAGGATAATCCGACTGGGAGGGGATCACGTTGGGGGAGAGAAGAGGGGCACCTCCACGCGTACCTCGGCGGTCTCGCCGTCGCTGCCGATCCCGCTGGCGCCCGTCCGGCCCCGGAAGTCCCACAGCGTGTCCAGGCTGGTGCGGTCCTCGAAGACGGCCCTGACCCGGCCGTTGGAGAAGGCGAGGAAATGGCCCAGCCCCGCGACCCGGCTCTCCTCCAGGAGCACGGCGGGCCGGGGTGTGTGCACGGGCGGACGGGGGAGACTCTCCTGCCAGTGAGACAAGCACAAAGGTGGAGGGGGGGGGAATGAGAGTGATCGTAACGGTGATCGTTACAGGTACCGGTCCAGTAAAAGTCAAAGTTTTCTTTGCCATTTAAAAAAAAAAAAAATCAATTTTTTTCAAACTTCCCAGTAAGTTTTCTCCTTTATTCGTTCGATTTAAATTGAAAAAAAGCTGCATCCACTCTGTGCGATCCCCGAACTGCTGTAGCCTGATTTACCAGTCATTTTTCAAATCGATCTTGATTCCTCTTAAAGGCATTACCTTCCAGCAGCACCTTTCGTCTCCCAGCACTCCGTCATATTCTGCAAGCACCACGCCCTGCAGAAGCCTGCATTAAGAAAGACACAGGACAGACTGCCCATCACCATTGCATGCCTCTTGTAGATACAACTGACCTGATCAGAGAGCACACAATGGACCAATGGCCACTTCACGCCGGGACCCCCAGCGACAGGCCCTCCGAATACGGGCACCACTAATGTCCAAGTTTTAAACATAGACTCTTTTCAGCCCTGTTTTGACGCAATCTGCGTGAATTGCCGGATCAGCGTGATTCAGCGACAACAGTTGCACTTTTGTAGGACCTTTACTGTGGAATGTAATGACACAGTGGGCCATTCAGTGAACCACATGGTTACATGTTAAAATGTACATGGTTATATGGTTACATATTAAAATTTTAACATGTCCATTTTAACAGGTAACCATGTAACCATGTAACCATGTAAATTTTAAAATTTAAACATGTAACCATGTTTTAACATGTAACCATATTTAACATGTAACCATGTAATTTTTAACAAGTACATGGTTACATGGTTACATGGTTACATGTTAAATGTACATGTTAAAATTTTAACATGTAACCATGTAACCATGTTAATTTTAACATGAACATGGTTACATGGTTACATGTTGAAATGTACATGTTAAAATTTTAACATGTAACCATGTAACCATGTAAATTTTAATATGTACATGGTTACATGGTTACATGGTTACATGTTGAAATGTACATGTTAAAATTTTAACATGTAACCATGTAAATTTTAACATGTACATGGACTGACCTCAACGCCTTCCTCAGGAGGGCCGCCACGGAGTAGGCGGAGCCGGGCGAGTCAGGGGGCGGGCTCCGGGTGCGCAGCATCCTCTCCTCCAGTCTGCCGCCCTCGCACGGGATGACGTGCACGAAGTAGCCGCCGTCCGGGCCCGTGGATTTCAGGAGGGTGCCGTCCCCCGGGAAGACGAGCACGGCCGGCTGAGGCCTTCTTACCAACCTGGTCAAGTCAAAAAGCGCCGACAGTCTCGGCAAAATGTGATACGAGCTAAATGGACCGAAATGCAAAAATTAAGAGGACCTGACAAGGCTGACATTCCGATCTAGCAGGGCCTTTAGGTCCTGGTCTGTTGAGAACACAAAGACAAGATAACCACAGACGGGTCAGAGAACAGACAGACAAGAACCAGGGATGTTTTCGGGAAGTTGAAAAACGATTCGACCTTTCTCAAAGGCAGAGTGACATTTTTTTCAGGAAGGCAATTGGACTTAGCCTGGGATATAGTTCTGACTACGGGTCAAAATAGGGCATATCACCTGCAATCGAGCAAAAGCACTGAGCAAACAGTGCTAACTAATCGTATAAATAGGGAAAACCAGGATTGAATCACGGCTTCAAATGAGATCTGAAGGTTTTCATGGTGAGAATAGCAGAGAACACCATGCAAAGTTCTCTTTTGTGAGTATGTGCGGTTCTGAAAAAAAAAACGTAGGAACTTGAAGGAACGTCGAGTTCCTCCGGTTCTTTTCAGAACCACACATCCACACGAGGGCCCACTGAAAGACAGCCTGTAGATGCATAATGCACCTCCTACCTGTAGATGATCCCGTTGGAAAACCACACTTTGACTCCGGGCCGCGGCGGAAGCTCCATCTCTCCGAGCTGATCGGCCGAGGTCCAGGCCTCCTCCCTCCTCCACCTGTGGAGGTGGCTCAGCGGGCAGGCCAGCGGGAGGGCGGCGGGCAGAGGGCACCTCACCGCCTCGGGAGGCGGTGTCGTCGGCGGAGGCGGCGGAGGCAGGCTCCCGGCAGTCGCCTCCAAGGTGGGAGGCTCCTGTCGTCCGGACTCCGACTGGGGTCTGGCGAGCTCCTCATCAGGAGGTTCTTCACCGGCTCCTGCCTCCTCTGACCTCCTCCTCCTCTCCTTTGAATCTGAACACGCCGCTCCCGAGGCCGGGGGTGGCGGGGACGAGGCACCGGTCGGTGAGGTTCTCGTCGGCCGATGGGGCGGGAGGACGGCGGCGCTCTGAGCCAGACGGAGCGGATGCCGCCAGCGCTCGGGACAGGAGGCCACGGCGTGGTGCTGCACCACCCAGGCGTAGCGGTACCTATCGGCGATGACCTCCTCAGTCTCTTCATCCCCGTTCCGACCGTCGCCGAGGAGGGGGACGCCAACGTTGCCGCTCTCTCCTGCAGGACTCCAGAGAGGAGGGTCGACCGGCTCCGGACGGCCGCTCACCGAGCCTCGGCCCGCAAGGGTCGTCACCACCGGGCCGGCCTGGGCACGATTCAGTGTCTGCAAGTAGGGGCTCTCCTGCGGGGCGGCCATCCTACCCCGTCTGGACGGAGGCGTCGGGCGGTCCGTCGGATACTCCCCGCCGGATTCCCCGGGCGCCGTCCCGCGGCCGGTGGGGAGTCCGACCGCCTTCCTCTTCCCGGCTTCCTCTTCCGGACGCCCGGGGATCGTCCGTCCGGGGAGGTTGCTCCTCCTCCTCCTCCTCCTCGAGGCCTCCCGTCGGCTGAGCCGGCACAGGAACTCCACGGTGAAGTCCTGCCGGTTGGCCGAGAGGAAGAGGGAGGCACACTCGTCCGCCGAGGTCACCTGCACCGAGCCGTTGGGGTGCAGCTTCCCGAGGGCCTCGGCTGGAGTCGGGGCCCAGCTCACGTCCTGGACATCCGCAAACAGTTTCTGACCACACGAAAAAAGAAGAAAAAAAAAAAAAAACTATTTCAAATGAAAAAAAAAAAGCTGCATCCATGTTGTGTCATCCCAGAACTCCTGTAGTTTGAGTTTACAACAATAGGTTATATACGTCTGCATGAAAACAAGCGTATGGTCCCTGGAGAGATACAGCAGCTAATGGTCATGCTTCTGACTGGCGCCCCCCACCCCGGCAAACTTAAACTTGACTACTTTGTGAAGGCCGCCATCTAAGAGATGGATAGCTCAGATCATGGTAAGAGTCAGATCAACCAGAGGTCTCAGTCCCATGGCTGGATTCGAATTTCGAACCCGTTATCTTGACCACTCAGCCACAGTGCTGGACCACTCAGCCACAGCGTTCTCCATTTCATTTAGTTCGACAAACTTTGACGGCTGAATTTGAAGCTTATAGAGCCATGCTGTATAGCATCCAATGAGGCCAAGGTCGACCTCCACTAATGGACTGTACAAAAGGCGATCACAACTCCTGATAGTCCAGCTGTGGGTGGACTAATGAATGGGGGGGGGGATTGCCAGTAGCATCGACAGGGCTCGACCTTAGCACTAGCCCGACGGTCATTGTCTAGTCAAAACAGCTGTGGGCTAGTAAAATGACCCACTTTGCTAGCCCGGTGGACTAGTAAAAAGTAGACAGCGGTGTGGCAGCAAAAAATATTGCAGGCAGGGATGAGAAAGTAGAAAGTAATAATTTGTTTTACTTTACCTCATAACCTTGTGTTAAATTCAATATCAATTATACAGGGCTAGTAAAACTTGCTGTGGGCTAGTTAAAAAAACTCAATTTACTAGCCCGGCAGGCTAGTAAAAAAACAAAAAACATGAAGTGCGAGGCTTGATCGAGGTCAAGGTCGAGCTCAACGGTCAGTTCCGAAAAGAAGAAGGAAGAAGGGAGAAAAAAAAAAAGGGGGTTATTTTCGACGGCCAATCAGCTAAGGATTCACCCACAAGGACGGCACGGTCCGGGAGGTACTGCCTGCTGAGGTAGGGCGCGTCGGCAAAGCGGTTGCGGAACTCCAGGGCCCGGCCGACGCGCCGACGGAACTCGCTGGTGGCAAACTCCGTCCGCTGCCGAGACCGGCTGGCCTCGGCGCCGGCCAGCGGATGCTGCCCTCTACTTGCGGCCGGCCGCGTACAGGCAAAGCCGGCGCCGCAGGGGGACAGCGCCAGCCGGCTGCCGTCGGTGAAGGACAGCTCGGTGGCGTCGTCGACAAAGACGACGACGCTCGCAATGGCTGGCACCAAGGACGTCATTTTTTTTCCGATCCTGAAAAGAAGGAGAGGAGGAACGGTATACACGCAAATCGATGACTGTTTTGCGCGACCATAGGAGTCAACGCGTGCTTGCGCGCGCAAACACTCACACAGACCCACTGCGCACACGGACCTGTCAAAACGTCATCGATTTACGTGTACAACAGTACAAATTTACCGTTTTGATTTGAAATCAAAGATGGCCACCGCATTTTGGCTCGTCGGACGGAAGAGAATCTTCTCAAGGGAAAATTTCTCCTTTTTCCCCAAACGTGAGAAAAACAAATGACCAGTATTGAAATCGGTGATTCTCACTTAATCCAAAGATGGGTGCATGGGACGGTTTCACATGTGTTTTCGGGGTAAAATCTGGGGGTTTTGGTCAGGGGGTAGTCATGGAGTCAAACACATAGTTACTGACAGGGTTTCCCAGCAGGATTCCTTGGACCCTACTAAATAGTACTAGTAGTAGTACTATCGCCCGACCCCTCATTTTTTTTTTTTTTAAAGGGCGATTGTAAGTTAGGGTCCAAGTTACTCTGACTAAAATGTTGACACGGTTAACGCATACGGCATAGGACAGGTTGGTTGGGTTGAACGAGAGCAAGTTACCACACCCTTCGAAAAACCCTACTTACCGACTCCCCCTATATTATGCTCAGTCACAATTCATCCGGTGTCATGTTGAAATGCATTCTTACTTCTGTAATAATATAATTAATAAAATGTAACTTGGTTGTCTTTCCATTGAACTGCGCGCCATGAAAAGTGTCAATGGAATAGAGCTGCCAAGTGAGGGCGCACTTCCTACACACCATTCAGAGTCTGGGGTGCAGAACACTAAGCTCCCATTGACCACAGACTGTGTAAAAACACTCACTTTCAAAGCCAATTATCCCATGCCCAAATGTCTCTCAGTTCTTGTAGCTATATTTAAAATTGTAGTTTGGACCTTCATCTCTCAGATTCTTTTCAATTTGAGTGCTCTTAGCCAATTAGATTTTTTGCTAATTACCCCCAGAAAAAAAGCACCCCCAAAATGTGTAGCCGTCCAAGCCGAATTTCTGCAAGGATTTTGGGATGGACCCCTCCACTTCCACAGCCAAATAGGGCCACATTTAAAGCCAGATATGGTCCAAATTACATACCAAATTGAAGAGTGAAACCCCAAGTTGTCTTAAGCTTCGCTTGTTCTACAATATATCGGTTAATTAGCCTCCAAAGACCCCTTATTAAAATCATAATCAGCTCGGCGGAGCCATCTTGGATGGCCAGAGGGTGCAGCACACTAAAAATAATAATCAACTTGAAATCGCACACTATCCGAGCCTATGGCCTAGGCTTTACGAATCCATGGATCAGGCTCGGGCTCAGGCTTCGTCTACGTCTGACAAAACCTGAACATCCAGGTTGTGGTTTGTCGGCACATTTGAAGGTTTGTTGACTTGCTAAGCAAAGTAAATTACGCTCCGATCCAAGATGGCGGTCCATAGTCTTCATTTTAATCATTATTTGTGTTTAGAAATAATTAATTAACATAATGGTTATCTATGTATAAATTTTGTTACTTTTTGTAATTATCATTTTATTCGCATGGTTTTTGTACTGAGGGCCACTATGTAAAGCAAAGCTGTGCACTAATAAGAATTTACCGTCATTGAATAATACTGAAATAAATAAAATAAATAAAGTCTTCCTGTTCTTTCAAGGTGATTATGTCTTTATTTCATCGCAGGCATTTCTATAAAAAAAAAAAACACACACAATAAGTTCACCGTTGACCATTAAACAATCTAAAATTGTCGACATTAATATCATTAATTGATTATGCATGTTCGGATATGAAATAAATAATAAGTCATAATGTATCTAACACAAGTTATTTCAATCCCACCACGACAGTAACAAAAGTGATGCAAAGTTTTTTTTTAATAATTAGACGACGAATTAATAGTATTTCTAATTATATTTTTGCTTTAAAAAAATATATTAATTACTGTATTAGTTTGCACTTGATCACCGGCGAATAACATAATGTAGTATATTTCGTAACAATGAAATACAGGAATAATTCCCAATAATAATTGCAATAGATATAAGTTCTATCTGGTATTTAACCCTCGAAAATGGTGTACCCTACCAGTTTAAATGCCATATACAACATCAGTAAAGGTCAAACGTTTGCCACAATTTGTGTGTTAAAAATTACCATTAAACATTTCAAAAAAGAAATCCTGCAAAGGTTTTAGCTCAAATGGTGATCTGAGAAAGTAGAAAAAGTCTATAAAAAAAACCTCAGTTAGAGATAGTTTATTACCCGCGAGAAATAAACTACTATTTTGTCGATGTTTGAGTGAAGATTTCTGGAGAAGTACAGCATCCCAGACCGTAAGATTTAAACATGTGGATTCTATCATGACCATAATATACAAACTGTGTAAATTAGAAGGGAATCCGTGGACATGGATGTTTTCCGATCTTCCCAAAGTTATATTGTGCCAATTATTGTTGGTTTTACCAAAGCTGGTCACAAGTTTGCATACCGTTTAATATTAGAGTGTTTTATTGCGTGTGGAACGTCCCAGAATATTGCTGTACAGCGAGAGTCAATTTTTCCCCCCATTATTATTCTGTGGTGCTCTTTAATTCCACTCTGGCTCGGCGTCGAACGACTTGAAGAGATCGGCGTAGTCTGTCACGGTGTAGCGTTCCGGGAGGCCGTCCAGCAGGGCCTCTACGGCGTCCCCGTTGGGCCACGGACTGGCCGCCGCCTCGGACGACGCCATCTCGGCCGAGGCCGAGGCGGCGGCCCGACCGACCACGCCCTCCCAGGCCCGGGCCACCGCGCCGAAGGCGGCCAGCATCTCGGCCAGGGCGTCGATGAGGGCGTTGATGGTGGTCTCCGTATGGTGGCGCCCTTCCTCGTTAACCGGCAGGTCCTGGGCCAGGGCCAGGGTCCTGTCCGACTCCTGACGATTCGGGGGAGGAAGAGACGGAGACGGGAGAGAATGAGGGACGGAGTGGGTTACACGAGAGGTGTGTTCGATCATCAGCTGATGAAGTGGGGTACGCAAAAGGGGCGTTCGATTTGCTGAAGGAGTGGGGTATACAAGAGGTGCGTTCGATTTGCCGAGTGGGGTGCATGGGTACACAAGAGGTGTGTTCGATTATCCGATGGAGTGGGGTACACACGAGGTGCGTTCGATTATCCGATGAAGTGGGGTACACACGAGGTGCGTTGGATTAGCTGATGGAGTGGGGTACATGCACAAGAGGTGCGTTAAATTAGCCGATGGAGTGGGGTACACACGAGGTGCGTTGGATTAGCTGATGGAGGATGGAGTGGGTACACAAGAAGTGCGTTGGATTAGCTGATGGAGTGGGGTACACAAGAGGTGCCTTCGATTAGCTTATACCCGGTAATGGACTAGGGTTACCCCCAATCAATGTGACCCTGCTCTGGCTAAGGCTGCGTCCGAATTCATTGGCTGCGGCTTGAAAGTACACACGAGCCTATGAAAGTCGTTAACAAGTGGCTGCAGCCAGTTCCCATAGGGTTGCGTGTTACCTCTAGCCGCAGCGAATAATATTCAGACACGGACTAAACTAGTGGTAATGACGTCAGAGCGACCATGATCGTATACATGTCAACATTTACAGGTCCATGTGCATGTGCAGGAACGTATGCATTATGTGTCCTAATTATTCTTTTGAGATTATTATTCTTGACCCTTTTCCAAAACCCGGCTTAGGCTCAGGCTCCGGCTTTGTCTTTCTTTCGTCCATTTTAAAATACAAGGCATGAAAAAGGGGAGGTCTTTGGCTCCTCTTTCGAATGGTACACTGCATTTTGAAAAACGAATCCCAAGCTTCAACTTCAGCAAACGAATTCCAACCCGTGTTTTTAGCCTTTGGATAACAGATACGAAGCCGGAGCCGAAGCCGGATTTTTTGAGAGGGACCCTAGCGTCATTCAAAAAAAAAGACGGAGTCCTGGAACGGACACACACGTACACACACCTTCTCGAGAACGCGTAACAGATGCTGGAGGCTGTCCTGGACCCACTCGGAGCAGCTAGCCTGCCGCTCCAGCCGCCGAAAGAGCTGCTCCTGCACCACGATGACCTTGTCCAGCAGGAGGACGAGTTGGGAGAGCTTGTAGTGGCGCACCTGGCCGCTCAGGGTGGGCTTGGCCCTCGCCAGCGTCCGGCCACCGGCGGCGGCGACACTGGGGCCGGAGGCCGAGGCCGAGGCCGAGCTGGCGGTCCCCGAGCTGCGGACGGTCTCCGGCCCCGTCGACACCGGCGCCGGCGGCTCGGAGCCCCGGTGATTAGCGGCCGCCGGGCCCCCGCTCGGCCGGCGAGCCCCCGGCGGGCGGAGCGGTCCCGGCCCGGTCGGGGCCGGGGAGAGGATCTTGGGCAGCGGCAGGGCGAGGTCCTTGTGGAGGCTGAGCCGGTAGAGGAGGAAGTGGAAGGCCAGGTGGAGCCGGTGCGTGGACGGGTTCAGCGCCGAGACGAACTCGTCCTCCTCGCTCTCATTCACGGGCGAACCTTGGTGCGGTGAATTATACGATTTGAGTAGAAAAGGCATCACACACAAATCATGCAGCGCTATCATTATGGAGATACGGGGAAAGAGGCTTCCGATCCGATGCCGCCATAGATGGGGGCCAGCACACACATACACGGCCATTTGCCAATAATTATTATGATGGTCCACCTTAGAAACCTCCAACCAACCAACCAACCAACCAACCATCAAACCAACAAACAAACATCCCGTACACAACAAACAAGCAGACAAACACCAACAGCTCAACAAACACGTTACCAAACACATTAACATCCATACAAAACAAACGATCAAAATGATCCAACTGACCAACAAACAAGAAAATCAACCAGCTAGGCAACTATAATAATACGAATAAAGTCAGTTTTTTGCCACACTATATTGAACGAACGCAAATCCACCTACTGTATTCGCCTAGTCATTACCCCGCTACACATGAGCCGGCTAAGATCTCAAACCTATAACGACCTTCAAAACTGCATAGGTGTGAGAGGGCCCTATACAAATGCACGGACAACGCCCATGTCTCTAAGCGTGACAATAAAAACCCGGAATGGTTCAGCTTAGCCAGTATAGATCACGAGGAGGAATTCCCAAGAACGTGTATACATGCAGTCGCACAGTGTCTGGCGTGGTACCGTACGTATTATCATGGATTATCAACCCAGTAAATGTGCACGTTAGCGCTGCGTGCATGACGCTCCTCAATTCAATGCCGTTGTCGACCACGCCCCTTTGCGACGTAGCTCTCCCTAACATGGTGTACACGTTGACCAAAATGACAGCGTCCGATTCAGATTTTGACAACTCATGACTTCTGATAGATATCTCTGTTAGATTTTGAGATACACAAGTTAAGTATGTAATATGCACACGTATCTCTATTTCTAGTAGAGATATCTCTGCTAGAAATAGGAATATTTCTATTAATTACTATAATAGAGTTATTACTATTACTAGTAACTTAGTTAGTCTAGACTAGAAAGAGATATCTCTATATTTCGGGGTTAAATGCCAACTTTGTACGGTGTAGGCTTACTCCAAGCTATAATTTTCAGTAAAATAAAATCCACAATAATTATGTATATGGCATCCGTTCGTCTCTAGAGACGATGGTGTAGCGCTACTTGGTTGAGTTACAGCTTCTAGAATGGCTGTACAGAGCCACTCTGGAGTGGCAGTCTCTAGAGCACTTCTTACAGATGTGGGAGGTTGGTGCTCAATCAGATGCTGAGGCAGATGCTGCCCTTGCCTTCCTCCTAGCTCTCTTGTCAGCAAGTTGAACACCCCATGAAGTTTCTGCCCTCTTGACACCTTCGTTTACAGTAGCTCTCCACAGTTGACGACTCATCGGCTACATCTTCCCAAGTATTAGGGTAAATGCCGGCGAGCTTCGTGTCGCGTTTACAGGCGTCTTTGAATCGGAGATTATGTGGTCTTCCGATATTATAGACCAACTGTTAGTATTTAGAGAAACAACACTGTCTGGCACAACCACTTCAAAAAAATGGACTTATTATTGAGTATACTCCATAAAAACATGATTTTGTGACATCAACCGGACGACGGTCAGTATATATAAACAGCAGGCACTTTGTACAGAACATATGCACTTCACATAAATTATATGCGCCAGACAATCCATACGCGCCACAAAATCCTGACTTTTGGAGAAAACAAACTATACATTGTGAAAATCCATTTTTGTTTTCGGCAAGTGGTTGTGGCAGACCACGGGTGCTGTCTACATAACAATAATTTATTGGTGGTTTAATTTGGGTTTCGTGTTTTTGTTCCCCCAGACTTTTACAGTGAGGGTATCAAAACTAAAAGCTTGCCGTGTCGCAGTTTTCCCCCAAAAAAGTCATGATTTAGTGCCTCCGGGTCTGTGGTTGGTGAAATACCAGTCACGCGATACGATGATCGCGTCTAAATAAAACTTACTGTGAGCGTGGCCGTCGAAAAGCTGGGACGGGTAGCCGACCAGCCGGCGCGGGTACTCGGCGCCCAGCAGGTTCCCGACGGACGTGCGCCATTTGGTGCGCATGCACTGAAGCCAAATCATCCTCCCAGCTCCTATACCTGGCGAAAGATTCGAAAAGCGGGAGGCGGTCGTCGGGCCAAGAGGACGAAAGAGCCAAACGAAAAAAAAAAACAAAGCGGGCTCCTGCGAGAAGGCTGTTTCGATTAATCCGACTATAGGTCCTATAAAATTGATACGTGCATAATTATTATTATTATTATACAGCCAAGCGCCGTAAGTGGCGGGTTCCAGGCCGTGCGTTTGGCCAACAGCGGGTGTTAATAAAATCTTATCTGCTTTTTCTTTTTAAAGTACGCTCCACTGGTCACAAACGGGCAGCGCTTAATCCTCCAAAATAATGTCACCGAGTGATCCTCCGCGGTTAAGCTGAGTGGCCGCACAGCGGCCTCCTTTGTGCGTCCCCATCCACTGGCAACGTGCCGACCGGCCCTTTCTACTTTCTAAAAGGGCTCCAAAAAAAACGACAGGCTCTGACGGGGCAAACAAGCCCCAGGGTCGTCGACCGGCCTCCTCCGCGGCTGACGATGGCAGCCTTGTATCGTGCATGCATCGCGGAATCCTCTTCGAAAAGACTCACTCAAGTGGAGCGAATTAACCATCTGAGACCGGGAGCTATTATAGAGAGACTTTTTGTTCTGTGCCCTTTTTTTCTTCTTCTTCTTCTTTCGAAAGAGATTTCGGGGTGGTGGTGGGAGGAAGGTAGTCCAATACAACCCCGTTGATCTCGCCTCCGTCGAACACAATAGCCCTCCCCGACAAGGACTTTAGATCCTAGATCCTCGGAGAATCCTTCATATTGCCACCGTTGAAGACAGTCAACAGCGGCCTTCGGGCTCCAACCAGTAATTCCCCCGTAGGCTTAGGGCCCGTCACATTTTTTATTCTCACTCTGCAGGAATCAAGCAGAATCAACCGAAATGATTTGTTTTCCCTTCCCCCCCCCCTAAAAAAAAAATGCACTTCCAACTCGCATCGAATGATTCCTGACATGTATTAGCTCCCGAATGCAGTTGGTAAAAAAAACACAGTGGAAGTGGGGTTTTTTTAAGAACACTATTTTTTAAAACAAAATGGCCAAGAAAACTTCGAGTGGACAGGGACCTGAACCCAGGAGGCTCTTGTTTTGCGTACCGTACATGCGTTCTTAACATTCTAAGATATCCAGCCCTTAGACGGCTGCCTTCCCAAAATGTGACCCGGCACAGCATAATGAGGAATAACCCCAACTTTTGAGATTTTGAGATTTTTTAATGATGTGAAAGAGTATACCATTAGCTTTCGAATGATATCAAATTTAGTTCCGTATGAACTTTGTTGTAAATAGTACAAGGGTTCTGCTTGATACTTGAAAAGTCCGAATGATTCAGAATCGGCAGAAATCCAGCCGAACCATCAAAATTAGGTAAGGGTGCAGCACACCAATTCCATCCTGATTATCATAAAGTGTGGACCCAAAACTTTTTTAGGGGTCTTTCGGGAGGTAACTGATTCATTGTAGAATAAGTGAAGCTCAAGACAACCTGGGGTTCACCTCTCAATTTGTGACCCGGCACAACGACATGAGGAATATCCCACCAAAACACTTTTTGAGTAAACAACGCCTGAAGTTAAAGTATCTTCACAATTCGATGACAAATCAATTTTCTTTTTTTTTGTATTTTCGGAAATTTTAAGTATTAGAGGATATTATATTTTGATATCATTTGAAAGCTAATGGTATACTCTTTCACATCATTAGAAAACCTCAAAATCTCAAAAATGGGGTTATTTCTCATTATGCTGTGCCGGGTCACATTTGGTATGTAATTTGGACCATTATCTGGCTTTAAAATTCAATGTGGCCCTATTTGGCTGTAGAAATGGACGGGAGGGGTCCATCCCAAAATCCTTGCAGAAAGTCGGCTTGGACGGCTGCACATTATTTTGGGGGTGATTTTTCTAGGGGTATAACTACCCAAAAATCTAATCGGCTAAGGGCACTAGAATTGAAAAGAATCTGAGAAATGAAGGTCCAAACTACAATTTCAAGTATGGCTACAAGAACTGAGAAACGTTTGGGTGTAGGATAATAATAAAAATGTATCATTGGCTTGGAAAGTGAGTGACAGTGTTCAATGGGAGCTCGATTTAGTGTTCGGCACCCGTGAAGTCGCCCTGCTATTCGTTGTGCCGCCACCAAGCGGCAAGATTATGCTGGATGAAGTTTCTAGACAGGTGCCACGGCTCTGGTCTTAAACCCAGACGAGAGAATAAAGATAGAACATGTGTACAGTACATGTACATGTGCACGTACATGTACATGTACATGTACACGTACATGTACTGTACGTGTACATGTACATGTACATGTACATGCATGTACTGTACATGTACATGTACATGTACAGTACATGTACATGTGTACATGGACATGTTCATGTACATGTACAGTACACATGTACTGTACACACGTTCATGTTAAAAATCACTACATCAGTACATGTACATGTTCAGTACATGTACATGTACATGTACACATGTACATGTACATGTGTCTACATGTGTCTACATGTGTCTACATGTGTAGACGCATGTGTAGACACTGTATAGACATGTGTGTTTACTTGAGTACTCACTACTTGTCGGCTGTTGTACAGTGGTGGCAGTGTGACGGTGGTAAGAATATTTCATGATTTTCATTTCATGATTTGATTTTCATGATTTTTATCCCTGTCCTGTGGTTTTAAATCACATAAATAATTGGAAATTATGTCGGGCACACTACTCACTAGACTAGACTAGACAAGACAAGTCACCCTTACTTACTTAGGCTTTAGTCCGAGTAACTTGGACCCGACAAGTCACCCTTTTTTTATCGAATGTTCAAATTTGGAGTTTCGGGTGACTGTCACCCGAAACTAAAAATTTCAAAATTCGATAAAAAAAGGGTGACTTGTCCGTTGTCGGGTCCAAGTTACTCGGACTACTTAGGCTTAGGGTGACTTGTCTGGTCCGAGTTACTCGGACTAGTAATAGTAAGACTAGTCGAGTAGTCCGAGTAACTTGCACCCTTTTTGAATATCAGAATAGTTTACAACACGTCACAATCAGTGAATCACCCTATTTACTTCAGTTTAAAAAAAGGGGGTTGGGCCTTCAAATTTTTTTTTAAAGGTCGATTGTAAGGCTCCAAGAGTAAGACCCCTAAGTTCACACACAAAAACAGGAGACAGTCCACAGACAGAACGGACGACTGTACTTTTCAAAACTGTTACAGACCTTGAACTCCTTTTTTTCTTTCTTTTTTGGGGATTGTTTTTCTTCCTTCTCTTGTTTCTTCAAAGGCAATGACTGAGTGACGCAGACAATACAGATTACAGGGATTGCACGGTGTACAGTCCAAGTTTGTCCAGGGCCACACAGAGCCACACATGATGGGACCCTGAGACTGTGAGTCCCTGAATCCCGGAAGCTTGTGAGCGGTCGATCGTCAGGACGGAGGAGGGGGGGGGAGGAGTTGAAGCTAGCAAAATGGAGCTGAAGACGGTGTGGACAGCGGGCCACGCCCAGACCGTCTTGTGTCTGGCGGTCGGCGGGGAAGGGGCAGTGGCCTCGGGCGGGGAGGAGGGGGAGCTGTGCCTCTGGAGCCCCGAGGGGAGAGTGGAGAGCAAGCGGCTCCTCCCGTCGCGGGCCGACGTCAACAGCGTCTGCTTCTCGCCGGGCCAGCCCTCGGTGCTCTACCTCTCGGCGGGGCCGGCCGTGGAGGTGCTGGACGTCCGCAGCCCGGACGACGCGGTGGCCGCGTTCGCCTTTGGCCAGGAGGACGTCAACCAGGTGGCGGTGGACTCGGCCGACGCCTTCCTGGCCACGTGCGACGACGACGGCGCGGTCAGGGTGGTGGACGCCCAGAGCCGCAAGCTGCTGCGGACGCTCAGGGGCCACAGCAACATCTGCTCGGGCCTGGCCTTCCGGCCGCGGGCCCGGCGCGAGGCGGCCTCCGGCGGCCTGGACTGCATGGTCAACGCCTGGGACGTCGCGCGCGGCCGCTCGCTGGCCTCGGTCAACACGCAGACGCTGGCCGCCGCGGCCGCCGCCAAAGAAGCGGCCGGCAACGGGGGCGAGATGGCCAGCCCGTACCTGATCAACCCGCCCTTCGTCCACTCGGTGGACTACTCGGCCGGCGGGGACCTCCTGGCCTGCGGCCTGGAGAACGCCCGCGTCCAGTTGCTGGAGAGGCGCGGCCGGCGGTCGCTCCGTCCCCGGGCCACCTTGGCCGGCCACCGGCTGGGCGTGACCCAGGTCCGCTTCCTGCCGGACCGTCCCGGCCAGGACCCCGACCTCCTGCTCTCGGCGGGCAACGACTGCCAGCTGATTCTCTGGGACGCCTCGCCGGAGTCCCTGGCCGCCATGGACGGCAAAGAGGCAGACGCTGAGCCGTCGGCCTCCGGTCGCCAACTCCAGGCGGACTCTCCTCCGACGTCCCGAGGTCAGGCCGTCGCCGGCGACGAGACCGGAGAGGACGAGAGCGTCGGCCAAGGGGCCTGCGCGTCCGGAGAGAAGAGACTGCAGCGGTTTTGCCAAAAGCACAAGGACAAGATCAACTGGATAGCACCTGTCTGCACCACCGGGGCTGTGAACAACGTGCTTGTGGCCGACGTGTCATCAGTCATATCCGTCTACCAGTGGCAATGAATGTCCATGATTTAGGCATTTGCCAAACAATCCAACTTGGAACTCTTGGAACTCTTCAACAAATTGAACAATTTGGCAATGGAAACTTTGATTGGACCGGGACTTGAAGCTGAGACCTCTGGATTAACGCTCTCCCATCTGAGCTAAACCAGCTCTTAGATGGTGGCCTTCCCCAATAGTCAACTAGTCTTTGCCGGGGTGTGGGCACCAGTCAGAAGCAATTCAATTGATTAACTGCCGTATATCACCAGGGATCACGTCCCCTCCACGGCAAAGACTACCGGTAGTTGACTATCAGGGAAGACCACAATCTAAGGGATGGAAGAGCACTGGTACATTAATCCAGAGGTCTCGGGTTCAAGTCGAAGTCCAGTAAAAGTTTTTGTTGACAGTTTTTTTTTCAATTTTTCCATTTGTTGTTTTTCATCCAAATGAGTTTCTTTTTCCCCTCTTGAACTTATTAACCGACTCTGACATGGCACTGAATCAGTTGTATCTTCCCTTGAAACATTTGTTATTATATTCATATGATTTTGTATGATGCACAAATGGATTTCCAGTGTTTTGGGAATACTGGTTCAAGTGTGGACGATAAATTTAAGAAAGAATTATCATATACTGCACTGTGGTTAATCGTTTTCAAACTGAATGGTTGAAACTCAAAGTTCTTTGAAAGACCTCAAATAAATCTCACCTCGGATCAATTCCACTGTACATGAAAAGAAACATCCACTTTTTTTTATTTTGAATTGAAGTGTGTAGAAAGCATGATATTACTTGTTAGAAAAAATAAAGGTATGTATATTTTGGTTTTAATCAATCCTCGCATGAGTTATGTAAATCTCTTTTTTCTGCAGCACACATACACATATATGGCACCACTTGCTCACATCAACAGTGAAGCAAAATGTTTCCTATTTGAAAAGGTTTTTTTAAGAACAAGGATTGTGTTTGATTTTAACAAGAATACACAAAATACAGTATGTACATTCATGGAGGAAAGAAAAAAGGTACAATATATGTTTCAAAGGAAAATGATCCTAAATTCCTATGGTTGCAACACACTAAGTCACTCCAAGATGGCTCAGCTGAGCTGAATAGCATAAAGTGTGGACCCACATCTTTTTATTTAGGGGTCTTTGGAGGCTAGTTGATTGTAGAATGGGGTCACTGTTCAATTTCGTGTGTAATTTGGAAAATATCTGGCTTTAAATGCGGCCCTGTTTTACTCTAGAAGTTGGGGGTCCTTCCCAAAATCCTTGAAGGAATACGGCCTGGACGGCTGAACATTTTAGGGGTGGTTGTTTTTCTGGGGCTAATTAGCCAAGAACTCCGAAGGACATCAAATTGAAAAGAAAATGAGAGATGAAGGTCCAATTGACAATTTGGAGTATAGTTTACAAGACTCGAGAAACTTTCGGGTGTGGAATACTTGACTTTGAAAGTGGGAGTTTTTCTACAGTGTTCTGTGGGAGAACGATTTAGTGTAATTATATGCAACAGCGCCCTCAGACGACTCAGATGCGCCGATTCTACGCTAACGAAGCAGAGCCATGAAATTTGGCCCTGGACTTAAATGTTGTTGTTTTTTATTTCGGAGGGCGACCATCCTTCCCAAGGTGGGATATTCAAGTTTTATGTCCGAGCATTTTTGTCAGTCAATAGACATACTTCTTTTTTTAGGGAAGTCGACCTTACATTGTATCACATTTCAACAATGGAGCTGTCAATCATCGTCCCCACTGCAAACTCTCCCAGTCCCCCCCCCCCCCCATGGCGAGGTAACTTGGGCTCAAATGGATTTGTTTTATTCGGAGGGTGAGGATCCTCCCCACTGTATAGGCCCTACTCTCTTGGGCCTTTTTTCGTCTCCGCCAGGCTTATGATTTTTTTTATTCGGAGGGTGATCATCCTCCCCACTTTATTGGGATATTGAAGTATTGGAAACAACTTTACAATGGAGGCAGATCTGCAAGCCATGCCACGGACTTTTTTTTCCGGCGGAAGGCGAAAGTTTGAGGTGCGCATTTTACACGGGTGCGCATTTTACACGGGTGCGCATTATACCCGGGAATTTACGGTATTCAACCTGTGTATCTCCGGGATCACATCCCCGCATCACATTCATTCAGACGTAAACAACCAGTATTTTATGCAGTTCAGTAGGCATTTTCGTGCAATGCTGCGCTTTTTAACTCTGACCACACTCTGACCTACATGTAACTCCATCCTTTCACCCCCTCTTTAAAGTACATCCACGCTCTGACCCCGTCTCTTCATGCTGTGACCTCTCTATACCTCCATGCTCGAGCTCTGACGCTGTGACCCAGTCACTCACTATTGTCACACTTCTGGTTTACGATTATCGCAACTTTTTTATCGGACTAGCCTATAGGCCTACAGCTGATACCGTGCATGGTTTTAAACCAAAGCAATAATCCGTTTAGCTAAATTCGGGACATTGATGTTATCGCGCACAAAGGGCATTTGATTGTTGGTGTTCGAAAAAACTGAAAAAGTTGGGTGAGACAGTCGTTAATCGGAATTGCTTTTTGTATCATTATCATACCGGTTTGCGCTGTCATTCTACTTCTTGTCCTATTTCTTTTTTCTTTGAAATGGACTGAGAGGAAGTCGACCTTTTCGAGGAGGAGCGATAATGACCTTTTCATGAACCGTTTCTGCCGGATCGCGGCTGAATCACATCTGATAGCTGGAAACAGAAAACCCCACCGATAACGAGTTGTGCAAACAGCGGCTTTGAGGAGTTCAGCCGAAAAAAAAAATGTAATCAGATAATAAAGCAACTTTTTGCATTTAACTGTATGGCGCCCTCACGCGGTTGTTTTCAACAGCAACGGGTCTGCGTGTCGTCTGCTAATAAACTAGCATACGATGTACATAATTCATCACAACTAGTTTGCACTGTGCAGGCGGTTGACGTCGGCCGAACTGGACTCTCTGATTTGGACCGCATTTAAGGTGAGAATTGACAAGTTTTTGCTTCGCAAGTTCCCGTCCCAGCCCGGCCACGTTCTCTGTCAGTCACCGGGCGTACTTTTAATTGCCCCAGTCTACTCCTGTCCTGCCTTTTTTTGCTGTGATTGTCACCTCCTCATTCGGATCTGGCTGCACAGTGTTTACCGATCAAACTTTCCCCGACCGACACTCCCATAACTAAGTTTCACCATGGTTTCACAGTTCCATTCATGATTTGCCGAATTCCCACCGCTGACAACAGCGGGGGAGGGGACTAAGAGTAGTCTTTTTGCCAAATCAAAGGAGGTCCCAATAACTGTACTGATCTGAATTGACCACAGTGACATTTTTTAACTGCAATAAGTGCAAGTAATGACCTCGAAATTCAACTCGGCTGTGTACTACTACTACTATTACTAACACTAACACACTGGTCTACGCTTGAGAACGCATCCATCCAGTCTCAAAACCCTTGCTTTATTCCCGTTTTACTTGGTGTAAGCATAGAGCAAGTGGTCCCAGGGACCGTAGCTGTCTAACTGACTAGTTATTATTACAGTAACTCAGTAGTTTTACTGCATGTATTGTACTCAGACGTGTAGTATTTGTAGAAACTCTAACTTTTACTTTCAAGACTTGAGACTCTATTGTAATTGTAAGGCATATGATAGGATTATGATTACTGTAGTAGGTCTTACCGGTCTTACAGTTACAGTCAACATGTCTTCAGTGTTGTTGAAGTACTGTAAGTAAGCAGGGTCCATACTCCACAGTACCGTGTGCCTGGTTCTTGGTAAACTAATCACTCTCCCAATTGTAGTTCAAGTTACTACCTCGAGCCTACCTCTACTAGTAGTAGTACTACTACTAGGCTCGAGGTCAAATTGATGGTACTGTCTCTCTTGCTAGATTAATTAATGGAGTCATCGTTGTACAGAATAATTATCTGTTATAATTTGACAATCTCATAATTAGTTCTAGTTGCCTGTAATGTACTTGGATTTAACTTTTTACCCCTTCAATTTTGTTTTACTTTTTAGATAAATATTACCATAGAATTCATGAAACTCTTGGTAAATTTATGGAACTATCTCTTGTCAATCGAAAATCCCACTTAATTGGACAACGTTAGTTTTTCACCTGTACAACTTTTGTTATACTTCCGTCTGTAGGTATAGTACATTGAACTGTCTCTTTTAGGAAAATAAGTATAGTTCAACTTCAAGTATCTTATAAATGTAAATTGAAAACCCAGTTTGTAGTTCAAGATTCACTGGGACTTCTGTATTCTTTTGTTGTGTACTAGTCTACAGGTAAAATTGATCAGCCGAACTCTCAGAAATTGAGCTTATTGAAAAAAATTGGCAAAGACTAGCAGACTATCAATTTGGGAGGCCACCATCTAAGGGCCGGATAGCTCAGATGGAAGAGCACCGGTACGTTAATCCATAGAGGTCTGAGGCTCGAGTCCCGGTCTAGTCAAAGTTTTCTTTGCCAATTTTTCCATTTTCTTCAAGGGTTCCCAGTCACTTTTTTTTTCTTTTTTTGTTTGACAGAAATTTAGCTTGCGAGATAAATAACAACCAAAAAACGATCAAACCAAACCAAAGAAGAGCAGTCGGTGTCGTCATGGGTGAAGACACCCCCAACGGCCAGAATGGTGCGAGCGCGGCCGTGACCGCCTTCCCGGTGGACACCGCCGGCCTGGCCAACATCCGCACGGACGAGGAGGTGGAGATGACTCCGCAGGACCTGCACCAGGTGCCCTACAAGCGCAAGAAGGGCCTGAAAAAGTACAAGTCCAACGCCAAGTCCCTGGTGCCCATCCGTTCCAAGCCAAAGTGAGTCCCAAGCTCCCCGATTACTAAGAAGTTGATTGAGGCCATACGTTCTTAAAGAAGCCAATTTGTGTATTTCTAGAGGCCACGAATTGCCGGGGCTGCTCGTCTTTGTTTGGAGTTCGTTTATCCTTTACGAGATTGAGAGCGGCTCCGAGAAGAGCCATGTAACTCAGCGATTCGGGCAGTGTGTGCTCCGTCCATCCATGCTTCAGATTACAACATTGGATTCTCAGTGGGCCTCCTCGACAGTCTCACAGATTATTTTTGATAACAAAAAAGACTAGTTGACTATTAGGGAAGGCCACCATCTAAGGGCTGGATAGCTCAGATGGAAGAGCACTGGTACAATGTACGTCAGTCCAGAGGTCTCTGGTCTAAGTCCCGACCCAGTCAAAGTTTTCTTTGCCAATTTTTCAATTATTTTCTCAAAGTACTTCCTTGTATAATTATATTCCTGTGAAACTGTGGAAATGAATGAATGAATGAATGAATGACAAACACCTGTCATCAGCACTGGACTATATCAGAGAGGGAAAACATTTCAAAACCAAAGCGCCTGTGACAAAGGTACAGTAAAGTTTGGCAGGGTGTCCCAAACTGTGAGGTGACCCACTTCACTGCTGTGCGGGGCCACCTCAGGTGTTTGTCTCCAAAACTTGCCACCCCTGTGGGTCAAACTCTGTCTAGAAAGATGGACACCAAAGTGACCAAACAAAAGCACTTTGACAGCGTGTATAAAGTGGAACAAAAAAATAAATATTTGTGCAGAGTATGTTCCCGCATGCACGTACTACACGTGCTACAGACCCATTTCAATAACAAAATTGTGATAACATTTTGAAGGATTGCATGGTGGAAATACCAAGCAGGAGGTTTGTGGTGACACCATGTACACCATCTCTTAAAAATCTTGTGGAACATCACTTCAGGGCATCTACAGTGTACCAAATTCACTTATTGAGCAAATTATCAGTTGCTACTCTGACTCACAAAATTCCAGTGGAAACACTGGTGCTAAGATCAGAATGTCATTCCCTTCTGTTCATTGATATCTACATTTTTTTTCTTTTGAAGTCAGTAAGCAATTTTTTAGGTACAATTCATTCCCCAACCCTAACCATTGCCTCGACCCTAAACCCCCCCACTCTCGCTGGTCTTGCACGAAATGTGCTTTACATTTCAGGTCTAAGCCCTTCATTCCTTTGGACCACGCCGGCCTCATCTCCTTCATCACGCTGTCCTGGCTGACGCCTTTGTTCAAGGCAGCCACCAAGAGGCAGCTGGAGGTCTCGGACATCTGGAACATCTCGGAAAAGGACAGCGGATACCTGAACGGACAAAGGTAGGTTGCTCTCAATCGAATTTCTGCTCAGGGGGGGGGGGGGGTCTGCTTTTGGAGTCTATTAGATAAGACTTGTGCTCAGTTTTGCTGTTTTCTGAGGAAGATAATGTCTGTGGTGTCACCACAAACATTCCACATTGTGAATCCACTAGTAGGTACAATCCTTCCAGTCTACAATGAAATTTTGGCCTGCATTTCAAATTTGGTTGGTTGTTTTTTGTTCTCCAGCTGTTCAGTATTGAAATGCTCTGCTGGTACTGCACTGTATTTTACAAAGATGTTAATTTAAAAGGTCTACTGGTATGCCGAGCATGCTGTCTTTTGTCTTAGGCTGGCCTGAGCAGACATTACACAAACAAATAAAGTCCCAGCGCAGCTAAATTTCGGTCGCCAAGTCAAGCATTCAAGTGAGAGAGCCTGATCCTCTAGCGGGACCTTCCTAGGTTTGAGAAAAGGTCTGCTGGGCCAGAAGTGTCAGGCCCTCATATTTCCGATCAGATTTGCGTTTTCCTGTCTTTCTGCAATTTTTTCTGGGTATCATAAGTCTAGGGTCATTCGAAAAGTATATTGCCATGTATGTGTAATGTTGGGAAATTTCGTGATTTGCGGTGGTTTGTTTGTCTCAGTCACCGGAATTGCAAAGTCATTAGCCTGCTCCATCTCTTATTTACATTGCGGGTGTATGCCAATATCAATATGTGCTTATGTACAGTATGTTATCATGTGTCAAGAATTCCGATTTAAAACCATGCTACATGTAGTTGGAAATGGAGAATCGTGATCGTCAAAACACTGATAATTAATGCACCAGTCTGGGACCAGATATTTCTAGTGTATCTCATTTGTCATGGCAGAAAACTCCCTAAAATCCTACCCAGGAGAAGTCACAGAAAGCCATGCCTTATTTCCATTTTTTTCACCAATCCTAATTAACAATGACTAAAGCGTGTCAAGGTCAAAATGCTTTTAGAATAAAAACGAGCTGATATTCACGTTCAGTATGAACGCCTCCATGGTCACATGCACGTGAAAGGACAAGACGGTCTCGGCTGAACTTTATCCCACATTTCCCCCGTGTGTAGAGTTATGAGGTTTTTTCGGTATTAAGGGATACCTGATATGATACGCAGTAACAGGTGCACATAATTTATCTGATGTAGAGGCTTAACGTATATTGTGTCAATATTCTATCCACATCATGCCCTTTAACCCACACAGACCACTAAACCACTGACCATTAGTTACGTATACACTTACACGTGCCATACTGCTAAGTAATTGCCGGTACTGGCTTTACATGTAGGTGCCTATTGAATTAAGTCTGCGGTATCATTTTATTACGGTCCCCCAAGAAATAAACTTAATTTCAAGGGGACCCAAATTTTCAGAAAAACTGCTGGTACTGTGATAGTTATCGTCTTTCAACTGGGAGTTAAAAACTGTACTTACTGTAGGCTATATAAATGGGCATTTATAAAAAAAATAAAATTTTGAATTATGAAACATTTATAAAATGTTTCCAGTTCAGTTCAGTTCAATTCAGTTCAATTCAATTCAATTCAATTCAATTCAATTCAATTCAATTCAATTCAATCAAATCAAATTCAATTAATTTCAACTAGATTCAATCAAATTCAATTTAATTAAACTAAATTCAATTTGATATACAAAAATGTTGCAAACTGTTTACTGACTAAAATTACCAAAATGCAAATCATAAAATTTAGTGGGCCTGACGTTTCGATCCTAGCAGGACCTATCTAACTGGTCCTGCTAGGATTGAAACGTCAGGCCCACTACATTTTATAAGTTCAATTTGATTCAGATTTATTCGATTTGATTTAATAACTATGGTTTGATTCAATTCCATCAATTCAGATCAATTTAATTCAGTTCAATTCATCTTAATTCAATTTAATTCAATGAAATTTAATTCAATGAAATTTAATTCAATGAAATTTAATTCAATGAAATTTAATTCAATGAAATTTAATTCAATGAAATTTAATCCATTCAAATTCAATTCAATCAAATTTAATTCATTCAAATTTAATTCAATCAAATTTAATTCAATCAAATTTAATTCAATCAAATTTAATTCAATCAAATTTAATTCAATCAAATTTAATTCAATCAAATTTAATTCAATCAAAATTAATTCAATCAAATTTAATTCAATCAAATTTAATTCAATCACATTTAATTCAATCAATTCAGATCAATTCAATTCAATTCAACTCAATTCAACCAAATTTAATTCAATCAAATTCAATCCAATCAAATTCAATCCAATTCAATTTAATTCACTTCAATTCGATTAGATTGATTAAATGTTTTTTACTTGATTAAATTCCATGTGTTTTTATTCAGTCGATTGAATTCTGTTTGTTAAAAAAAGGATACCAAGTACAAGTACAGTTTATATGAACATTGGTCAACATTTTACAAAGCAACAAATTAATTGTCACATGTGCATATTGTATAGTATAATCTAAAAGAACCAGTTACAAGTACATGTCTCCAATAGTACAGTATCTCTAATTACCTTTGTCATTTGCAATCTACAGCTGAATCCCTACATGAGCATGCAAAACAGCCCACAATATGCACGCCGTTTCAATTGAGCCTTTTGTCAATAATGTACACGTAAGATCAGGAACCGCATTAGTCATTAGCACATTACTGATCTCCTCTGTAGCTACATGTATAGTAGCCAATGGGATCATTATACTGCATACAGGCAGTTGTTACATTGTAGATGTGGTCAGCAAAACTCGACCCATAGATTTGAACAATGAAAGATGATTTTAACAATGCTGCTTATATACCTGTATACGTACATGTATGTAGATTTTTGTTTTAAAAAGTTTGGGTTATACGATTTGAAACCATCCCAGCTTATAGGTTGTTCCCTACCTTGACTGCTGAGTGCTGAAAATGTTTTGCTTTGTGGCACATTGGGAAAACAATTCTTTTCTGTATCTTCAGCACAAAAGAACAAAGGAAATATTCCAGTGCCACACTGCTTGACCTTTCTAGTATTCGATTTCACGAAACACATTATCTTACATATGTACATATCTTACATAATTATGTACAATTAATCGTACGACCGTGACTAGTGTTGGTGCTGCACAGAAATTGTATGGGCCATTTGTTGTCAGGACTGCATGATTGCACTAGCTAGAAAGCACTGGCAGGAGACGCATAGAGATTATTAAAACCCCTCCCAAGTTGCCTTTATTTTATTTATTGTCACTTAGCAAAGTGAAAATACATTTCGTTACTGCGTGCTAAAAAGTATATTCTATCTATAACTTTCAATTTCATAATTAAAAGGATTAATACCAAAACATGTACAAATATAATATATACATGTACATTACAAACCAAAAAAATAATTCAATTCCCTAGGCCAGACCTTTCCAAGTAAAAGAGTGCTGTCCCTTTCATTAAATCGTGGTTGTTATTTCTAGTATAATTTGCACCCTGAGTTTTAAGTTGTGGAGACAAATACATACCTGTACATGTACCAGAGATAGCCCAAGCAAGTATAGTGAGTTGGGCAGCGCCTCACAGTTTAACATGCAGGAAAAACAAAACATTGATCACTCTATAACTAAGCAAGGGGGGGTGCACCAGTATAGAGATTACTATGAATGCTGTGGGGTCAGTTGGGGCATGGTTTGGGGGAAAGGTTATCTCACTTGAGAGTTTGGTTGCTACCACCCCACTCCCTACCAAACAACCCATGCATGTGTCATGATGTGTGTACACAAATGTACATGTACTGTACACGTATGCCAACTGAAAGTTAAGCCAGACAAGCGGCACACGTCCCACCCATCATTTGTATTCGTGTCCTTTCATAAAGCTATTAAGTTTTAAATATAACCTCCAAATTATCTCTAATACATTTCTTATTATAATGATTTTGAAAAAAAATGAGTAAGCCGATGCATGTACACACATGTACACTGTACATGTATGTACTGGCAAATTCCGACATTCAGATTAGTCGATAAGAGTGGTGATAAAAGTCCAGGTAGTACTTACTGTAAGGCCCCACTAAAAACCGAGATAATGCGGCCCTTTATCAATTAGCCTAAAACAACTCCGTGTGTAAGAGTGAGCGTGCTGGCAGTTGACCTTTGTACACATTGCACACACTGGGCATGTGTACCACTACCACACAGTGCAGTTCCCAAGCCCCGACATTAGTATCAGAGGCCCTTTTAGTTTTAGGAATTCACGGATCAGGCTCGGGGCTGAGGCTTCGTTGACAGAACCTGAAAATCCAGGTTGTGGTTAATTGTTGCCAAATTTGAGAAGGTTTGTTGGCTTGATAAGTACACAGGGACAGGGTATTCCCCAAGAAACTCATGGGGCTTAATGCTTGTTTCTATTCTAGAGGGCATGTGACTTTTATAACGAGTAAGAGAAATATGACCGAAGGCTAAGCCCGAGCCTAAGCCTTCATTTCGTAAACGGCCATAGAGCACAAACATACCTAATTGCTATAATAATGCATGCCGGTAATCCCTTCTCCACAGGGCAGTGTGTCTGTCACGGTTGTAACCTAGTGACATCCTGAGCATTGTACCCCTCCCCCCACCCCTACATTTTGATAGATAGCACTAATCCTGCCCCATTGTTGACAAACACTGTTATCTCCACCACACAGTGGTTTTTGCATGTGATAGAAAACTGTACACTGGCCTATCTTGCCAGTCATTGCAAGAAACTTCCCCCCCCCCAGCCACAGTTCCTAGGCCAATGGTCAGCCCAGGGTCACACCAAAACCCGATTATTGGGATTTAGGAATGCTAGTACTAGAGGTCAACCCCAATCAGATTTGGGGCTTTGTGACATTGACAGAATTAACCTAATGCCCCCAATGCTGCATAAAGATCACTGGCCAAAGTCATTCCATGGAGCTACATGTACATAGGGAGCTATAGCTCCATGGGAGGGAGCTATAGCTCCAAGGGATGGAGCTATACCTCCATGGGATGGAGCTATATACATGTAGTTCCATGGGAGGGAGCTATAGCTCCATGGGAAGGAGCTATAGCTCCATGGGATGGAACTATAGCTCCATGGGAGGGAGCTATACATGTAGCTCCATGGGAGGGAGCTATAGCTCCATGGGAGGGAGCTATATATAGCTCCATGGGAGGGATCAGGGAGCTATAGCTCCATGGGAGGGAGCTATAGCTCCATGGGAGGGAGCTATAGCTCCATGGGAGGGAGCTATAGCTCCATGGGAGGGAGCTATAGCTCCATGAGAGGGAGCTATAGCTCCATGGGAGGGAGCTAAAGCTCCCTGGGAGGGAGCTATACATGTAGCTCCATGGGAGGGAGCTATAGCTCCAGGCCATGGGAACTTTGAAGTAAATACATGTCGAATTAGAAAAATATTAAATACATGTACATGTCGAAATAGAAAAATGTTAGATTTGCATTTTGGTAATTTTATTCAGTAAGCAGTTTGCAACATTTTTGTACATGTATATCACTTGACTTAGAAAAATGTTGCAAGCTGCAATTATCAGGGAAGTGTATTATATGGAAGTGTATATTGTCTTACTGTATTTTGTTTTATGTATTTATTTATTATTTATTTTGGTTGGGGAAGGGGTTAATAAAATCATTTTCCGATGAGATCTCAGGCTATTTGTGGGAAAAGGCAGTGGAATTCACGTGAGAAGATACAGGATCATGCTTTCCTTTTTTCCCTCATTTTTTCTTCTCATTTTTTTCTCGTTATGGCCACAGATTCGAGCTGATGTGGGAGGAGGAGGTGAGAAAGAAAGGCAAGGCCAAGGCCTCGCTGGGCAAAGTCTGCCTCCGCTTCATGCGTACCCGCCACATCTTTGCCGTCATCTCCCTAATCCTCATGGTCTCTACCATCTTCATAACCACGGTAGGTTCCCCAGGATGGTTTGGAAGGCGGGGAGGGCAGGAGGGGGTTAGGAGTGAAATTTCTTGAGATTTGAAGGTCGTCATGGTGAGAATAGCAGGAGTACTGATAGACCGATTGCGTGATCACTGTTAACGTGCCATCACGTGACTTATAGTGGATATTTTTGCATCTTATTTGGGACAGAGCAGCGATGGAAATTCAGAAGCCTATCATATCGTCCACATTCGTCTTTGTACATTACCTTCGCTGCTCTGCACTAAATGAGCTTCAAAAATACCCACAATAAGTCACATGATGGCATGAACACATTGGTCGCGCAATCGGTCTATAGGTTCGCAATGACACCATGTGAAATTTTCTCTTTTGTGAGTATGTGTGGGGTTCTGAAAAGAACCGGAGGAACTCGACGTTTTGAACAGTATACTCTATTCGTCTTCGGGAGACTGCTGAATTCTACACTGGGAGTGGGGCTTTAAGTACTGTTTAGAGAGGGATCATGAGGGGATTAGCCCAATTCTTATCAAGGATGAGTCCATGCTAGGATACAGGGTCACAAAGGTCCTGTTGGGATCGAAACGTCAGGCCCTCTAACTTTTGAGTTCTTTTAAGATCTAGGTTGGCAGGTACGATAACCACTTTGGAATGAAGAGAACACTGCTCATTGGACCATAGCTGCCAACCATTCCTATTTTGGAGGAATCATTCCTCCTTTTGGGTAAAAATGTATCACTCTTTACAAGTTCTTGATTCCGATTTTTGGCTTGGAAATACACATGTATTCCTGTGTAGTTTGCTCTGTGATTCCTCTTTTTTTAGCAGACGTATTCCTAATTTCCTTTAATATAGGTTGGCAGCTATTTTGAACCACGTCAGGAAGTGGAAGTTACTTTTTTTTTTTTTTTTTATCCTGCCAAAATTGTAGGCGGTGCTTGTGCAGCGGCTTCTGTTGTACACGGAGGCTCCCGAGCAGGACCTGGGCTACGGCCTGGCCATTGCCTTCGCCATCCTGGGCCTGAACATCCTGCGAGTCATCTTTGACCTGGCCTTCTGGATGGCCAGCTTCCGGACGGCCACCCGGGTCCGCAACGGACTGCTGGCCATGGCCTTCAAGAAGATCGCACGGCTGCAGAGCCTGCAGGACAAGACGGTGGGCGAGGTGAGGCAAGGAGTGGGACGGGGTAAAGGGGGATCGGAGTGGGATGGGGTAAAGGGGGATCGGGGTGGGATGGGATAAGGGGGGTCGGAATGGGATGGGGAAAGGGGGGATCGGAGTGGGATGGGGTAAGGGGGATCTGAGTGGGATGGGGTAAAGGGGGATCGGAGTGGGATGGGGTAAAGGGGGATCGGAGTGGGATGGGGTAAAGGGGGATCGGAGTGGGTTGGGGTAAGGGGGATCGGAGTGGGATGGGGTAAGGGGGGATCGGAGTGGGATGGGTAAGGGGGGTCGGAGTGGGATGGGGTAAGGGGGAATCGGAGTGGGACGGGGTAAAGGGATCGGAGTGGGATGGGGTAAAGGGGGATCTGAGTGGGATGGGGTAAAGGGGGATCGGAGTGGGATGGGGTAAAGGGGGATGTGAGTGGGATGGGGTAAAGGGGGATCTGAGTGGGATGGGGTAAAGGGGGATCGGAGTGGGATGGGGTAAGGGGGATCGGAGTGGAACGGGGTAAAGGGGGATCGGAGTGGGATGGGGTAAAGGGGGATCGGAGTGGGATGGGGTAAAGGGGGATCGGAGTGGGATGGGGTAAGGGGGATCGGAGTGGGATGGGGTAAAGGGGGATCGGAGTGGGATGGGGTAAAGGGGGATTGGAGTGGGATGGGGTAAAGGGGGATCGGAGTGGGATGGGGAAAGGGGGATCGGAGTGGGACGGGGTAAAGGGGGATCGGAGTGGGATGGGGTAAAGGGGGATCGGAGTGGGATGGGGTAAGGGGGATCAGAGTGGGATGGGGTAAAGGGGGATCGGAGTGGGATGGGATAAGGGGGATCGGAGTGGGATGGGGTAAAGGGGGGTCGGAGTGGGATGGGGTAAAGGGGGATGGATCGGAGTGGGATGGGGTAAAGGGGGATCGGAGTGGGATGGGGTAAAGGGGGATCGGAGTGGGATGGGGTAAAGGGGGATCGGAGTGGGATGGGGTAAAGGGGGATCGGAGTGGGATGGGGTAAAGGGGGATCGGAGTGGGATGGGGTAAGGGGGATCGGAGTGGGATGGGGTAAAGGGGGATCGGAGTGAGTTGGGGTAAAGGGGGATCGGAGTGGGATGGGGTAAGGGGGATCGGAGTGGGATGGGGTAAAAGGGGATCCGAGTGGAATGGGGTTAAGGGGGATCGGAGTGGGATGGGGTAAAGGGAATCGGAGTGGGATGGGGTAAAGGGGGATTGGAATGGGATGGGGTAAGGGGGATCGGAGTGGGAATGGGTAAAGGGGGATTTGAGAGGGATGGGGTAAGGGGGATCAGAGTTGGATGGGGTAAGGGGGATCAGAGTGGGATGGGGTAAGGGGGATCGCAGTGGGATGGGAAAGGGGGATCGGAGTGGGATGGGGTAAGGGGGATCGGAGTGGGATGGGGTAAAGGGGGATCGGATTGGGATGGGGTAAAGGGGGATCTGAGTGGGATGGGGTAAGGGGGATTTGAGTTGGATGGGAAAGGGATTGGAGTGGGATGAGAAGGGGATTTGAGTGGGGAATTTTTGGTGGATTTACACATTTCAGACAGTTTTTGAGTCAGTATCACAAATTTGTAGCATTTTTTCGGTTTGACCAACATCAATATCAACCTCGGCATTTTTTAATTTTTTTTTTTTTTTTTTTTAATGCCGCACTTGTTTGTATTGGTCAGATTGTCAACCTGTGCACCAATGACAGCCAGCGACTGTTTGACGCCATGGTGATCGGCAACCTCCTCATCTCCTCCTGCTTCCTCCTCGTCGCCTGCGTCGTGGCGGTGTCCCTCATCATCGGCCCCGCCGCCCTGATCGGAGTGCTGGGCACCTTCATGGTCATCACGCCACTGCAGGTATAAGGGACTGGAGCCAGTCTTTCCCAGATCACTGCCCTCAGTCGCTGTTACTGCTGCTGCTGTTGTCGTTGTTGTTGGGTTTTCAGATGAGATTCGATAAGATCAGATTTGTTAAAATTTAGTGGGCCTGACGTTTCGGTCCTAGCAGGACCTTTCTCAAAGGCAAAAGGCAAAGGCAAAAGCCAGGACCTTTCTCAAAGGCAAGACCTTTGAGAAAGGTCCTGCTAGGATCGAAACATCAGGCCCACTAAATTTTAAGAGTTGCATTTTGGTAATTTTAGTCAGTAAGCAGTTTGCAACATTTTTGTATATCACTTTGAGATCAGATATGGTTTGGCGGGTGTACCAAGTTTCCACTTGCCTTGTGGTGACACCATGTATCACATCTCTTTTGAGATGGAGTGTGGCTCTGAAAAGAGCCGGTGACTCAACGCTTCGGGCTGTGTCGTCAGGAGACGCTGTGCCGAAACAGGACACACTGTACCTTCAAACATTCCTGATGCATGTAATTGGTGTACATGAACAAAATTTGCCAAGTATGGAACTCTCAAACTTTAGTGGGCCTCACGTTTCGATCCTAGCAGGACCTTTCTCCCAGAGCAGAGAGCTACACCTAGGCAGAGAGCTAGAGCAGTTTGCAACATTTTTGTTTACTAATCTAGGTTGGGAATTCATTTGCAGCACATACAGGTCTAGAAAAAAGAAGTTCAGGTCTGGTTAGATTTCCTCAGTGACTAGACCTGAGCAATGTGCAACCTCCAACCCTCCCCCCTCATGTAATTCTACCCCTGCGATTGGGGGGGTCAACATTTAGCTTGTGTCATTTCTGATCTCTGCGATGTGTTGTCCCTCTACCCTCCACCCCGCTCCATCTGACTCCCAGCTGATCATGGGCAAGGTGACAGCCATGGTGCGGCAGAAGGGCATCCTGGTGACCGACGAGAGAGTGCAGAAGATGAGCGAGGTGCTGACCTTTGTCAAACTCATCAAGATGTACGCCTGGGAGGTCCCCTTCGCCATGAAAGTAAAAAGTGAGTTGGAAATTGATTTGATTTGATTTGATTTCGTTTGGTTTGATTTGATTTGATTTGATTTGATTTGATGTGATGTGATGTGATTGATTCAATTTGATTCAATTTGATTCAATCT
The DNA here is from genome assembly GCA_949987565.1 of Luidia sarsii. Taxonomy (NCBI): domain Eukaryota; kingdom Metazoa; phylum Echinodermata; class Asteroidea; order Paxillosida; family Luidiidae; genus Luidia; species Luidia sarsii. Next base: position 12,193,356 of record OX465116.1, read on the forward strand.
GATGCAATTTAATTTGAATTGATTTGGTTTGATTTGATTTACAGTAGTTTGATGTGATTTGATTTGATGTGATGTGATTGATGTGATTGATTCAATTTGATTCAATTTGATTCAATGCGATTTGATTTGGTTTGGTTGGGTTTGATTTGACTTGATTTGATTTGGTTTGGTTTGATTTGATTTGATTTGATTTGGTTTGGTTTGATTTGATTTGGTTTGGTTGGTTTGGTTTGGTTTGGTTTGATTTGGTTTGATTTGATTTGATTTGATTTGATTTGATTTGATTCACTGGCTGACTGATCAAGCAGCTAACTGACCTGGCAATCTATCGATTGATCAAATCAATTTAGATTTACTCATTGGTTGTCCAATTTGGTTGATTGACTTGCTGACTCATTAACTGGTTAGGCAATGGAGGGATGATTGACTGACTTTTACATTACTTGCATTGTGGTCAGTCAAGTACATCAAGTAGCCAGTTCAAAGTCCGCCCAAGTTGTCTATACGTGTAATTTTTTTATCCCGAAGAGCACCTACATGTACTGACATATTCATGTATCAGGGCTTGACACAATCATAGTGACTGGCTTCAGGGGCTATTATTATATAGTATAGATACAAATCGTAGTATAGTATAGATACAAATTGTGGAGGGAAATTACATTGTACATGTACATGTAGGTGAAGGCTACCACTGATGAGGTACAATATGAGCTGGATGTGTGGTTGGGACAGATTAGGAGAGTGGATTAGAGCAAGGCTGAGAGAGAGAGAGAAGTGGGTGGGAGTTCAGAGAGGAAGTGGAAGTGGTGTGGTGGAGGCGGAGGTGTTGTTGCAGCCAGCTATTGGCTTGGGGTGATTGGAGCTGGGCGGCTCGGTTTTGGTCCAGGGTGAAATGGTTGAAAGTGTGGGAAGTCAAAACTCGGTGAAAGGTTACAGCTGCGCCGGGGTTGAGTTATGGGGGGGAGATTGCAGACATGGCCTGGTGGCAGTGGGAGGGGAATCGGGTTACTTGGGTGCAGGAAGGGAACCATGTGCAGGCGAGGTCAGTAGGGGAAGGGTGAGAGTGAGAGAGAGCCAGACGAACATGTTGGTGCAATGCACTACATGTGGGTGAAAGGTAATGTTTGCAGAGGCAAAGTGTATTTGGCACTATTTCTGAAAAACAGGTGTTTGTAACTTAAGTAGGTGAAGGGTATAGAAATGAAAATCCCAGATTTTCGGGAGGACAGCATGTTATAACAATAGTGATGTATGTTTCGGCTCATCGCTTATGGCACACAAAGAGGAAGCATGCGCAGAAAAATTGCCATGTCATGATCAGTCATGAGGGGGGGGGGGGTGAATAATAATTTTAAAAAGGCAAAGTAGGTGAAAGGTGGCAGTAGCTTATGTGGGTGAAAGTTCGGCGGCATGGATCTACTGAAAGGTTGAACAATTCTGAATACATGAGTTAAATTTGATTGCGGATTTTATTATTTGAGGCGTAAAGTGCAGCATGAGGTGATTGTTAGCATCAACCTAGGTAAAACATCTCTGGACATCCTGGGAAGCGGAAGTATATAGGTCCAGTGATGTTTCCATCCTAGAAGGACTTTACTCAACGACAGATAGAATGGAAAAGCAGATGTGAATGGAGACAGAGGCAATAGGATATTCCAATATGCAATAGCCGAAGAAGAAACAAAAAAGGGAAATGTGATGGGCACTCTTAGGGTGAGATCAAAGGGAGAGGAACGGTTTTTTGGGTTTTTTTTAACTCCCACTCTGTGGCTATTCATTAACTTGAACCAGGCCCTCTGAATCCGGGCACCACTATCTGCTAAGTGTTAAAACAAAGGCTCATCTCAGCCTACCACAAAACAATAATTTAGCGGGACTAAATCCTCATCACGTTTGATTGTGCCAATTTTTGACTTCCTTACAGTACGAATACATGTGCTCTTATTGATTTATTTCTCAGATTTGCATTGTCTTTAAATTTAAGCCCCTACACAACATTGGTAAGATCGAAAAACAGAAATGTTCACAGATTTACATGAAACTTATACAGTTTGAAGATGGTTATAGTAGAAACCTCGCACTGAAATATTTCTGCCTAAAAAGTTGTATTTTGGGAGAAAAGAGTAAAAGAAATCGTTTACGTCTCACCGAGATCTAAACTATTTTTCAGAATAGTACGGCATTGAATGCTGCATTTTTTGCGAAACCAATGAAGCGGTTTACACGATGTTCTAGAGACTCGGTTGGTGGATTGAGCTGAAATTTTCACAGGTGTGCTATTTCATGCATATGTTGGATCAGACAACGTATGGATACTATTCTGTGACCTGGACCAATGTTGTGTAGGGGCTTTAAATAGCAAGTTTTGAAAATGCCACTTAAACAAACGCCTGGATTCTATCCACTTATTTTCCTGCTCCTCCTCCTCTCCTCCTCCTCCTCTCCTCCTCCTCCTCCTCCTCATTGTCCTTCCTCCTCCTCCTCCTCATTGTCCTTCCTCCTCTCTCTCCTCCTCCTCCTTCTCTTCCTCCTCCTCCTCCTCCTCCTCATCCTCCTCCTCCTCCTCATTGTCCTTCCTCCTCTCTCTCCTCCTCCTCCTCCTCTCCTCTTCTTCCTCCTCCTCCTCCTCCTCCTCCTCTCCTCGTCCTCATCGTCCTCCTCCTCCTCATCCTCCTCCTCCTCCTCATTGTCCTTCCTCCTCTCTCTCCTCCTCCTCCTCCTTCTCTTCCTCCTCCTTCTCTTCCTCCTCCTCCTCCTCCTCCTCATTGCCCTTCCTCCTCTCTCTCCTCCTCCTCCTTCTCTATCTCCTCCTTCTCTTCCTCCTCCTCCTCCTCCCCCTCCTCCTCCTCCTCCTCATTGTCCTTCCTCCTCTCCTCCTCCTCCTTCTCTTCCTCCTCCTTCTCTTCCTCCTCCTTCTCTTCCTCCTTCTCTTCCTCCTCCTCCTCATCCTCCTCCTCCTCCTCATTATTCTCCTTCCTCCTCCTCCTCCTCCTCCTCCTCCTCCTCCTCCTCCTCCTCCTCCTCCTCCTCCTCCTCCTCCTCCTCCTCCTTCTCTTCCTCCTCCTTCTCTTCCTCCTTCTCCTCCTCCTCCTCCTCCTCATTATTCTCCTTCCTCCTTTCTCTCCTCCTCCTCCTCCTCCTCCTCCGCCTCCCAGATATCCGGGCCAAGGAACGCTCAATGCTGGAGACAGTTGCCTACATGATCAGCTTCAGTCTCTCCCTTGTCCCGCTGGTTCCCAACATTGCCACAGTGGTGACCATCATTATACACATCAGCTTTGGCAACGACTTAACGGCAGCCGAGGTACCTATAGACATTGGATGAATATTCTTCTTTCTTTTTTTAACTGTAGAAATCAATAGTTTTATATGGTGTAACGCAGCACTAGCTGCAATATAGATTCAAATCCACCCCACAACCTCGACCAATTCGGTGGACCAGAAGTTAAGATGTCTGCACTAGAAATCAAGGGTTGCCAAGTTTAGAGAGCCCGATGTTTCGATCCTAGCAAGATCAAAACTCAGGCCCTCTTGAGTTTTGAATGTTCAGTTGTTTGAGGGTTTTTCATTTTTAAAAAAATATTATACTTTTCCTGGCAGAGTATTTTTTCATTGCCAACAGAAATGATATTGTGCATTCCATCCTAATTTTTGAGGTAGATATAGGAGGGCCTGACGTTTTGATTCTAGCAGGGCCTTTCTCAAAGGCAGAGAAAGGTCCTGTGAGGATCGAAAAAACAGTCAGGCCCCCCCACTACATGTAGTTTACCCTCCCGCTTGCCTTTTTTCTTTTTAAGCAGATTTTCTTGTCCTGTTCTATCCCTGTTTCTGCCAGGCTTTCACGCTGATTGCCGTGCTGAACACCATGAGGGTCGTCCTCGGTCCCACCCCTTTCGCCATGCGCGTGCTCGCAGAGTCGGGCATAGCACTGCGGAGACTGAAGGTAGGTCTGGGGGAGTAGAATGCTTTGAAATGTCCAGGGACACAGCCATAGTCATAGCTGTAGCTTTTTGATTTTTCAATTCTGTCTTTGACGGCCGCAGAAACCAGTACATTAATGGCTGTGGCTTTCTCCAACATATTTAAGAAGTGGCATCCGTCTACGCTGAAGTAGAATGCTTTGGAATGTCCAGGGGTACAGCCATCGATTCCAAGCATGCCTTTAGTATCAATGTATGTAGGTCATGGTGCATGGGTTCTGCAGTCCTGTGCCCTTCCAAAGTCAGCAATACTAAACCGTGAAAACGGGGTGAAAATGTCATTTAGCCGTGAAAAGAAAATTCACCGTGTTTTCACCCCTATTTCATGGCACGCAGTTAGCCAAGTCATTTTCACGGTGTTTTCACCAGTGGTCTCCAAGGCCACAATCCTGGTGGTAAACGGCTATAGGGGCAATTTAGAAGTATCTGGGAGTGACAGTTACAAGGACATCAAATACAGCACCTCTGTGGGGCTGGGGGATCCTACCGGTACTTAATTGGATTAGCCATCCCTCAAGGCTGGAGTTGGCCGGCCTAGATATTCACATTTTTTTTTACGGTCTCTTTAGTGACCTGAAGATGTCCTTATGAGGTCAGAGAGGCGATTTTGTTCACGGTAAATTCACTGTAAACTGCACTGTGAAATCACAGTGACTTTTTAGTTTCACGGTGAAATGACATTTTCACCCCTTTTTTACGGTTAAGACGTTCATATTGTGATGGGCCTGTGTCTCCACGGCAAAATCAAGCTGTGACCTGCATGCCTTCATGCCTATTTGTAATTTGAGGCATGCAACTTTTCTGCGGATCCGCGGATTTCCTTTTTTTTTAAAATTCAGCCATTAAAAAAAATATATATATATATATATATATTCTTCTCCCCTAACTTTCATTTAAAACATATGCTGAGATCAGGTTAAAAACTTTGATGTTTATTTTTAATTTTGTGTAAACAAAAATTCAATTTTCTGGGTGTATGCCTTGAAAAAGGTTAAAATCTGTCACTCAGCTTAAATTTATAAGTGGTCCAAAACTGCTCAGAATGCACTAAAGAGCATCTAGAATGCAAATCCCGCGCCGTAAGGGCTTCCTGCTTCGTTCATTCGGACATTTTCCTCTTTTCTTACAATTCAAGAGTTGCATGCCTGGAATTTACTTATGCAATAGTTCTTTTTCCATATATATATATTTTATAATTTTTGTTTTCTGTCATCCAATTAGTTTGGAGAGCCCCCTGACAGAAACTAGTTGCTTTTGGGCAATCCTGCGGGAGTTAATTGGATGTTGTTTCTGTTACTGTTGCTGGGGTTGCGTTTTTTGTTTGTTTGTCTGTTTGTTTGTTGTTTATTTATTTTGTTTATTGGTTTATTTCTGTTTTCCACTTTATTCTTGCTTGTGTGCTGTGATGTGAATGCTGCACATGTGTCCCGAAAAATGAAATTAATAAATTAAATAAATAAATTCCCGAATGACATCCATTGAGTCCAATTTGACCAATGCCCACTTCAAAGTGGACAGAAAACTCTAAAGTTAGACTGGCCTGGCGTTTCGATCCCGGGAGGACCTTGTCTCAAAGGCAAGGTCAAAAGTGGACAGAAATGATATGATCTGGTAAACACACGAGCACAGTTTTTTGCAAACGGGCCTCTCACCGTATTCGGCAAAGCTTTTCATTCATTTATTTATTTATTCAGCCCATGACCAACGATGTTTTTAGGACTGGCCGATGATCACTTTAAACAGAGCATGTCCATATGAACTGCATGCCTGATTGACACTGTTCACTCAGTCTAATTTGATGCCCAGTCAAAAGTAAACACCTAGACACATCAGAGTCTGTACCAGAGCATCTGCTTCATAGATCAGTTCCCCAAAGGCGAGATCCACTTGGCAGTCAATGTACACCAACCACCGAGTCTGATGAAGAAGCCTCAATCAACCCCACTCGCCAACCCCCTCCCTCTTCTCCTACCTCCCCCCCCTCCTCCTTCATCAGAGTGTGCTGGACATGCCCGACATTAAGCCCCTCCAGTACATGGAGCCCAACGACAAGTACAACGTGGTCATCCAGAACGCCACCTTCGCCTGGGACAGCGTCCAGGCCGGCGAGTCCGACCCGAACGCCAACAAGGGGAAGGCAGGCGCCAACGGAGCAGCAGCGAGCAGCATCGTGCTGACCGTGGACGCCCACGGTGAGCAAGCCGATAATCAGACCACCCATGCATCTCATCATTCCATTTCTTGGGTCTTGTCTACCTTTTGTATTAACCGACTTGTAGTCTCTAGTCTGTTCTTCCATTGAATTTGACTGTTGCAAACTGTCGCTAAAATGACCAGAAAGGCAATATCAAACTTTAGCGAGGACCTGACGTTTTGATCCTATCAGGACCTTTCTGCCTTTGAGAAAGGTCCTGATAGGATCGCAACATCTGGCTAGGATCGGAACATCAGGCCCTCATAAATTTTGATTCTGTTTGTTTCGAAATCTCAAAAGTTAGAGGGCCTGACGTTTCGATCCTAGAAGGACCTTTCTCAAAGTCCTTTGAGAAAGGTCCTTCTAGGATCGAAACGGCTAGGATCAAAAGGCCTTTGAGAAAGGTCCTGCTAGGATCGAAATGGCTAGGATCAAAAGGCCTTTGAGAAAGGTCCTGCTAGGATCTAAACTTCAGGCTTTTGAGACTTTTGAAATTTATGTATTTCAGTGAGCAGTTTGCACAGTTTTTTTCATTAACTTCCTGTTTGTTTCTAGTTCATTTCTTTCTCAGTTCCATTTGCCTCTTCCATTTTTCCAGTTTCCTGCTAAAAAATAAAAATAAAAAAAAACGCAAGGAAGAAAGCTAAAAACCACCGTCACTTTATTTTTCCTTGCGAACCCTCACAAAACCCCACACAAGCAGACGGTCCCCGTGCCACGTCGGAGTCAGCCACCATGACGGACGGCGCGGACTTTGAAGAGGTTCCCCTGGACCGATCGGCCAACGCCAACAACAACGCCAGCTCCTCCTCCTCAGCGGGAAAGAAAGGTCGAGGGCGGGCGGGGTCGCAGGTCAAAGTTGCTGCTGAGGAAGTTGGGGTCAAGACACTGTTGGATATCGACCTGAGTCTAGAAAAGGTGAGATGCTGGCAAATTCGGCCGGGGGGGAAAAAATGAAGAAAACAAATGTAAAAGGCAAAATGATTTTTTTTTATTTATTTTTTTTATTTAGTAGGCCTGATGTTTCGATCCTAGCAGGACCTTTCTCAAAGGCAGGACCTTTCTCAAAGGCATTTATTTTTTTGTTAATGTTAAACTGGTATCCCAAACTGCTCAATTTTATCTGCTCTAACCCTAAAAAAAATGAAGGGCACCTGCACCCCTGCCGTGACTCTCGCATTCACATCTCTTGGTCGCGTAAGCGCTCACTCGCAGTCGCACAATGTATTGGCCTTCGGTGATTTTTTAGGAAATGATTTTGGCGGTCACTCACATCCCTGAGAGCTGAAGGGATACATTGATGTGGATGTGACCCATTTGGGAACCGGATCTGGCCCATTCGGGAACCAGATCTGGCCTATCTGAGAACCAGATCTGCATGGCCCATTTGGGAACCGGATGTGACCCATTTGGGAACCGGATCTGGCCCATTCGGGAACCGGATCTGGTCCATTTGGGAACCGGATGTGACCCATTTGGGAACTGAATCTGGCCCATTCGGGAACCGAATCTGGCCCATTTGAGAACCAGATCTGCATGGCCCATTTGGGAACCTGATCTGGCCCATTTGAGAACCGGATCTGGCCCATCTGCAGTGAATGATTGCGGTGAATGATCTGTCTGATTGCGGTGAATTGACGCTCGGTCATCGTCTCGGCTTGCAGGGCCGTCTGACCGGAGTCTGCGGCGCCGTGGGCAGCGGCAAGACCTCGCTCATCTCGGCCATCCTGGGCCAGATGCACACGGTGCACGGCTCCTGCGCCGTCCAGGGCACCTTCGCCTACGCCGCCCAGGAGCCCTGGATCTTCAACGCCACCCTCCAGGAGAACATCCTCTTCGGGGCACCCATGGACGAGGAGAAGTACCGGGACGCCATCCATGCCTGCTGCCTGACGCAGGACCTGGAGATACTCACTGAAGGAGACATGACCGAGGTGGGTTACGACAAAGCTGTTGTGCCAGTTGCAAGCGCTTACTTGCCAATTTTGTTTTCAAAAGTTCCCCTATCAGTTTTTCCTTTGTTTGTTTGACTTGAATTGAAAAAAGCTGCATCCACTTAATGTGCGATCCCCGTTTACTACTGAATGAGAGCGTGGGTGTATGTGATTCCTGGGATTCCTGGAGATATACGACAGTTAATGGTTGAATTGCATCTGACTGGCGCCTCCATCCCCGGCAAAGACTAGTTGACTATTTGGGAAGGCCACGGCCACCATCTAGCATGTGTCTAAGGGCTGTATACATGTAGCTCAGATGGAAGAGCACTGGTACGTTAATCCAGAGGTCTCGGGTTCAAGTCCCAGTCCAGTGAAAGTTATCTTTTTACAATTTTTTAATTTGTTCAAAAGTTCCCAGTCAGTTTCTCCTTTGTATGTTTGATGTAAATTGGACTTAAACCTCATGTATCCGCACCTTTGTGCTCATCTTTGAAAATCTTCCCCCAAAAAATGTTTTCCCTGCTCCAGATCGGAGAGCGTGGAATCAACCTGAGCGGTGGCCAGAAGCAGCGAGTCAGCCTAGCGAGGGCGGTCTACTCGAACCGTGACGTCTACCTCCTGGACGACCCGCTGAGTGCCGTGGACTCCCACGTGGGCCAGCACATCTTCAGCGAGTGCATCAAGGGCGCCCTCAGGGGAAAGACGGTGCTGTTCGTCACCCATCAGTTGCAGGTATGACAAAAACCGAAAGCTTCTGTCATTCACCCCCGGCATGGGGTTTACCCCCATCAGAGGTAGATTGAGTGAGTGAGTATAATTAGGAGTCAGAGGAAGATTGAGTGAGTGAGTATTGAGAGTCAGAGGTACATTGAGTGAGTGAGTATAGGAGTCAAAGGTACATTGAGTGAGTGAGTATAGGAGTCAGAGGAAGATTGAGTGAGTGAGTATAGGAGTCAGAGGAAGATTGAGTGAGTGGGTATAGGAGTCAGAGGTAGATTGAGTGAGTATAGGAGTCAAAGGAAGATTGAGTGAGTATCGAGAGTCGGAGGAAGATTGTGTGAGTAGGTATTGAGAGTCAGAGGAAGATTGAGTGAGTGAGTATTGAGAGTCAGAGGAAGATTGAGTGAGTGGGTATAGGAGTCAGAGGAAGATTGAGTGAGTGAGTACTGTGAGTCAGAGGAAGATTGAGTGAGTGAGTATTGAGAGTCAGAGGAAGATTGAGTGAGTGAATATGAGGAAACAGGGGAAGATTGAGTGAGTGAGAATGGTATACTTGGCCCAAGATTGGTCAGAGGTAGAGGAGTCGACCTCCCTGTGGTAAGTCCCGGTAACTGATCCGTGGTTCGAACAACAACAACCAGAGACGGAAACAACAGCAGCAGTCTCATACAGAAGAAGAAGAAGAAGAAGAAGAAGAAGAAGAAGGACAGAGTTATCCTCCTCGGTGGGTTTTCGTGTTCAAGCAGCTAGATGAAGTCGGCCCCCGATTTGTTTGTTGTCCCCCTTGGCAGTACCTCCAAGACTGTGACGGCATCCTGACCCTGGTGGACGGCCGCATCGTGGAGCGGGGCACCCACACGGAGCTGATGGAGTCGGAGAGGGAGTACGCCCGCCTCATCCACAAGCACCACGCCAAGGCCGAGCGGGAGGAGGACGAGGCGGGCCAGTCGGCCGAGGCGGACCTGGAGGAGGCCGGCAACCGTCTGCAGCGCAGTCTCAGCCAGATGTCTGCCCGCAGCGTCGCCAGCACGGCCTCGGATAAGTCCCTCAAGGAGGATGGAGGTGAGCGACTCCCCTCTGATGACTCGTCTTGGGCCAAGTACCATAATCGCTCGCCCAATCTTCCTCTGACTCCTTGACTCACTCCATCTTCATCTGAGTCTTCATACTCACTCACCCAATCTACCTCTGACTCCTATACTCACTCACATAATGTACCTCTGACTCCTATACCCACTCACTCAATCTTTTTCTGACTTTATACTCACTTGCCCAATCTTCCTCTGACTCCTTGACTCACTCCATCTTCATCTGAGTCTTCATACTCACTCACCCAATCTTCCTCTGACTCCTATACTCACTCACTCAATCTGCCTCTGACTCCTATACCCACTCACTCAATCTTTTTCTGACTTCTATACTCACTCACTCAATCTTTTTCTGACTTCTATACTCACTCACTCAATCTACCTCTGACTCCTATACTCACTCACTCAATCTTCCTCTGACTCCTATACTCACTCACTCAATCTTCCTCTGACTCATATACTCACTCAATCTTCCTCTGACTCCTATACCCACTCACTCAATCTTTTTCTGACTTCTATACTCACTCACTCAATCTACCTCTGACTCCTATACTCACTCACTCAATCTTCCTCTGACTCATATACTCACTCAATCTTCCTCTGACTCCTATACCCACTCACTCAATCTTTTTCTGACTTCTATACTCACTCACTCGACCTTCCTCTGACTTCTATACTCACTCACTCAATCTTCCTCTGACTTCTATACCCACTCACTCAATCTACCTCTGACTTCTATACTCACTCACTCAATATTCCTCTGACTTCTATACTCACTCACTCAATCTTCCTCTGACTTCTATACTCACTCACTCAATCTTCCTCTGACTTCTATACTCACTCACTCAATCTTCCTCTGACTCCTATACCCACTCACTCAATCTTCCTCTGACTCCTATACTCACTCACTCAATCTTCCCCTGAGTCTTTTTACTCACTCACTCAATCTACCTCTGACTTCTAAACTCACTCACTCAATCGTCCCCTGAGTCTTTTTACTCACTCATTAAATCTTTCCCTGATTCTTCATACTCACTAACTCTTCCTCTTACTCACCACTCATCACTCAATCTTACTCTATACTCACTCACTCAAGCATCCCCTGACTCCTCGTGCCCACTCACTCAATCTTCAGGACAGAGGTATCCGGAGGGCACTAATTGATGGCCTATGCGCCATGGATTGAAGGGCTTAATAGTCACCAGGCAAGTCTAACCTCTCTTCTTTTCCCCTCCTCCTTCTCCCCCCCCCCCCCCTTCATCAGACGGCAAGTTGATCCAGGATGAAGATCGCTCTAGCGGGGCGGTGAGCGGGAAGACCTACAAGGGCTACATGAAGGCGGCCGGTGGCTACCACATGATCTTCATCGCCTTCATGACCTACGTCCTGGTCATCGGCAGTCTGAACTTCAACAACTACTGGCTCAGCTTCTGGCTGAACCAGGGCAACGGCACAGAGGTACGACTGACAGACGGGCTATGCAGGGATGAGATTCTTCCGACTGACAGACGGGCTATGCAGGGATGAGATTCTTCCGACTTTTGACGGAATTCCGACATTGAACTTTGACATTCCGACTTACAATTTCAGTTCAGACATTTTCCCATCCGTGGTTGGAAAAAAAAAAAAAAAAAAAAACAAGGAGAAGGGATTCAAAGTTTCCCATTAAAGTCTTAAAATAAAAAATATGCTACCGACAGTAGTATTCATATGATAAACTTCAGGCAATTTCCAATACCTTTGACACTGAGTAAACGACTGAAAACCCAAAAAATGATATTGAAATGATGATGTTTTGCTTTATAAAAAAGATGGTTCAAGTGGTCAGAAATGGGGTCAGATTGCACCACAGAGTGTCTATAATCCAAAAAATTCCAGGCCCTTAAGCGGGCCCCGAACCCCACGCCCTAAGGGCTTCACACTCCATTGCCGGGATGGAAGATTTCAGACTTTTTCATTTTGGGAGAATCTCATCCCTGGCTATAGTTCTCTAAAGGACTGTGTAGAACTTGCTATATGGTGATTTCTATGTGCAGAGCATTCAACTATTCCCATTTTGGAGGAATCATTCCTCTCTTTTTTGGGGGGGGGGTAAAAATTTTCACTTTTTACAAGCTCTTGACCACAGATTCTGATTTCTGGCTTGGAAATACACATGCTTTCCTATGTAGTTTGCTTTGTGATTCCTCTTTTTTGTTGGGTAGAAGTATTCCTAATTTCCTGTAAGATGGATTGGCAGCTATGTAAATTATACCATGTACCATTTTCAGTTCATACATTCTACCTTAAGATGAGCTGACATTGTTTTCATTTTAAGGCCCAGAGGTATAGGCTTTGCCCTTGAGAAAGGTCCTGCTAGGATCGAAACATGAGGCCCTCGAACTTTTCCGATTCCGTTTTCATTCTCTTGACCTCCATCCCAATACCACTCCACGATTCCGTTTTCATTCTCTTGACCTCCATCCCAATACCACTCCACGATTCCGTTTTCATTCTGTGGACCTCCATCCCAATGCGTACCCTCGATGCTCTTTCGGGCAGATCGTGACGAACTCCACCGATCCGGACGAGCCGGCCACCGTGGAGAAGAAGGGAAGCATAGCGGACAACCCCGATCTCAACTTCTACATGCTGATCTACGGCGTCACACTGGTGGCCACTCTCGTGTTTGGCGGCCTCAAGAGTCGAATCCTCATGAAGGTAAAGTAGAAAGAGCGTGAGAGATCCCAGAGCCGACCGCCATTAATAGTTGGCCCAGGGGCCGTTTTCACTAAACGCTTTGCGGTCATCGCAAACGGCCAAAAATACATCGCTTAATCTGAAACCCATCGCACACCGATCGCTGAGTTGTGATGGATTTCAGACAGTGATCGTTTTTTTTTTGGCGTTTGCGATGATCGCAAAGCGTTAGTGAAATCAGCCTTAGGATCCAGACAAGGAGTGTCTCTGTGCAAAAATGCACGGCATGGTTTCCCCTGGACTTTTGGTGAGTCTGCGATGGCAATCGATAATCTGCTCAGTACATGAGATTTGGTACATTAGGGCCGTTCCCACTACGAAAACAATCGCGATTAGATTCGCGATTCAAAAACCTTTTTATTTTTTGGGTCATGTCCACGCAGGCCACAAATTTGCGAGCCGATTGTGGTCAAATGGTGGGTGTGTCCTTAAGGGTGGCCCACGCAGGGAGACATAATAAACAAGCGCGGCACTTCCTGTCAATCAGAGCGTGAGCAGTGCATTGTGGGATTAAAAAAAAAACAACGGTGCGATTCATCAGTGCAGCGTTTCCACACACAGCATCGCAAATAAACGCGACTATTTGTGGGACTCCGATCTTATGATAACAAACATTTCTCTATCTATTTCCTGCCGACTCAAAAAATCTCTTGGCAATCAATGATTGCCAGGATGGAATCGTCATCAGGTCCACCCTTTTTTCCTTTTTTTGTCGAGAGTTCGCGGTTGTGGTTTGCCGCTTCATTCTGTGGGCAGTTTTGCAGCGTGTCTATCCGTGTGCGCTTTGCTCGCAGGTGCTGCTGAAAGCCTCCTCCTCCATGCACGACACGGTCTTCCTGAAGGTCTTCCGCAGCCCGATGTCCTTCTTTGACACCACGCCCACTGGACGAATCCTCAACCGCTTCTCCAAGGATCTTGACGAAGGTACGAGGGGCTCACAAGGGATCAATCAAGTGAAGCTATGTCGCCTTGTTTGCTGTTCAGGAAGCACATTACACAATTTTTGTGTATCTCTCAAGCACTGAGCCCATAGTGTTCACTTACACAGTAGGACTCTTGCTGAAGTACGTTCTACTTGATGCAAAATCATATTATATCTATTTAGAGGTATCAGAAGAGCCTCTTTCCTCGTTCATCCTCCCTCTGGAATTCCCTTCCTGGTTCATGTTTTCCCCACAGCCTACAATCTTGTCCTGTTTAAGAGGAGTGTCAATCCCTATCTCCAGCCTGCCTGAGTCTCTCTCTATCTCCTTCCCTTAGCCCTTAACCTTGAGTGGCTTTTTAGCCTTGTTTTGGGCGAATTTGAATTTAAAAACAATTGTATTAGTGTTGAATTATATTAGTATTGGATTGACAGTAAAATCAGGAAAGTCAAGAAACCACAGTTTGAAAAATTCTGGTTTACTCTTAACTGACCTGAACTACATTCGGGTCAGTTTAAAAAAGTGAGATTGGTTTCTTGTCCACACCCCAATTTTTTATTTTTTTTCCACTTGCAGTTGACGTGCAGCTGCCCGTCAACCTGGAGCTGTTCACCCAGAACATGTTCCTGATCATCTTTGCCCTGGTCACCATCTGCGTGGTCTTCCCCTATTTCCTGGCCGTCATGATCCCCATCGTCTTCTTCTTCGGCCTCATCCTCTACTACTTCCGGCGGGGCATCCGGGCCATCAAGCGCATTGAGAACGTGACCCGGTCGCCCTGGTTCTCCCACATCATGGCCACAGTGCAGGGCCTGTCCACCATCCACGCCTACGGCAAGACCGAGGAGTTCATCAACAAGTGAGTGGGTTTTTTTTCTCCCGGGGACCCAACACTATTATTATGAACATCTAAACGGCGAAGATGGGGTGAGGATGTCATTTAGCCGTGAAAAGAAAATTCACCGTGTTTTTTCACCCCTATTTCATGGCGCACAGTTAGCCGAGTCATTTTCACAGGTGTTTTCACCAGTGGTCTCCAAGGCCACATTCCTGGTGGTAAATGGCTAGAGGCAATTTAGAAGTATCTGGGAGAGACAGTGACAAGGACACCATACAGTACCTCTATGGGGGCTGATGGTCCCTACTGGTAATTGAATTAGCCATCCCCCCCCCCCCCGAGTTTGCCAATCTAGATATTCACTTTTGGTCTCTTTAGTGACCTGAAGATGTCCTTATCTGGTCAGAGAAGTGATTATTTTCACGGTGGATTCACTGTAAAATGCAGCGTGACAGAAATTGTACCTGACACAAATTGAACCTCGATAGCCCGCAAATCCAAACCATGTCCGGCTGCCGTCATGAAGGAGGTCATCACCAATGGTTCCTCTCCTGCCCAGGTTCATTCGGCTCCTGGACGCCAACGCCAACCCCTACATGATCTTCCGCATGTCCTCCCGCTGGGCCGGCCAGCGGCTGGAGGTCCTGGTCATCACGGCCTCGCTGGTCACCAATCTCTTTGTGGTCCTGTCCTACGGCATCGTCTCGCCGGCCCTGGCTGGACTGGCCGTCTCTTACACCATACAGGTATGGGTCTTGACCTATCCGGCCCTTAGATGCTGGCCGTCTCTTACACCATACAGGTATGGGTCTTGACCTATCCGGCCCTTAGATGGGGGGGCTATCGCAAAATAGTCAACAGGACTTTACCAGGGTGGGGGCGCCAGTCAAAAGCATTTTAACCACTAACTGCAGGGATCACAATAAACCCTATCACCCCCCCCCCCCTGATTTTCATTTAGATGCAAAGAACGAATTGTTGTTAACTTGTTTTGGGATCACAAAAAGTGGATGCAGCTATTTCAATTGAAGTCAAAACAAATTGAAGCATTACAACAACAAAAAATGCAAAGAAAAAAACATTGACTGGACCGGGACTTGAACCTGAAACCTTTCCATCTGAGGTCCCTGGTTCGAATCCTGGTCCAGTCAAAGTTGCCATCTTGAAAAATAGTTTAAAAGTTCCCATTTGGATTTTAATTTTTTTTTTTTTTAACAAATCAAAATTTTGAACCTTTTTTTGTCTCAGAAAACCTCTGATTGAAATATTGTCGAAGAAAACTTTGACAGGACCGGGACTTGAACCCAAGACCTCTGGATTAACGTACCGGTGCTCTTCCATCTGAGCTATCCAGCCCTTTAGATGTTGGCCCTCCCTAATAGTCGACTAGTCTTTGCCGGGGTGGGGGCGCCAGTCAGAAGCTATTCAACCATTAACTGCCTTATGTGTCCGTGGCCAGGGATCACAACCCACTGCTTTCATTCAGATGCAAACAACCCCTCAAAAAAACCTTGATATTAAAGATATTAAACTTGTAAAGTTGTAGTGAAACCCGTCCAAACTGCTCTCCCTCCTCTCTCCCAGATCACGGGCCTATTCCAGATCACCGTCCTCATGGCGTCCGAGGCGGAGGCCAGGTTCACCTCGGTGGAGCGCATCTTGAGCTACACGCGGGTCAGTAGGTCAAAGTGGAAAGTTCAAATCAAAAGAGGGGGGGGAAAGTTTTGCGGCGACACCGTGCAGGCATCATCGCTTTCGAGACGGAGTGTGGCTTTGGAAAATAGCTCAACTTTACAGAGCCACACTCCCAACTCGGAAGAGATGACTTGCATATTGTCACCTGAGACTTTCCACTTTTGTGCTTGTCTAATCTTATCTAAATCTCAAAAGTTAGAGGGCCCTGATGAGACTTTGATCCCAGCAGGACCTTTCTCTAAGGTCCTGCTGGGATCGAAAAACCTTCATTCCGCCGTCATTGGGTTTTTTTTCCCACTGACCCTGGCCAGATCCTGACATCGGAGGCGCCCTCCCACATCAAGGAGACGGCCCCGCCCGCCGACTGGCCCCAGCGCGGCGAGATCGAGTTCCGCAACTACAAGATGCGTTACCGCGACAACCTGCCTCTGGTCATCAAGGGGCTGCGGTGCCGCATCAAGCCCAAGGAGAAGATCGGCATCGTGGGACGGACGGGATCGGGTGCGTCCCCATCCCCTTTACTCCCAGGAACTTTTGTTTGCGTACGGCACAGATTGTGGCCACACACCTTAGATGATATCAGTGTTCTATGTCAAAATGTGCCTATGTGTACCTATCATCATCCGTGTGGTTTCACCATCTTTAGTCAGGTCCATGTGACTCTGTGACTCTGTTCTATCTGGTATACCGATGCAAAAAGTATCCAAAGGGCTTCTGTACAGCACCCATTGTGGCCACTTAGAATCTCAAAAACTCTAATCCTAGACTATAATCAGTGCTCTATCATCAAATGTGCATATCTACCATTGTCCATGTGGTTGCACCATCTTCAGGCAAGTCGTCCATAGGTGTGACTCTGGTTCCGTCTGGTATATATCGATTTAAACACTTTATCCAAAGGGCTTTTGTACAGCACACGGCATTGTGGCCACATACATGTAGACACTCCTAGCCTCGTATGTAGATATCTAGACTATATCAGTTCTCTGTCATCAAATGTGCATACCTACCATCATCCGTGTGGTTCCACCATGTGCAGGCAAGTCGTCCATAGGTTTGGCTCTGTCTGGTATAGCCATGTAAACACTTTCCCTTTAGCTAAAGGGTTTTGTACAGCACATTGTGGCCACACATAAACTCATAGCCTCTCGTGTAGATATCTAGACTAGTGCTCTATCATTAAATGTGTATACCTGTATTATCCGTGTGGTTCCACCATGTGCAGGCAAGTCGTCCATAGGTGTGGCTCTGTCTGGTATAGCCATGTAAACACTTTCCCTTTAGCTAAAGGCTTTTGTACAGCCACATATACCGGTAAACTCATAGCCTCTCGTGTAGATATCTAGACTAGTGCTCTATCATTAAATGTGTATACCTGTATTATCCGTGTGGTTCCACCATCTGCAGGCAAGTCGTCCATAGGTGTGGCTCTATCTGGTATAGCCATGTAAACACTTTCCCTTTAGCTAAAGGCTTTTGTACAGCCACATATACCGGTAAACTCATAGCCTCTCGTGTAGATATCTAGACTAGTGCTCTATCATTAAATGTGTATACCTGTATTATCCGTGTGGTTCCACCATCTGCAGGCAAGTCGTCCATAGGTGTAGCATTGTTCCGTCTGGTGGAGCCAGCCTCTGGTGAGATCCTTATTGACAATGTGGACATCGGCAAGATAGGACTGAAAGACCTTCGCTCCAAGCTGTCCATCATCCCCCAGGACCCGGTCCTCTTCAAGGGAACAGTCAGGTAGGCTACTTCATGGCTCTTGTAACATAAGGAGGATAATGAGGAGAACAGTCATTCACAAAGGCCAGATTCTACAGGAATATAACCATCTGTGCACGATGATGTATGGCATTACTACTGCTGGTCATTTACGGGCCAATGAACACTCCCGAAACCATCTGAGCCCCTTGGAAAGGAGAGGGTATCTGAGCAAATTGCGGGGGGGGGGGGGGGGGGGGGATCTGCTTAGCGTTTCATTATACATTATGCTTAGTACAAAAGGTCCACCATAGACTGGGGTGCCTCAGCACGCAATCTGCTTAGCACAAAAGGTCAAATGTGCTTTAGTGTATATTTATCCTTAGCACAAAACGGCAGCCAAAGATAAAAATGGGATCGCTAGCAATTAATATAATTTAAAAAAATACTCTTGAAAATAATGATGATAATGAGGACAATTGGCCATTCACAAAACCTTGTTAAAACCTCTTGTTTACCCCTTGCACATCTAGGTTTTTGACATGACGATTTTGGTGATGACATGCGTCATGTGACAGAAACTATAGATATAACCTCTACTGTGAATGACAATTTCAAATGGTTATAACTACTGGCCATTGAGCCTACGAGCACTTGTAAGGCCAAGTAAAAAAAAATTAGTTTCTCGTCCTTGCCCGCATCCTTTTTTTGCCGCCACATAATTTTTTATTTTTGTTACGATAAAAACACGATATTTCGATTGATTTTTAATGTTTGCTGCCGTTGAACCTCGCACATGCACAGCCTACAAATCAAACAGTACTTTGAAAAATAAAATTGAAAATGAAAAAAAACAAAAAAACAAAACAGCCTGGATCCTCTTTTTTGTTTAAAGTTAGGATGAGAAACTGGTATTTTTATTTTACTTGGCCTAAATTCTGTAGTGACCCTCATCTATTGAAATACTATGTTATCTCTCAATCCACTTGATGCAGGTACAACCTTGATCCCTTTGAGGAGTACGAGGATGGCAGGATATGGCAGGCACTAGAGCGCACCTACATGAAAGACAAGGTAAGGCATGAAGGGATTGCCTTCCTTGTATCTCTGCTTCCCACCGAAGCAAATCTTTCTGCTAGTCAAAGGTTCAAACAATTTAATTTTTTTTTTTTTTTTTTTTTTTAGAATGAGAATTTGAGAATTTGTTTTGACCTAGAAGCAGAGAATGCCTCTTGCAAATTGAAAAATCTGATTCGGTGCGACAGTTTCTTACATGATGATGTGGACAAATTAAAGATCGCAGATAGATTTTGCTGAAGCTATGACAGCACAAAAGGTTCCACTCTCTGACTTGCTCAGGATCAGCTTTAACCAAAAAAAAATCGACCCCTTCCTTCCTCGTTTCTTCTTGTTTCTCCCCTGCAATGACTAGATCAGCTCACTGGAGAACCAGCTGGAGGCTCCAGTGGTTGAGGGCGGTGAGAACTTCTCCGTGGGTGAGAGGCAACTCATGTGCATGGCCAGGGCTCTCCTCAGGAACAGCAAGGTGACAAGTAGACTCTCATTGCACTCTCTCCTTAACTTTTATAGATACTCACTCCTCCATTTCTATTCCACTCTATACTTCCCATACTTTCCTACAATGACCTAGGGGCACAATAAGGTGTTTTTTTATTACTATGGGTCCTTCTGCTCAACTAATCAATTTTTTTTATTATCTGACGTTTCGATCCTAGCAGGACCTTTCTCAAAGGCAGAGTGACAAGGACAACACAGATACATGTACATGAAAGAGCCTCTGTATCTGTGTTGTCACTCTGCCTTTGAGAAAGGTCCTACTAGGATCGAAACGTCAGGCCCACTAAATTTTAGATTTGCATTTTGGTAATTTTAGTCAGTAAGCAGTTTGCAACATTTTTTTAAGAAAAGATCTTGATTAATTCAACAATCCCATTCAATGAGGTTTTGCCCCTGCCCGACATGATATACACCGAATGCCCAGTGCTTTGCCTGATGCCTGATGAAAACATTTCAGGCAGCTCGGGCGGGATTCGAACCCGCAACTCCTGCTTTCTAGTGCAGACGTCATGTTATATAAAAAAAAACACCTCATGTTATATCTGTCACCAATCCCATCCCAGATCTTGTATACTCATTTACTTTCCTCTCAGTCATTCTGCTAATTTCTCGAATCGCCGACTCACTTCATTCTCAAGATCTCTACTTGACTATTCTCCAATACTTTAATCTTAGACTCAGCTCTTTCTGTACTTCACCACACTGCTCTGATGGACATGACACTTCATTAATGTCCAGTGTCCAAACTCATTCAGGCCTCATAGATATAACTGATCTGGAGAATGTAATCCAATGAGGTTTTGCCCTGCTCGATCGACGTGATAAACACTGAAACGCTGGAGCACTGAAGTATTCAGTGTTCATCACGTCGAGCGTGGCAAAACCTCATTGAATCTCATTCAGGCAGTAACTAATGAATCTTTCAAGCGCTTGGTTCGTTCTCTCTCCCGGTCATTCTACTCATTCTTGAAGCAAGCGTGGCATTTCCTGCCAGCAGCTTACAGGCAGGAAGTGCAGCACAGGGTTTGTTTACGTTCGTCAGCAAGTCCCGCCATTCCCGCTTGCGCAGCGCGACCACATGCTAACCGCAATCGGCTCGCGTTTATTTGCGACGCAATTATTTGGCCTGTGTGGACATGAAAAGAAAAACAACGGTTTAGAATCGCGATTCAAATCGCAATTATTTTCGTAGTGGGAAAGGCCCTATTGAATCTCATTCAGGCCTCATAGATATAACATGATGTTTGCGTGGAGGATCTGGAGAATGTGATTCAATGAGGTTTTGTCCTGCTCGATCGACGTGATAAACACTGAAACACTGAAACACTGAAGCACTGAAGCACTGAAGACTTATTTTAGAGTTTATCACGTCGAGCAAAACCTCATTGAATGTCATTCAGACAGTAATGAATCTTTCAAGCACTTGGTTCCTTCTCTCTCCCGGTCCCCGTCCCAGATCTTGATGCTGGACGAGGCGACGGCAGCCATTGATACGGACACAGACAGCCTGGTGCAGACCACCATCAGGGAAGCCTTCAGTGAGTGCACCATGCTCACCATTGCCCACCGACTCAACACCATCCTGGACTCGGACAGGGTGCTTGTCATGGACGACGGAGAGGTGAGCCACTCAGATACCTTATCTCTGTGAAATTATCCGTGTTTTTCACCGCAAGATGACGAGGGCGTCCATGCAGAAATTAGAAGGGATGCGTTTGAGAATTGGCCTCCCAAATTTGTTCACAGTCTCGAGAAAATCGTGAAAACCGCTTCATTTGTTTTGCGAAAATGCAGCATTGAACGCCGTATTGTTCCCAAAATTAGTTTAGATCTCGGTGAGACGTAATCTATTTCTTTTACTCTTTCTCCCAAAATACAACATTTTAGGCAGAAATATTTCAGGGCGAGGTTTCTACTCTAACCATCTTCAAACTGTACGGTAAATCTGTGAATATTTCTGTTTTTCGATTTTACCAATGTTGTGTAGGTGCTTTAAAGGCCCAATACAACATTGGGAAAATGGGGAAACATCGATGTCCACAGATTTCCTTCTAATTCACTTAGTTTGTAGATGATCATAGAATCCTCATGTTGAAATCTTACTTTCTGGGATGCTGTTCTTTTCGAGAAATCTTCACTCAAACATTGACAAATTTAGTTTATTACTCGTGAGTAATAAGCTATTTCTTATTCTTACACTGCAGAACGTTGCGTAAACTGTGACGTTTTTTTTTTTTCATTTTTCTACTTTCTCAGATTATCATTTGAGCTGAAACCTTCGCAGTATTCCATTTTTTGGAATGTTTAATGGTTCATCACACAAAGTGTGGCAATTTGTTGAGCGTTACCAATGCTGTATAGGGCCTTTTATGAACGTGGCTATAAGTCAGGCTCTCCATCTATGACCTTATGACCCAGGAGTTTATAGGTCAGTTCTCAATGGTGAAGCTCCGATTAGCGCCAGTAAGACACTGTGAGAAAGAAACATGTTGACATGCCACAGTACAGTGCATGCATGCACTAAGATATACGGCATTTAATGATTGAACTGCTTCTGACTTGTGTCCCCATCCCGGCAAAGACTAGTGGACTATTTGGGAAGGCCACCATGATCTAAGGGCTGGATAGCTCAGATATTAAGAGCGCTGGTACGTTGATCCAGAGGTCTCTGGTTCAAGTCCAGGTCCAGTCAAAGTTTTCTCTGCCAAATTTGTTGTTAAATTTCCACTAATAAATAGTCTAGAACTATCAATAACCATTTGTGTTCTTCGCCGTCCTCAGATTGCCGAGTTTGACAAGCCGTCCACTCTCATGGCCAATCCAGACTCCAAGTTCTTCAAGATGGTGGAGGCAGCCGAATCGCAGAAGCAGTCACTGTCATAGGGCCGGAACCATTGTTTGAATAAAAAGAGTTGGAGCCGGTAACATACAGTGCCTTAAGGGATTCTTGTCCAAGACTCTAGGTCACATTCAATATTCTTTATTGCATTTTTTCAATATGCCTATTTTGCATTTTTGTACTGTTTATCAGTACATGATCCGTCATCTGAAGAAGGTATTGAGCTTTCCCCAAATATTTTCTCTAGGGGGGGAAGATTTTTTTAAATTGCTTCCTAAGCACGAAAATCTACCAAGCTCGAGAAGTCTTCCCTGTTTGAACAGAATCGCAAACCACAATTTTGATTTTGCCTGTTCTCTTGTGAACAGCTCCTTACTTAGCATGAAGTAAAAAATGAATCTGTGAAAGGCGAGAGGAAAAGAGTGCTGGTACTCAAAACCAGAGGTCTCTGGTTCAAGTCGCGGTCCAGTCAACATTTTTTCTTTGTCATCTTTCATTTTTGTTTTGTATTATTGAGTTCAGCAAAGTACTGGTGCTTCCTTGCTGTTTATAGTTTAAAACAAATCACAAGTTTTTAATTTACAGAGGGATCTTCCAAGCTGAAACAAAATTTGACTTGTTTTCTTTGAAGTAAATACCAACAAATTTTGCAAACTGCTCACTGACTAAAATGACCTGCAATACATCAATCTCAAAAGTTACAGGGCCTGGCATTGTGATCCTAGCAGGACCTTTGTCGTTGCCTTTGAGAAAGGTCCTGCTAGGATCGAAACGTCAGACCCTCTAATGTTTGAGATTCATTTTCAATGATTAAACAACTCACATGTATTCTTTCTCTGTCTACTCAATAGACATCATTTTTACAGTACAGATTTAAATTTGATAAAGAGTTTATCAAATGGATATATATTATAATTATTCTATGATAATCTTAAATTGTATTATGTAATTGAATATTTATTAACTTGTAAGATATTTCAACACGCTATCAAATGTCTGACAGTTTGAAGTAGACAGTTTTCATTTGCAAAGACAGTGTCGCTATTATTTAGCCTGTAACGTCTAGATTGTCTTTTCCAATCACTGACTGGCCTTGCGCATTGTGGACTAATCCCAAGTAGTTCACTATCTCCAATATGGGGACAAGCTTTGATTTCTCACCATGAACATCTATACCGTGAAAAAGGGGTGAAAATGTCATTTTGCCGTGAAACTAAAAAGTCACTGTGATTTCACATTTTGCAGTGAATTCACCGTGAAAATAATCGCTTCTCTGACCTGATAAGGACATCTTCAGGTCACTCAAGAGACCGTGAAAAAAATGTGTATATCTAGGGTGGCAAGCTCCAGCCTTGGGGGATGGCTAATTCAATTACCAGTAGGGACCACCAGCCTCATTGTGTCCTTGTACCTGTCACTCCCAGATACTTCTAAATTTCCTCTAGCCATCCATTTACCACCAGGAATGTGGCCTTGGAAACCACTGGTGGAAACACCATGAACATGACTTGGCTTACTGTGTGCCATGAAATAGGGGTGAAAACACGGTGAAGTTTCTTTTCACGGCTAAATGACATTTTCACCCCATTTTCACCGTTTAGATGTTCATAGTGTCTGTGGCATTGTTTCTTGCGGCTACGAAATGTATTTAACCAGAGCGCTATATATCTGGTAGATACCTTCAAATGTATTTCTAGGAGTCAGTCATTATCTGCTATGCAATCAAATACCATACCGTTGCAAACACAGGGTTAACCTTATATCTGCGGAATAGTTTCACGAGGCTTCTGCGGTTTTAATCACCGGTGATATTAAATCAATGGATAGCTTCAAATACGATATCTAGGAGTGAGACACAGGGTTGCCCTTCGTATTCGTATCTGTGAAAAACTTTCACAGAGCTGTTTTTTTAGCACCAGGTTGTTTTTATATTTGATGGACGAGCTTCGAATATTATTTCTTTGAGTTCAAACACGGGATTACCCTTCGTGTATGCCTACAACTGCCAAGCCGTTTCAAAGAAGGAAATAGAGAGGGACTCAGGAAGGCTGGAGATAGGAATCGACATTCCTCTTAAAAAGGGCAAGATCGTAGCACTGGGGGAAAACATGAACCAGGAAGGGAATTCCAGAGAGATGCTGAACGAGGGAAGAGGCCGTTCTGATACCTCTTTGTTCTACAACTTGGGATATAGTCTATAGAGTGAACGGGTGTTCAGGGTTGTGTTTAATAGGTTGAGGTTTTTTGGGGAGGGGGGGTTGGGATAGTATCTTTGGGTCGTCTCAGGTGAAGTACGCTTTATACTGATATGGTACTTAGAGTACTATGCAAACATGTTGAAAATTGCTTACTGACTAAAATGACCAAAATGCAAACTCTCCAAAATTAGGAGTGCCTGACATATCGATCCCTGGTTTTTTAGCAGGACTCTTTTCAAAGGGTCCTGCTAGGATCGAAACGTCAGGCCCTGCCAATTGTGTGTACGGTACTTGTAGTAGAAGTAGTAGTATGCCTAGTAGTTATAGAATGAATCTGTAGTACTTCGAAATTCCTCAGTTTTTAATCATTGACCAGAACCCAAAATGCGATGAGTCAGTGTGCTCTTAAACCCATCGAAATCAAGTGTTCCAGATTAAATCTTATACGTCCCTCACAATGATTGTCACAGGGTTTTTTTAAGAAGATTTTGTAACAGCGGAGTCGATTTTAATATATAGATATATCTCTTACTTTCTATTCGAGTATAAGGTATTGATTATTGCAACAACAACAAAATATTTATATGAAAGCGATGATTATTTTATAATTTTTATTGTACATTCGAATAAAGGACGTTTCTCGTGAAAATAAAAAAACAAATCTTTGCAATTGTTTGCCCCGGTTTGGTTTTTGGTTTTTGGTTTTGTTTGTATCTTGACTTGTTGTGCATGTAGGCTATACAACTTGAATTTACTGCTTGAGTTAGCTTGGGAGAACTTCAATATTCGGTTCAATACAGCGCTACACTCGTTTCGCGTCAGCGCTTATGGCCGAAGTGCGCGCGATTGGATACGCGCCTTTCGCGCGCGCGTATCGAGGAATATGCAAATGAGCGCCGTTACCACGGACCACCGGCACAGCCCCATTGTTTCAGAGAACAAGTCCATTGTTTACGCGTGCGCGCGCCGTCCCTACTCGCTGCCGACAACTGAATGACATCGATAAAGTTCATATTTGTCTCTGCCGCACTTCTGCGAACACCGTATCGAGTTTTCTCTGCGATTTTGTATCACTTTTCAGCGATCCCTTTTTGACTTTTTGAGATTCGAAACGATCACGACCGAGATTGAGAATGTCACCAAAGGTAAGAATTAGCCTTGCCTTATTATGGATTGAAGTAATGCCCAAAAATGTGAAAAAAGTGCGGGAAACTGTGACGAAAGAGAAATACAATATTGGTATCGAGAAATCATTGTCTATGATGAATATGTATGTAGATAGACATGATCTCCTGACGACGGATAGAGTACACACTACCCGAAACGTTGAGTTACCGGCTCTTTTCAGGGCCATACTCCTTCTTGAAAGAGAAGTGCAACATGGTGTCACCGCAAACCTTCCTCTTAGTATTTCCACCATATAAGCCTTGAAGTTTTATATGATGTAGGCCTATATACTTCTCAAACGTTAGCGGGCCTGACGTTTCGATCCTAGCAGGACCTTTCGCCTTTGAGAATGGTCCTGCTAGGATCGAAACGTCAGGCCCTCTAACTTTTCAGATTTGTGTATGTGTATTGCAACAGTTTTTGTACTAACTTGGTGTATATATTTTACGTATCAATCATTATTTTGTGGTTATTTCATTTGATGTCAGCTAGAATCGAAATGCGTGACTATATCTCAGCAGCGAAGTGTGGTTTCGATGTCTTGTTTAAAAGTTCTAACAAACAGCTAGCAGGTAAACGTCGTGATTTCCTTGGCTTTATATTTGACAGACGTTGACCAATCACTACGGGCAGCGCATGGCTGCCTGGATGGCTGAGCACATTCTGTCTGCTCAGCCCAAGATCACTCACACCCGAGTGCAGGTCAGTGCCAGTGAATTATTGATCTCAGTCCAAAGGGAACCAATTCCAATGTGTTTGGAAAATGGCAAAAGAAAATTTGACGGGACCGGGACTTGAATCCGAGACCTCTGTCCTTCGTCTTATTCCAAAGCAAGGAAAATCAGAAAACTTTTCCCTGATCCTTGAATAATGCACACATTCCTATATCGGATTTTACTTGTACCAAGAAATGGTTCATAGTTTATCTATGTTCTGCTTCACAACCCCCCAAAAAAACAGAAAAAAATAATAATAATAATTTGTAAGTTCTTCAAATTGTCTTCGAACTTATCCGTTTGACAAAAAGGTGCTGTCGATTGCGCACCGCGTGCCGACTGGCTCGGACTCCATCCCGGCCTTGCCCGTCCTCAACTCGGGTCAGACACGGCCAGGCCCTTGCCCCAAACACGGGAACATTCCCGTTGGTAAAGGCAATTCAAAGACCATCAAGCAGGTAAGAAAATGCTTATAAAATTATGGTCTCTTTTGACACGACTTTTGTTTCATTTCATCTCTCTCATTCCCACTTTCTCCCCCTCTTTCTCTCCTTCTCTCTCTCTCTCTCCCTCCTTCTCTCTTTCCTCTCTCTCTCTCTCCCTCTCTCTCTCTATCTCTCTCTCTCTCACCCTCTCCCTCTTTCTCGCTCTCTCCCCTCTCTCTCTTTCTCCCTCCTCTCTTTCTCTCTCTTTCTCTTTCTTTCTCTCCATCTCTCTCTTTCTCTCTCTCGCCCTCTGCCTCTCTCTCTCTCCCTATCTCTCTCTCTCTCCCTATCTCTCTCTCCCCCCTATCTCTCTCTCCCCCCTATCTCTCTCTCCCTCCTATCTCTCTTTTTCTTTCTCTCTCTCTCTTGCCCTCTGTCCCTCTTTCTTTCCCCCTCTCTTTCTCTTTCCTTCCCCTCTCTCTTTTCACCTATCTGGCACCTATCTTTCAAACTCTCTCCCCCTCTCTCTCACCTCTTTCCCTCTCCATCTCTATCTCTATCCCTCCCCTCCCTCCCTCCCTCCCTCTCTCTCTCTCTCTCTCTCTCTCTCTCTCCCTCCCTCCCTCCCTCCCTCCCTCCCTCCCTCCCTCTCTCTCTCTCTCTCTCTCTCTCTCTCTCTCTCTATCACTTTCCTTGATTTTTCGCGTAGGAAAGAATATTCAGTGAGGCTTTGTACCACTTGTAGAGAGTCCTTCATTCATGTTCTGTTTGGTTCTCCCATTTGTTGTGTACATAGGTGGCCAAGACCGCCTGTACTTGCCATCGTCGTTGTGCCTGGGTAGAACCAGATGCACACGAGGACGAGACCGACGACCTGCCAGCCGCCTGCTGCCTCTGTCTCCCACTGGGCCGACGCAAGTGGAGACGAGGGGGCCGGGCAAAACCTGAGAAGCCTCCCATCAGAGATACGCCCGAGGAGAAGGCGGAGGAGCATGGGTCTGGATCCTTGCTGCACGAAGTCACCGTCTTCGACCGGGAGGACCGTAGGGGCTCCCAA
This sequence comes from Luidia sarsii, assembly GCA_949987565.1. Lineage (NCBI taxonomy): Eukaryota > Metazoa > Echinodermata > Asteroidea > Paxillosida > Luidiidae > Luidia > Luidia sarsii. Next base: position 12,221,160 of record OX465116.1, read on the forward strand.
GACGCACCGGCTCTCGGCCTGCCAACTCCAGCAATGATGGAGGCCGAGTTCGGACGCCCGCAGGGCGACGATGAAGACGGCATTCAGTTGGATCTTGATGTCCGAGAGGAGAAGGAGGAGGAGGAGGAGTTTGTGGCCGCCGCCTCCACCAGGACGAGCTTCCTTCCCCCGCTACGACCGAAGACCTCTCGCGGTCCAGGCCGCGGGGAACTCGACCGCGGCGACACACCCTGCTGCGTCGCCGAGGAGAGCCGTTCGGGGTCGAGCACTGATGCGGTCAACGTGTGGACCAGCTGCGGCGGAGATGGGGATGAAGAGGCCGACGGATTGGCCGCGATTATTGAGCCGGAGTCCTGGAGCCTCGAGTGGGGATTCAGCGACGAGGAGGAATCTCCCGCGCAGGAGAAGACCGACGTCTCGCCGGACGCCCGTCCGGCAGAGGTTGACGGAGGGGAGGCTGATGGCGGAGACTCCCCCGATTCCGAGCGAGAGTCCGAGGAGGAGGAGGAGGAGCTCCGATACGAGCGTCGGCAGCAAGAGCAGTGGGAGCTGGCCGTCACCGGCGAGTGGTCCACCATGTGCCAGGACGAGGACGAAGACGAGCGCGAGACGGAGTGCTACCTGAGGAAGTCGGAGCTCCAGAAGGTGGAGGAGATCGGAGCCAACTGGGAGGCGATCGTCCTGAGGTACGGGTCTGTCGGCGTCGTCGGGGACCTGCGCGGCCTGATGCAGCAGCAGCAGACCGCCGACCACCAGGGCGAGAGAGCGCTGCGCCAGTTCGCCCGCATCTGCCGCGGGCCCGTGCCCCTGACCGAGTCGGGCCAGACCAAGGCCCAGGCCCTGGACTCCCTGTCCCGTCGGCTCCGGCGGGAGACCCGGCGGCTCGCCGATGCGGGGGACATCGCCATCGCCGGTCGCGCCTCGGACTTCTACCGCGTCTTCCGGGAGCTGGACGCGCTGAGGGACAGGCAGGACCGAGTGGAGGCGGCCATGCGGGCCGACCGCCAAGCGGCCGATCTGAAGAGGAGGGGGCCGGAGCGAGCGGGATCGGGTCTCTCCAGGTCCTGGTCGGTCAGCTCCACCTCCAGCAGCCCGTGGCGGGCCAGCAGCCGGCTCAAGCAGTGGGAGCACGACATTAACCTGGTCGACGTCTATCGGAACGACCCCAGGGTCTACTCCAGGAACCTCGTCACCGTCCTGCCGCCCATTCCCGAGGACGCCGTCTGGAGCGTGGACCGCGAGCCGGACGAGGGGAGCCTGATGGACAGTGACGCCGAGGAGGAATCGTCGTCGGAGAGCGACTTCCCCGAGTACAACGGGATGGAAGATTCCGACGAGGAAGAGCCCTAGAGCTACAGATCACCCGGTGACAGCTGGATAGATAGAGGGCGCGGGGATGAGCCGTCCCGATGGCGGTGAACCCGAGACGAGAAGAGCAATGAAACCAGGCCACATGTCTCCCACAAAATGAGACGAAACAAGAAAGAGAAGACGCCGTGCTCGAGTTCAAGAACAAGAACAATAGATACGACTTGAAGGTTTGCACGCATGGTGGTATATATACTAAGCGGAAGGTTTGCGTTGTCACCATGTAACACTTCTCTTTCGAGAGGGAGTGTAGCTCTGAAAAGACCACAGACACAAATGACAGATAAAAGAAAGAGCAGAAGCCATGCTCGAGTTCAAGAACAAGGACAATTGAGCTGAATAGAAACTAACAATAATGTATGGATCGTCAAAATCAGAGTGGGTTGGAAGTGAGCTGGTTGAGTCGAGCTGTTTGAAGCAACCTGTGTTACCATCCTTCTCTGTGGCTGCATGTGAGTCATGGGTCATTACCAAGGACATGGAAAACAAGACCAATGCCTTTGCAACATCATGCTATAGGGTCATGTTAAACATCATGGCGTGTGGATCAGACTCCAAATGAGACCATCTGTAATCTGACCAACACCGCCACACTGATTATCAAAGTCAAGGCACGCCAACTCACTATTTTTGGGGCAATTGTACTTGGCCTCAAAGTTGACGAGCTTGTGAAAGAATTTGCTCTTTACGTTCAACCACATGGGAAGAGGAAACCGGCGGGACGACCTTGCACGTTGTACGTGCAGTATGTCCAGCACCCGGCCTCTTGGGATACTGAAAGAAACTGCTACAGACAAAAAATGCTTCTCTGGCCCTAGACCGTAGCAGTTGAAGAAAGTTTGCAGTTTCCTGCTCCACAGCCGAATGATGATGATGATGATGGTGATGGAAACGAGTTTGAGTACATACATCAGCATTGTCCAAAACTAACTTGGCTAAACTTAATCCAAATATTCGCCTCGAATGGGCGTTCCGTGCATGCTCTGCACAGCCAAACAAACCAAAGAAGGTTGAGTTGAACCTGGCTATCTCTCACTTCTCAGATTCACGGACATGGGTGATCCAGATCTTTATTGAGGCCAAAAAACGTACAATGTTGTGCCGTTGATTATAATGTTACAACGGGGCTGGCGAGCCACGACGAAACGCAATGATGTTAACCAGTACATATAGGCCATAATATGCAAAAGTGTTGCAAACTGCATAGGCCTACACTCACTAAATATTTGACCCAAAATGCAAATATCAAAAATTAGGAAGGTCTAATCCTTATGCAGGACATTTCTTCAAAGGCAGAATTTTGCCTGGTATGAGAAAAGAAGGATCGAAATGTCGTTGACATTTCCAGTTGGCACAGTTTGAAAAATGGCGAAGAAAATTTGACTGGATCGGGACTTGCACCCGAGACCTCTTTAATACCGTACCAGTGCTCAATACCTATTGAGCTATACTGTACAGCCTCATTAGGTGGTGGTCTTCTCAAAATAGTCCATCCATCTTTGTCTGGGTCGGGGCACGCCAGTCAGAAGCATGTCAACCATTGACTGTATAGCGTATCTCCAGGGATCACAACTCCTGTTTTCATTCAGATGCAAACCACCAATTGTTGTAAACCTTTGCTACGGCAGTTTGGGGATCACGCAAAGTGGATGCGGCCACTTTGATTCATTCGGGCGCCAACTAAAATTCCGTCTGCACAGTGCAGTCTGGGGATGCCACGCGTTACATTGGATGCAGCTTTGCAAACATTTTTGCACACACGAAGGTTCCTCCACACTGCCAGCCGGTGATATTTACCGCAAAGATGTCCGTTGTATAGATTAACATTATTTTGGGGGGGGGGGGGAAATAATGCCTCGCAGTTGAGCAATGAAGTCCGAACAGACGACGTGCATAACACACTGCGCCATACACTAATGGCCCTATACAACATTGGTAAAGGTCAAAAGGTTGCCACAGTTTGTATATTAAACCATAGAACATTCTAAAAAAGATGTACTGCGAAGGTTTTAGCTCAAATGAAAAATGTTCTGAGAAAGTAGAAAAAGGCAAAAAACCGTCACGGTTTTCGCAACGGCCTGTAGTGTAAGAAATAATCTTAACTATTTGTCGATGTTTGAGTAAAGATTTCACGAGAAGTACATGATCCAATACCGTAAGATTTAAACATGTGGATTCCATCATGACCACACAAACTGTGTAAATCAGAAGGAAATCTGTGGACATCGATGTTTTCCGATCTACACAATGTTGTATTGGGCTTGGCTCTTTTCAGGGCCAAACGAAGGATGTCGTGATTGTGTAATGTTGACACCGCCAAAAGAAAATCTATATTTGGCATTTATCAAAAAGACACAGATTTGTCTGTTTTATCTCTCTGTAAAATGACAGAATTCCCGGCTCCAAAAAAAATGCATTAGCGCCCACCATTCGTACACGCCTGAAAATATTCATTTGATGCGAATTGAAGGTATGCCTAATCATTATTGTTCCTATTTCTTTTCTGGAGGCCTGAAAAAAAACAGAGTGCTCCATTTTAAATAAATGAAACTGAACCATTTTTAAAGAGCAACTCCAACGAACATTCACTTCGCCAGGTTAATGCTTTATTCAATAGTTGATAATAATGGCCATCTTCCAAAATCAACATAGACACCTTAAACATGTTTGTCATTTGAAGTTGTTCTGTGTATTCTCCCATTTGATCAAATGGTATTGGGTTTGTAGAAAGAGGAATTAAAGATGTCCATACATATAACTCAATGTCGTAAAATCCTACAATATTCTGTTGATATTTTGAACATAACTCGATAGATGAACAAAAACCACGAGACGTGATAGGTCAAACTTTTCCTGAATTCAATTCGATAATCATTTTTCCTGGTTTAAAGAGTTGGTACCAAACTAGACAGTAACGTTCTCTAAACAATCTCTTCTTGAATTGTATTTCGTGCTATAGTTCAAAACAATGTTTTAAAGCACAATTATTAGAATAATCACGACATGAGCTGTGGAACAAATAAATAATTAGGCCTCTAGGCCTAGAGATGTCCTCTCACAGTTTGAACTTTCTTGTCGTTTGTTTTAAATCATTGCTCTACAAAACTCTACAGTTGCCACCTTAGTGATTGCAGGACCACAAATTACAACTTCTTTCCCTCTCCCATAAAACGAATACATCCCAATAAAGCCCATCTTGGACGATCTGCCACGCATCCTACTTATGTAATCTGGTGACCAAAACCCCTCAATACTTTTCTCAATCACCAAAAATGCAACAATCTGTGAGCTCAGCAATGTCCCGCACGTGTTTCGAACCCGGGCCTCCGGTTTGAACGATCTGACGCTCTACCGATCCGAGTACCAGGACGCGATTTTTCCCCTCAGTACACGAGGTCTAGGGGGAGAAAATCGACCAATCAAATACGCGGAAATCCTGAGGTAACATGAATATTCACAACCACTACGCGTCGTTGTACGCAGGACCAGTGTACTGTACATGTACCATGTACGTACAGTACAGGTACATGTACATGTACATGTACATGTACATGTACATACAGTGTACAGTACATGTACATACAGTGTACAGTACATGTACTGTACATGTGTACAGTACATGGAAATGTGTACATGTACATGTACATGATATGTACATGTACATGTACATACACATGTACAGTGAATATCACATGTACATGTACATGTGTACATGTAAATGTACATGTACATGTACATGCATGTAGTACATGTATGCATGTGTACAGGACGAACATGTACATGTACTGTACATCCATGTGTACAGTATGTACATGTACTGTATACTTATGTACATGTACATGTACATGTACTGTACAATGGACATGTACATGTACAGTGCATGCTCTACCTCCATGGTACATGTAAATGTAATGTGTACATGTACATGTACATGTACATGATACATTGTAGTACATTGTACATGGACATGTACATGTATCGTATGTGTGTACATGTACATGTACATGTACGTACCTAGCCTAGCTGTACATGTACATGTACAGTACATGTCCATGTACATGTACATGTACCGTATGTGTGTACATGAACATGTACATGTACGAACCTATAGCCTGTACATATGTACAGTACATGTTCATGTACATGTACATATGTACAGTACATGTTCATGTACATGTACATGTACCGGCCGTATGTGTGTACATGAACATGTACATGTACGTACCTAGCCTGTACACATGTACATGTACATATACATTTACTGTATACAGTACAGTACATGTACATGTACAGTACACGTACATGTATATGTGTACATGTACCTACCTGCACATGTACATGTGCGTACATGTACATGAACATGTACATGTATAATTATGTACATGTACGCATGTACATGTATATGTACATATGTACATGTGCATACATGTACATGTACATAAACATGTACGTGGGCAACGAGTGTAGTGCTTGTGAATATTCACGTCGGCCTCAGGATTTCCGCGCATTTGATTGGTCGATTTTCTCTCCATAGACCTCGTGTAGTGGGACAAATTCCACAGGCAACAAAATAATATCATAGGCCGTTTTCGAAATGAAGGCTTAGGCTCGGGCTCAGGCTTCGTCTCCGCCTGACAAAACCTGAAAATCCAGGTTGTGGTTTGTTTCCGAATTTGAACGAGTAAGATTATAACGAGTAAGATAAATATGACCGAAGCCTAAGCCCGAGCCTAAGCCTTTATTTCGAAAACGGCAAGCAGGGTTGTGTTTATTATTTTTGGGGGGTGGTATAGTATCTTTGTGTCGTCTCAGGTGAAGTACGCTTTATACTGGTATGGTACTTAGAGCACTATGCAAACATGTTAAAAACTGCTTACTGACTAAAAATAATGACCAAAATGCAAACTCTCCAAAATTAGGAGTGCCTGACATATCGATCCCGTTTTTTTAGCAGGAACAAATCTTTGCAATTGCTTGCCCCGGTTTTGATTTTGGTTTTCGTTTTGTTTCTATCTTGACTTTTTGTGCATGTAGGCTATACAACTTGAATTAACTGCTTGAGTTAGCTTGGGAGAACTTCAATATGCGCTACACTCGTTTCGCGTTAGCGCTTATGGCCGAAGTGCGCGCGATTGGATACGCGCCTTTCGCGCGCGCGTATCGAGGAATATGCAAATGAGCGCCGTTACCACGGACCACCGGCACCGCCCCATTGTTTCAGAGAACAAGTCCAGTGTTTACGCGTGCGCGCGCCGTCCCTACTCGCTGCCGACAACAGAATGACATCGATAAAGTTCATATTTGTCTCTGCCGCACTTCTGCGAACACCGTATCGAGTTTACTCTGCGATTTTGTACCATTTTTCAGCGATCCCTTTTTGACGTTTTGAGATTCGAAACGATCACGACCGAGATTGAGAATGTCACCAAAGGTAAGAATTAGCCTTGCCGTATTATGGATTGAAGTAATGGCCAAAAATGTGAGAAAATGTGCGGGAAACTGTGACGAAAGATAGAGACAATATTGGTATCGAGAAATCATAGTCTATGATGAATATGTATGTAGATAGACATGATCTCCTGACGACGGGTAGAGTACACACTACCCGAAACGTTGAGTTGCCGGCTCTTTTCAGGGCCATACTCCTTCTTGAAAGAGAAGTGCAACATGGTGTCACCGCAAACCTTCCACTTAGTATTTCCACCATATAAGCCTTGAAGTTTTATATGATGTAGGCCTATATACTTCTCAAACGTTAGCGGGCCTGACGTTTCGATCCTAGCAGGACCTTTCGCCTTTGAGAATGGTCCTGCTAGGATCGAAACGTCAGGCCCTCTAACTTTTCAGATTTGTGTATGTGTATTGCAACAGTTTTTGTACTAACTTGGTGTATATATTTTACGTATCAATCATTATTTTGTGGTTATTTCATTTGATGTCAGCTAGAATCGAAATGCGTGACTATATCTCAGCAGCGAAGTGTGGTTTCGATGTCTTGTTTAAAAGTTCTAACAAACAGCTAGCAGGTAAACGTCGTGATTTCCTTGGCTTTATATTTGACAGACGTTGACCAATCACTACGGGCAGCGCATGGCTGCCTGGATGGCTGAGCACATTCTGTCTGCTCAGCCCAAGATCACTCACACCCGAGTGCAGGTCAGTGCCAGTGAATTATTGATCTCAGTCTAAATGCGGAACCAATTCCAATGTGTTTGGAAAATGGCAAAAGAAAATTTGACGGGACCGGGACTTGAACCCGAGACCTCTGTCCTTCGTCTTATTCCAAAGCAAGAAAAATCAGAATAATTTTCTCTGATCCTAAAATAATGCACACGTTTTTCTATATCGGGTTTTACTTGTATCAAATAAATGTTTCATAGTTTATCTATGCTCGTCTTTACAACCTCCCCCCCCCAAAAAAAAAAAAAAAATTAAATAAAAAAAATTGTCAATTCTTCAAATTGTCTTCGAACTTTCCCGTTTGACAAAAAGGTGCTGTCGAGTGCGCACCGCGTGCCGACTGGCTCGGACTCCATCCCGGCCTTGCCCGCCCTCAACTCGGGTCAGACACGGCCAGGCACATGCCCCCAACACGGGAACATTCCCGTTGGTAAAGGCAATTCAAAGACCATCAAGCAGGTAAGAAAATGCTATTATGGTCTCTTTTGAGACTACTTTTGTTTCTCTTCCCTCTCTCTCTCTCTCCCTCCTTCTCTCTTTCCTCTCTCTCTCCCTCTCTCTCTATTTCTCTCTCTCACCCTCTCCCTCTTTCTCGCTCTCTCCCCTCTCTCTCTTTCTCCCTCCTCTCTTTCTCTCTCTTTCTCTTTCTTTCTCTCCATCTCTCTCTTTCTCTCTCTCGCCCTCTGCCTCTCTCTCTCCCTATCTCTCTCTCTCTCTCCCTATCTCTCTCCCTCCCTCCTATCTCTCTTTTTCTTTCTCTCGCTCTTGCCCTCTGTCCCTCTTTCTTTCCCCCCTCTCTTTCTCTTTCCTTCCCCTCTCTCTTTTCACCTATCTGGCACCTATCTTTCAAACTCTCTCTCTCTCACCTCTTTCCCTCTCCATCTCTATCTCTATCCCTCTCCTCTCCCCCTCACTCTCCCTCGCCGTCAGTCTGTCTGCCAACATCTCCCTCCCTCCCCCCCTCTCTCTCTCTCTCTCTCTCTCTCTCTCTCTCTCTCTCTCTCTCTCTCTCCCTCTCTCTCTATCCCTTTCCTTGATTTTTCGCGTAGGAAAGAATATTCAGTGAGGCTTTGTACCACTTGTAGAGAGTCCTTCATGTCATGTTCTGTTTGGTTCTCCCATTTGTTGTGTACATAGGTGGCCAAGACCGCCTGCACTTGCCATCGTCGTTGTGCCTGGGTAGAACCAGATGCACACGAGGACGAGACCGACGACCTGCCAGCCGCCTGCTGCCTCTGTCTCCCACTGGGCCGACGCAAGTGGAGACGAGGGGGCCGGGCAAAACCTGAGAAGCCTCCCATCAGAGATACGCCCGAGGAGAAGGCGGAGGAGCATGGGTCTGGATCCTTGCTGCACGAAGTCACCCTCTTCGACCGGGAGGACCGTAGGGGCTCCCAAGACGCACCGGCTCTCGGCCTGCCCACTCCAGCAATGATGGAGGCCGAGTTCGGACGCCCGCAGGGCGACGATGAAGACGGCATTAAGTTGGATCTTGATGTCCGAGAGGAGAAGGAGGAGGAGGAGGAGTTTGTGGCCGCCGCCTCCACCAGGACGAGCTTCCTTCCCCCGCTACGACCGAAGACCTCTCGCGGTCCAGGCCGCGGGGAACTCGACCGCGGCGACACAGCCTGCTGCGTCGCCGAGGAGAGCCGTTCGGGGTCGGGCACCGATGCGGTCAACGTGTGGACCAGCCGCGGCGGAGATGGGGATGAAGAGGCCGACGGGTTGGCCGCAATTGAGCCGGAGTCATGGAGCCTCGAGTGGGGATTCAGCGACGAGGAGGAATCTCCCGCGCAGGAGAAGACCGACGTCTCGCCGGACGCCCGTCCGGCAGAGGTTGACGGAGGGGAGGCTGATGGTGGAGACTCCCCCGAGATCGCCGAGGATTCCGAGCGAGAGTCCGAGGAGGAGGAGGAGGAGCTCCGATACGAGCGTCGGCAGCAAGAGCAGTGGGAGCTGGCCATCACCGGCGAGTGGTCCACCATGTGCCAGGACGAGGACGAAGACGAGCGCGAGACGGAGTGCTACCTGAGGAAGTCGGAGCTCCAGAAGATGGAGGAGATCGGAGCCAACTGGGAGGCGATCGTCCTGAGGTACGAGTCTGTCGGCGTCGTCGGGGACCTGCGCGGCCTGATGCAGCAGCAGCAGACCGCCGACCACCAGGGCGAGAGGGCGCTGCGCCAGTTCGCCCGCATCTGCCGCGGGCCCGTGCCCCTGACCGAGTCGGGCCAGACCAAGGCCCAGGCCCTGGACTCCCTGTCCCGTCGGCTCCGGCGGGAGACCCGGCGGCTCGCTGATGCGGCGGACATCGCCATCGCCGGTCGCGCCTCGGACTTCTACCGCGTCTTCCGGGAGCTGGACGCGCTGAGGGACAGGCAGGACCGAGTGGAGGCGGCCATGCGGGCCGACCGCCAAGCGGCCGATCTGAAGAGGAGGGGGCCGGAGCGAGCGGGATCGGGTCTCTCCAGGTCCTGGTCGGTCAGCTCCACCTCCAGCAGCCCGTGGCGGGCCAGCAGCCGGCTCAAGCAGTGGGAGCACGACATTAACCTGGTCGACGTCTACCGGAACGACCCCAGGGTCTACTCCAGGAACCTCGTCACCGTCCTGCCGCCCATTCCCGAGGACGCCGTCTGGAGCGTGGACCGCGAGCCGGACGAGGGGAGCCTGATGGACAGTGACGACGAGGAGGAATCGTCGTCGGAGAGCGACTTCCCCGAGTACAACGGGATGGAGGATTCCGACGAGGAAGAGCCCTAGAGCTAGAGATCACACGGTGACAGCTGGGTAGATAGAGGGCGCGGGGATGAGCCGTCCGATGGCGGTGAACCCGAGACGAGAAGAGCAATGAAACCAGGCCACATGTCTCCCACAAAATGAGACGAAACAAGAAAGAGACGACGCCGTGCTCGAGTTCAAGAACAAGAAAAATAGATACGACTTGAAGGTTTGCACGCATGGTGGTATAATAAGCGGAAGGTTTGCGTTGACACCATGTAACACTTCTCTTTAGAGAAGGAGTGTAGCTCTGAAAAGACCACCCACAAAAATGGCAGATAAAAGAAAGAGACGACGCTATGCTCGAGTTCAAGAACAAGGACAATTGAGCTGAATAGAAACTAACAATAATTCATGGATCGTCAAAATCAGAGTGAGTTGGAAATGAGCTGGTTGAGTCGAGCTGTTTGAAGCAACCTGTGTTACCATCCTTCTATGTGGCTGCATGTGAGTCATGGGTCATTATACCAAGGACATTGAAAACAAGACCAATGCCTTTGCAACATCATGCTATAGGGTCATGTTAAACACCGTGGCGTGTGGATCAGACTCCAAATGAGACCATCTGTAATCTGACCAACACCGCCCCACTGATCACCAAAGTCAAGGCACGCCAAACCAAATTTTTGGAGCAATTGTACTTCGCCTCGAAAATGAGAAGTTTGTGAAAGATATGTTCCACTACATGGGAAGAGGAAACCGGGACGGCCTTGCACGTTGTACTTGCAGTATGTCCAGCACCTCTTGGGAGATACTGAAGGGATGATGCTACCAGACAAAAATTGCTTCTCTAGCCCAAGACCGTAGCAGTTGGAGAAAGTTTGTTGTCGCCTGCACCGCAGCCGAATGATGATGATGATGGTGGTGGTGATGGAAACGAGTTTGAGTACATACATCAGTATTGTCCAAAACTAACTTGGCTAAACTTAATCCAAAATATTCGCCTCGAATGGGCGTTCCGTGCATGCTCTGCACAGCCAAACCAACCAAAGAAGGTTGAGTTGAACCTGGCTATCTCTCACTTCTCAGATTCACGGACATGGAGGATCCAGATCATTATTGAGGCCAAAAATACGTACAATGTTGTGCCGTTGATTATAATGTTACAACGGGGCTGGCGAGCCACGACGAAACGCAATGATGTAAACCAGTACATATATAGAACGCGTGTCGATAAAACGTGGTGATTTTGGCCTTAATATGCAAAAGTGTTGCAAACTGCATAGGCCTACACTCACTAAAAATTTGACCCAAAATGCAAATATCAAAAATTATGAAGGTCTAATCCTTATGCAGGACATTTCTTCAAAGGCAGAATTCTGCCTGGTATGAGAAAAGAAGGATCGAAATGTCGTTGACATTTCCAGTTGGCACAGTTTGAAAAATGGCGAAGAAAATTTGTCTGGATCGGGACTTGAACCCGAGACCTCTTTAATAACGTACCAGTGCTCAATACCTATTGAGCTATACTGTGCAGGCCTCATTAGGTGGGAGTCTTCTCAAAATAGTCCATTTATCTTTGTCTGGGTCGGGCACGCCAGTCAGAAGCATGTCAACAATTGACTATAGCGTATCTCCAAGGATCACACCTCCTGTTTTCATTCAGATGCAAAACTCCAATTGTTGTAAACCTTTGCTACGGCAGTTTGGGGATCACGCAAAGTGGATGCGGCCACTTTGATTCATTCGGGCGCCAACTAAAATTCAGGCTGCACACTGCAGTCCGGGGATGGCACGCATTACATTGGATGCAGCTTTGTAAACATTTTGTACGCACATACGGATGTTCCTCCACACTGCCAGCCGGTGATGTTTACCGCAAAGATGTCCGTTGCATAGATTAACATTAGTTTTTTGGGGGAAATAATGCCTCGCAGTTGAGCAATGAAGACAGAACAGACGACATGCATAACACACTGCGCCACACACTAATGGCCCTATACAACATTGGTAAAGGTCAAAAGGTTGCCACAGTTTGTATATTAAACCATAGAACATTCTAAAAAAAGATGTACTGCGACGGTTTTAGCTCAAATGAAAAAATGTTCTGAGAAAGTAGAAAAAGGCAAAAGACCGTCACGGTTTTGGCACCGGCCTGTAGTGTAAGAAATAATCTTAACTATTTGTCGATGTTTGAGTGAAGATTTCACGAGAAGTAAATAATCCCATACCGTAAGATTTAAGCATGTGGATTCCATCATGACCATCTACAAACTGTGTAAATTAGAAGGAAATCTGTGGACATCGATGTTTTCCGATCTTCCTAATGTTGTAATGGGCTTGGCTCTTTTCAGGGCCACACGGACTCCCGAAGGATGTCGTGATTGTGTAATGTTGACACCGCCAAAAGAAAATCTATAATTGGTAATTATTAGAAAGACACAGACTTGTCTGTTTTATCTCTCTTTAATTTTGAATTCCTGGTTCAAAAAAAAAATGCATTAACAAACATCATTCGCACACGCCTGAAAATATTCATTTGATGCGAATTGAAGGAAATCATTATTGTTACTATTTATTTTCTGGATGCCTGAAAACAATCTGAATGCTACACTTTTAAATAAATGAGAGCAACTCCAACGAGTAAGACTTAAGGCTGTGCATGGTGGGTGAAACAATATAATATAGGAGGGTTTGCGGTGACACCATGTTTAAGGTCTCTCAAAGTTCTTTTCAGAATCACACCTCTTCTTTAATAATTATTAACTCCAACGAACATTCACTTTCCCAGGTTTATGCTTTATTCAATGTTTGATGTGGCCATCTTCCAAAATCAACATGGAAACCTTAAACATGTTTGTCATTTGAAGTTGTTCTGTATATTCTCCCATTTGATCAAATGGTATTGGGTTTGTAGAAAGAGGAATTAAAGATGTCCATACATATAACTCAATGTCGGGAAAATCCTACAATATTCTGTTGATATTTTGAACATAATTCGATAGATGAGCAAAACCAGGAGACGTGACAGGTCAAACTTTTCCTGAATTCAATTTGATAACCATTTTATTTTTTTCCTGCATGGTTTAAAGAGTTTGTACCAAACTGGACAGTAACATTCTCTAAACAATCTCTTATATATCAATCTCTGCTATAGTTCAAAACAATGTTTTAAAGCACAATTATTAGAATAATCACGACATGAGCTGTGGAACAAATAAATAATTAGGCCTCTAGGCCTAGAGATGTCCTCTCACAGTTTGAACTTTCTTGTCGTTTGTTTTAAATCATTGCTCTACAAAACTCCACAAATAACAACTTCTTTCCCTCTCCCATAAAACGAATACATCCCAATAAAGCCCATCTTGGACGATATGCCACGCATCCTACTTATGTAATCTGGTGACCAAAACCCCTCAATACTTTTCTCAATCACCAAAAATGCAACAATCTGTGAGCTCAGCAATGTCCCGCACGTGTTTTGAACCCGGGCCTCCGGTTTGAACGATCCGACGCTCTACCGATCCGAGTACCAGGACGCGATTTTTCCCACCAGTACACGAGGTCTAGGGGGAGAAAATCGACCAATCAAATACGCGGAAATCCTGAGGTAACATGAATATTCACAACCACTACGCGTCGTTGTACGCAGGACCAGTGTACTGTACATGTACGTACATGTACCATGTACGTACAGTACATGTACATGTACAGTACGTACAGTACATGTACATGTACATGTACAGTACGTACAGTACATGTACATGTACATGTACATGTACATGTACATACAGTGTACAGTACATGTACTGTACATGTGTACAGTACATGGAAATGTGTACATGTACATGTATATGATATGTACATGTACATGTACATGTGTACATGTAAATGTACATGTACATGTACATGCATGTAGTACATGTATGCATGTGTAGAGTACGTACATGTACATGTACTGTACATCCATGTGTACAGTATGTACATGTACTGTATAATTATGTACATGTACATGTACAGTACGTACAGTACATGTACATGTACATGTACATGTACATGTACATGTACATACAGTGTACAGTACATGTACTGTACATGTGTACAGTACATGGAAATGTGTACATGTACATGTATATGATATGTACATGTACATGTACATGTGTACATGTAAATGTACATGTACATGTACATGCATGTAGTACATGTATGCATGTGTACAGTACGTACATGTACATGTACTGTACATCCATGTGTACAGTATGTACATGTACTGTATAATTATGTACATGTACATGTACATGTACTGTACAATGGACATGTACATGTACAGTACATGCTCTACCTCCATGGTACATGTAAATGTAATGTGTACATGTACATGTATATGATACATTGTAGTACATTGTACATGTACATGTACATGTATCGTATGTGTGTACATGTACATGTACATGTACGTACCTAGCCTAGCTGTATATGTACATGTACATGTACATGTACCGTATATGTACATGAACATGTACATGTACGAACCTATAGCCTGTACATATGAACAGTACATGTTCATGTACATGTACATGTACCGTATGTGTGTACATGAACATGTACATGTACGTACCTAGCCTGTACACATGTACATGTACATATACATTTACTGTATACAGTACAGTACATGTACATGTACAGTACACGTACATGTATATGTGTACATGTACCTACCTGTACATGTACATGAACATGTACATGTATAATTATGTACATGTACGCATGTACATGTATATGTACATGTACATGTATATGTACATGTGCGTACATGTACATGTACATGTACATGTACGCGGGCAACGAGTGTAGTGCTTGTGAATATTCACGTCGGCCTCAGGATTTCCGCGCATTTGATTGGTCGATTTTCTCTCCATAGACCTCGTGTAGTGGGACAAATTCCACAGGCAACAAAATAATATCATAGGCCGTTTTCGAAATGAAGGCTTAGGCTCGGGCTCAGGCTTCGTCTCCGCCTGACAAAACCTGAAAATCCAGGTTGTGGTTTGTTTCCGAATTTGAACGAGTAAGATTATAACGAGTAAGATAAATATGACCGAAGCCTAAGCCCGAGCCTAAGCCTTTATTTCGAAAACGGAAAGCAGGATTGTGTTTATTATTTTTTGGGGGTGGGATAGTATCTTCGTGTCGTCTCAGGTGAAGTACGCTTTATACTGGTATGGTACTTAGAGCACTATGCAAACATGTTGAAAACTGCTTACTGACTAAAATGACCAAAATGCAAACTCTCCAAAATTAGGAGTGCCTGACATATCGATCCCGTTTTTTTAGCAGGAACAAATCTTTGCAATTGCTTGCCCCGGTTTTGATTTTGGTTTTGGTTTTGTTTCTATCTTGACTTTTTGTGCATGTAGGCTATACAACTTGAATTTACTGCTTGAGTTAGCTTGGGAGGACTTCAATATTCGGTTCAATACAGCTCTACACTCGTTTCGCGTCAGCGCTTATGGCCGAAGTGCGCGCGATTGGATACGCGCGTTTCACGCGCGCGTATCGAGGAATATGCAAATGAGCGCCGTTACCACGGACCACCGGCACCGCCCCATTGTTTCAGAGAACAAGTCCATTGTTTACGTGTGCGCGCGCCGTCCCTACTCGCTGCCGACAACAGAATGACATCGATAAAGTTCATATTTGTCTCTGCCGCACTTCTGCGAACACCGTATCGAGTTTACTCTGCGATTTTGTATCATTTTTCAGCGATCCCTTTTTGACGTTTTGAGATTCGAAACGATCACGACCGAGATTGAGAATGTCACCGAAGGTAAGAATTAGCCTTGCCTTATTATGGATTGAAGTAAAGCCCAAAAATGTGAAAAAGTGCGGTAAACTGTGACGAAAGATAAAGACAATATTGGTATCGAGAAATCATTGTCTATGATGAATATGTATGTAGATAGACATGATCTCCTGACGACGGGTAGAGTACACACTACCCGAAACGTTGAGTTGCCGGCTCTTTTCAGGGCCATACTCCTTCTTGAAAGAGAAGTGCAACATGGTGTCACCGCAAACCTTCCACTAAGTATTTCCACCATATCATAAGCCTTGAAGTTTTATATGATGTAGGCCTATAATACTTCTCAAACGTTAGCGGGCCTGACGTTTCGATCCTAGCAGGACCTTTCGCATTTGAGAAAGGTCCTGCTAGGATCAAAACGTCAGGCCCTCTAACATTTGAGATTTATGTACGTGTATTACAACAGTTTTTTGGTATTAACTTGGTGTATATATTTTACGTATCAATAATCATTTTGTGGTTATTTTATTTGATGTAAGCTAGAATCGAAAATGCGTGACTATAATCTCAGCAGCGAACTGCGGTTTCGATGTCTTGTTTAAAAGTTCTAACAAATAGCTAGCAGGTAAACGTCGTGATTTCCTTGGCTTTATATTTGACAGACGTTGACCAATCACTACGGGCAGCGCATGGCTGCCTGGATGGCTGAGCACATTCTGTCTGCTCAGCCCAAGATCACTCACACCCGAGTGCAGGTCAGTGCCAGTGAATGATTGATCTCAGTCCAAAGGGAACCAATTCCAATGTGTTTGGAAAATGGCAAAAGAAAATTTGACGGGACCGGGACTTGAACCCGAGACCTCTGGCGGCGGGGGGGGGGGGGGGTTGATACCTGGAGATACAACAATTCAACATTGGGAAGATTCGGAAAACATCGATGTCCACAAATTTCCTTCTAATTCATACGCAAACCGTGGCAATAGATTGACTTTAACCAATGTTGTACGGGGCCTTTAATGGTTAGCCTAAATACTTCTGACTGGGAAAGCCGCACAATCTAAGGGCTGGATAGCTCCTGGTTAAGAGTGCTGGTATACCTACGCAAAAAACAGAGGTCTCGGGATCAAGTTTAACTTTCTTTTCAATCATTTGTTTTGCCTTTTTTTCGTATTCAAATAAAAATGGTATAATGTCCTTCGTCTTGTTCCAATAAACGCAAAGCTAGACAAATCAGAACAGTTTTCTCTGATCAAAATGTACATGTTGTGTTACCACAGTTCAGCATTGAGAACACATTTTACGGGTTTTACTTGTATCAAATATATACAGGCTGCATTAAATACATGTTTCATAGTTTAATTATTGTTCATTTGTCAATTCTCAACTGTCTTCGAACTTATCCGTTTGACAAAAAGGTGCTGTCGAGTGCGCACCGCGTGCCGACTGGCTCGGACTCCATCCCGGCCTTGCCCGTCCTCAACTCGGGTCAGACACGGCCAGGCACTTGCCCCCAACACGGGAACATTCCCGTTGGTAAAGGCAATTCAAAGACCATCAAGCAGGTAAGAAAATAGTTATATGGTCTCTTTTGAGACGACTTTTGTTTCATTTCATCTCTCTCACTACCACTTTCTCCCTCTCTCTCTCTCCGTCTCTCACTCTCGGCTTCTCTCTCTTTCTCTTTCTTTTTCTCTCCACCTCTCTCTCTCTTTCCCTCTTTCGCCCTCTCTCTCTCCCTCCTCCCTCTCTCTCTCTCTCTCTCTCTCTCTCACTGTCACTCCCTCTCTCTCTCTCTCTCACTCCCTCTCTCTCTCTATCTGCCTCTCTCTCTCCCTATCTCTCTCTTTCTCCATCTCTCTCTCTCTCCCTCCTATCTCTCTTTCTCTTTCTCTCTCTCTCTCTTGCCCTCTGTCCCTGTTTCTTTCCCCCTCTCTTTCTCTCTCCTTCCCCTCTCTCTTTTCACCTCTCTGGCACCTATCTTTCCACCTCTTTCTCCACCTCTCTCTCACCTCTTTCCCTCTCCATCTCTATCTCTATCCATCCCCTCTCCCCCTCACCCTCCCTCTCTATCGGTCTGTCTGCCATCCTCTCCCTCCCCCTCTCTATCTCTCTCTCTCTCTCTCTCTCTCTCTCTCTCTCTCTCTATCCCTTTCCTTGATTTTTCGCGTATGAAAGAATATTCAGTGAGGCTTTGTACCACTTGTAGAGAGTCCTTCATTTCATGTTCTGTTTGGTTCTCCCATTTGTTGTGTACATAGGTGGCCAAGACCGCCTGCACTTGCCATCGTCGTTGTGCCTGGGTAGAACCAGATGCACACGAGGACGAGACCGACGACCTGCCAGCCGCCTGCTGCCTCTGTCTCCCACTGGGCCGACGCAAGTGGAGACGAGGGGGCCGGGCAAAACCTGAGAAGCCTCCCATCAGAGATGCGCCCGGGGAGAAGGCGGAGGAGCATGGGTCTGGATCCTTGCTGCACGAAGTCACCCTCTTCGTCCGGGAGGACCGTAGGGGCTCCCAAGACGCCCCAGCTCTCGGCCTGCCAACTCCAGCAATGATGGAGGCCGAGTTCGGACGCCCGCAGGGCGACGATGAAGACGGCATTCAGTTGGATCTTGATGTCCGAGAGGAGAAGGAGGAGGAGGAGGAGTTTGTGGCCGCCGCCTCCACCAGGACGAGCTTCCTTCCCCCGCTACGACCGAAGACCTCTCGCGGTCCAGGCCGCGGGGAACTCGACCGCGGCGACACACCCTGCTGCATCGCCGAGGAGAGCCGTTCGGGGTCGGGCACCGATGCGGTCAACGTGTGGACCAGCTGCGGCGGAGATGGGGATGAAGAGGCCGACGGATTGGCCGCAATTATTGAGCCGGAGTCCTGGAGCCTCGAGTGGGGATTCAGCGACGAGGAGGAATCTCCCGCGCAGGAGAAGACCGACGTCTCGCCGGACGCCCGTCCGGCAGAGGTTGACGGAGGGGAGGCTGATGGCGGAGACTCCCCCGAGGTCGCCGAGGATTCCGAGCGAGAGTCCGAGGAGGAGGAGGAGGAGCTCCGATACGAGCGTCGGCAGCAAGAGCAGTGGGAGCTGGCCACCACCGGCGAGTGGTCCACCGTGTGCCAGGACGAGGACGAAGACGAGCGCGAGACGGAGTGCTACCTGAGGAAGTCGGAGCTCCAGAAGGTGGAGGAGATCGGAGCCAACTGGGAGGCGATCGTCCTGAGGTACGAGTCTGTCGGCGTCGTCGGGGACCTGCGCGGCCTGATGCAGCAGCAGCAGACCTCCGACCACCAGGGCGAGAGGGCGCTGCGCCAGTTCGCCCGCATCTGCCGCGGGCCCGTGCCCCTGACCGAGTCGGGCCAGATCAAGGCCCAGGCCCTGGACTCCCTGTCCCGTCGGCTCCGGCGGGAGACGCGGCGGCTCGCTGATGCGGGGGACATCGCCATCGCCGGCCGCGCCTCGGACTTCTACCGCGTCTTCCGGGAGCTGGACGCGCTGAGGGACAGGCAGGACCGAGTGGAGGCGGCCATGCGGGCCGACCGCCAAGCGGCCGATCTGAAGAGGAGGGGGCCGGAGCGAGCGGGATCGGGTCTCTCCAGGTCCTGGTCGGTCAGCTCCACCTCCAGCAGCCCGTGGCGGGCCAGCAGCCGGCTCAAGCAGTGGGAGCACGACATTAACCTGGTCGACGTCTACCGGAACGACCCCAGGGTCTACTCCAGGAACCTCGTCACCGTCCTGCCGCCCATTCCCGAGGACGCCGTCTGGAGCGTGGACCGCGAGCCGGACGAGGGGAGCCTGATGGACAGTGACGACGAGGAGGAATCGTCGTCGGAGAGCGACTTCCCCGAGTACAACGGGATGGAAGATTCCGACGAGGAAGAGCCCTAGAGCTAGAGATCACCCGGTGACAGCTGGGTAGATAGAGGGCGCGGGGATGAGCCGTCCCGATGGCGGTGAACCCGAGACGAGAAGAGCAATGAAACCAGGCCACATGTCTCCCACAAAATGAGACGAAACAAGAAAGAGAAGACGCCGTGCTCGAGTTCAAGAACAAGAACAATAGATACGACTTGAAGGTTTGCACGCATGGTGGTATAATAAGCGGAAGGTTTGCATTGACACCATGTAACACTTCACTTTCGAGAAGGAGTGTAGCTCTGGAAAGGCCACACACACAAAATGACAGATAAAAGAAAGAGCCGACGTTCAAGAACAAGGACAATTGAGCTGACTAGAAACTAACAATAATTCATGGATCGTCAAAATCAGAGTGGGTTGGAAGTGAGCTGGTTGAGTCGAGCTGTTTGAAGCAACCTGTGTTACCATCCTTCTCTGTGGCTGCATGTGAGTCATGGGTCATTACCAAGGACATGGAAAACAAGACCAATGCCTTTGCAACATCATGCTATAGGGTCATGTTAAACATCATGGCGTGTGGATCAGACTCCAAATGAGACCATCTGTAATATGACCAACACCGCCACACTGATCACCAAAGTCAAGGCACGCCAACTCACTATTGGGGGCAATTGTACTTCGCCTCAAAGTTGACTAGCTTGTGAAAGAATTTGCTCTTTACGTTCAACGACATGGAAAGAGGAAACCGGTACAGCCTCGCACGTTGTACGTGCAGTATGTCCAGCACCCGGCCTCTTGGGATACTGAAGAGATGCTGCTACAGACAAAAATTGCTTCTCTGGCCCTAGACCGTAGCAGTTGAAGAAAGTTTGCAGTTTCCTGCTCCACAGCCGAATGATGATGATGATGATGGTGATGGAAACGAGTTTGTGTACATACATCAGCATTGTCCAAAACTAACTTGGCTTAACTTAATCCAAATATTCGCCTTCAATGGGCGTTCCGTGCATGCTCTGCACAGCCAAACCAACCAAAGAAGGTTGAGTTGAACCTGGCTATCTCTCACTTTCATGATTCACGGACATGGGTGATCCAGATTATTGAGGCCAAAAAAAGTACAATGTTGCGCCGTTGATTATAATGTTACAACGGGGCTGGCGAGCCACGACGAAACGCAATGATGTAAACCAGTACATATATAGAACGCGTGTCGATAAAACGTGGTGATTTTGACAAGGTTGGCCATAATATGCAAAAGTGTTGCAAACTGCATAGGCCTACACTCACTGAAAATTTGACCCAAAATGCAAATATCAAAAATTAGGAAGGTTTGATCCTTATGCAGGACCTTTCTTCAAAGGCAGAATTCTGCCTGGTATGAGAAAAGAAGGATCGAAATGTCGTTGACATTTCAGTTGGCACAGTTTGAAAAATGGCGAAGAAAATTTGACTGGATCGGGACTTGAACCCGAGACCTCTTTAATAACGTACCAGTGCTCAATACCTATTGAGCTATACTGTACAGACCTCATTAGGTGGTGGTCTTCTCAAAATAGTCCATCTATCTTTGTCTGGGTCGGGGCACGCCAGTCAGAAGCATGTCAACCATTGACTGTAGCGTATCTCCAAGGATCACACCTCCTGTTTTCATTCAGATGCAAACCACCAATTGTTGTAAACCTTTTGTACGGCAGTTTGGGGATCACGCAAACTCGATGCGATCACTTTGATTCATTCGGGCGCCAACTAAAATTCCGTCTGCACAGTGCAGTCTGGGGATGCCACGCGTTACATTGGATGCAGCTTTGTAAACATTTTGTACGCACGATACAAATGTTCCTCCACACTGCCAGCCGGTGATGTTTACCGTCACGGTTTTTGCACCGGCCTGTAGTGTAAGAAATAATGTTAACTATTTGTCGATGTTTGAGTGAAGATTTCACGAGAAGTACATGATCCCATACCGTAAGATTTCAACATGAGGATTCTATCATGACCATCTACAAACTGTGTAAATTAGAAGGAAATCTGTGGACATCAATGTTTTCCGATCTTCACAATGTTGTATTGGGCTTGGCTCTTTTCAGGGCCAAACGAAGGATGTCGTGATTGTGTAATGTTGACACCGCCAAAAGAAAATCTATATTTGGCATTTATCAAAAAGACACAGATTTGTCTGTTTTATCTCTCTGTAAAATGACTGAATTCCCGGCTCCCCCCCAAAAATGAATTAGCGCCCACCATTCGTACACGCCTGAAAATATTCATTTGATGAGAATTGAAGGTAGGCTATGCCTAATCATTACTGTTCTTATTTCTTTTCTGGAGGCCTGAAAAAATCAGAGTGCTCCACTTTTAAATAAAATGAGACTGAACCAGTTTTAAAGAGCAACTCCAACGAACATTTACTTCGCCAAGTTTATGCTTTATTCAATAGTTGATAATAATGGCCATCTTCCAAAATCACCATGGAAACCTTAAACAGGTTTGTCATTTGAAGAAGTTCTGTGTATTCTCCCATTTGATCAAATGGTATTGGGTTTGTAGAAAGAGGAATTGAAGATGTCCATACATAACTAAATGTCGGAAAATCCTACAAAATTCTGTTGATATTTTGAACATAACTCGATAGATGAACAAAAACCATGAGACGTGATAGGTCAAACTTTTCCTGAATTCAATTCGATAATCATTTTTCCTGGTTTAAAGAGTTGTTACCAAACTAGACAGTAACGTTCTCTAAACAATCTCTTCTTGAATTGTATTTCGTGCTATAGTTCAAAACAATGTTTTAAAGCACAATTATTAGAATAATCACGATATGAGCTGTGGAACAAATAAATAATTAGGCCTCTAGGCCTAGAGATGTCCTCTCACAGTTTGAACTTTCTTGTCGTTTGTTTTAAATCATTGCTCTACAAAACTCTACAGTTGCCACCTTACTGATTGCAGGACCACAAATTACAACTTCTTTCCCTCTCCCATAAAACGAATACATCCCAATAAAGCCCATCTTGGACGATCTGCCACGCATCCTACTAATGTAATCTGGTGACCAAAACCCCTCAATACTATACCAGTAGTAGTACCTATCCGGGACGCGATTTTTTTCCTCAGTACACGAGGTCTATGGGGAGAAAATCGACCAATCAAATACGCGAAAATCCTGAGGTCACATGAATATTCACAACCACTACACGTCGTTGTACACAGGACCAGTGTACTGTACAAAGTGTACATGTACATGTACATGTACATGTACATACATGTACGTACGTACATGTACACAGACATGTACTGTACATGTACATGCATGTACAGTACGTACAGTACATGTACATGTACGTACAATGTACATGTACATACAGTGTACAGTACATGTACATGTGTACAGTACACGTACACGTGTACATGTACATGGTGTACATGTACATGTACACGTGTATATGTACATGTACATGTACTGTACATGCATGTGTACAGTACGTGCATGTACATGTACAGTACGTACTGTACATGTACAGTACGTACAATGTACATGTACATGTACACAATGTACATGTACACAATGTACATGTACATTTTACATGTACAGTACATGTACAGTACATGTACATGTACATGTACATGTACCGTATGGGTGTACATGTGCATGTACATGTACCGTATGTGTGTACATGTACATGTACATGTTTACGTACCTAGCCTGTACATGTACATGTACATGTTCATGTACATGTACATGTACCGTATGTGTGTACATGTACATGTACCGTATGTGTGTACATGTACATGTACATGTACCGTATGTGTGTACATGTACATGTACCGTATGTGTGTACATGTACATGTATATAACGTACCTAGCCTAGCTGTACATGTACAGTACATGTTCACGTTCATGTACATGTACATGTACGTGTACATGTACATGTACCGTATGTGTGTACATGTACATGTACATGTATATAACGTACCTAGCCTGTACATGTATGTACAGTACATGTTCATATACATATGCATGTACCGTATGTGTGTACATGTTCATGTACATGTACATGTACCGTATGTGTGTACATGTACATGTACATGTACCGTATGTGTGTACATGTACATGTACATGTACGTACCTAGCTTGTACATGTACATGTACAGTACATGTACACTACAGCACCCGTACATGTACAGTGTACGTTGTGTATATATGTGTACATGTACAGTACGTACCTGTACATGTACATGTACATGTGCGTACCTGTACATGTACATGTGCGTACATGCACGTACATGTACATGTACATGTACGCGTGCAACGAGTGTAGTGGTTGTGAATATTCACAGGCAACAAAATATTCACAGGCAACAAAATAATATCATAGGCCGTTTTCGAAATGAAGGCTTAATTAGGCTCGGGTTCAGGCTTCGTCTCCGCCTGACAAAACCTGAAAATCCAGGTTGTGGTTTGTTTCCGAATTTGAAGGTTTGCTGACTTGATAGGTACAGGGTATTCCCCAAGAAACTGGGGCCAAAGGCTTGTTTTTAGATGTCTGTGATATTATATACCGCGTAAGATAAATAATTATGACCTAAGCCTAAGCCCGAGCCTAAGCCTTCATGTCGTAAACGGCCATAGACAACTATCTTTGCCGGGGTGAGGGCGCTGTCAGGAGCTTCTAGGTAGAGTACCTACATAAATGTAGGTACTCTACTTCTAGGTAGAGTACCTATACATACTCTACTTCTAGGGACAACGTGGTGCTGAACACTTAATCGAGCTCCCATTGTACACTGTACATAAAACACTCACTTTCAAAGCCAATTATCCCACACCCAAACGTGATCAGTTCTTGTATATAGCTACACTGAACATTTTAGTTTGGACCTTCATCTCTCAGATTCTTTTCAGTTTTAGTGCCCTCAGCCGAATAGATTTTATTGCTAATTATCCCCGGGAAAAAAACACCCTCAAAATGTGTAGCCGTCCAAGCCGAATTTCTGCAAGGATTTTGGGATGGACCCCCTCCACTTCTACAGCCAAATAGGGCCACATTTAAAGCCAGATATGGTCCAAATTACATACCAAATTAAAGAGTAAACCCCCAGGTTGTCTTAAGCGTCACTTATTCTATAATGTATCAGTTAATTAGCCTCCAAAGACCCCTTATTAAAAAGAAAAAGTTGTGGCTACACACTTTATGATAATAGCTCTTGGATTGTCTTAAAATTTAGTGGGCCAGACGTTTCGATCCTAGCATGACCTTTCTCAAAGGCAGAGAAAGCCTTTGAGAAAGGTCCTGCTAGGATCGAAACGTCAGGCCCACTAATTTTTAAGATTTACATTTTGGTAATTTTAGTCAGTAAGCAGTTTGCAACATTTTTGTATATCAGCTCTTGGATTGATTTAGTGCGCTGCAACCATACATTGTTGTTATCCAGGGATCGATCATGCCCCATTTTCATTCGGATGCAAACAACCACTTGTTGTAAACCCGGCTACAGCGGTTCGTATAGATAAACAAAAATCGGATCTGTGAAATCGTGTTGATTTTTGCAATTGATTCGACACCATCAGCTAGGCGATCAGGCATTTATGGTGGCGCAGAAGGGACATCGCAAATCGCAAATATCTGCAAAGATATTTGCAATTCGCACATTTTGTCGCAAAAATTTGCGATTTGTAAATATGTGCGCAAATATTTGCGACAAAATTTGCGAATTGCACATTTTGTCGCAAATATTTGCGCAAATATTTGCGACAAAATGTGCGAATTGCAAATATCTTTGCAGATATTTGCGATTTGCAATGTCCCTTCTGCGCCACCATAGGCATTGGATGAGCCCCCCAAAAAATATTTTCAGGAGTGAAAGTTAGCGAGTGATGTATAGTGAGAGTGATAGCGCCCTCAATCCAAATCACCCCCTCCCTCCGCCCCCCCCCCCTTCGACGTGCACCTGTGCCGCGATCGTGTCGAAACGCACTCCACTCCTCAGCTCAGCGCTCGTAGCGGTCCTCGCAACTCTCCCCCCACGACAAGGCTCGCCCCAATTCTTCCGAGCCCCGCAAACAAATCTTCCCCCTCTTCAATATCGGACGTCAGCTGGCCGCGGCGAGCGAGTCGAGGAAGCGACCGAGATGGCCAAGAAGATGCAGACCACGGCCGCCATGGCGGTCGTCAAGCTTCTCCTCACGATATTCAACTTGATATTCTGGGTGAGTTCCATGTGGTTCTTTTTTCTTCTTCGAATTGCAAATTGAGAGAAAAACGACAAAACTTTCACTGTGGTTGTTTGTGTGTGTGGGTGTGTGTGTGTGTGTGTGAGATCACATCCGCCCCTCCGATTCCCTACTACTGTAGTTAGACGTGGAACTTGGAAGTGAAACGTGGCAGGAGTTCTCGACTTGACCCCTCTCTGTTTTCATTCTGTAAACTGTGAACGGTCGGCATGAAGACTGGGTTGTTTTTGTCGACAAATCTGTTACAACTTACAAGTGTCTGTGTGCAGGGGGGGGGCTGTTGTTGCAGGCACTGTGTGCAGTGTGTAGGGGTGCTGCACGCTCCGAGTGCCCGCTGAATATAATAATTTTGTTTCGTATTTTGCAAGTTTTTTTTGGCCGAATCCGAATGATCATAGGGGGCTCGATATCCTTCCCATGTTTTACCACAGAGCAAGGAAATAATGTTTTAGAATTGATATACACTGCATTTGCCCAATGCCGAGACTGTAGCCTGTAAGACCATGGAGGTAGAGGAGGGAGACTAGCAAGTTAATAATGTAGAACATCTTCACCTTTGCACTGCACTGTTCAATAGAATTACTCAATTAGAAGCAGACATTATTCATTGTTTTGAAAAAAAAAAAATGAGGCCTACCCAAAACTGATTTCATCTCTAGTAAAATCACAAACAACAGATTTATTTCTTGTGTCATTTGTGTTATCATTTAGTTTGAAAGAGACAGATGTAACTCTTTTATAATTACCCCCTGATTCATTCATTCATGGATGGTTCATTCATTGAGATAATTATTATTTGTCTGAACAACTTAGTTAGTCACTTTGCCTTTGAGAAAGGTCCTGCTAGGATCAAGATGTCAGGCCCTCTAACTTTTGAGATTTAAACAGTGTTACTGTTAGACTATTGTCTCATTAATCATTATTAGTGACCAAAGTTCTCTCAGTCTCAAAATACCATTCAGATTTTTTAGTCAAACAAATAATGAGCTAATTTGCAGGTTCGCAAAACCTGAGGTCATGGGTTTAAATCCCGGTCCAGAGTTTTCTTTGCCATTTTTTCAAATTCTTAAGATTTTTCATTTGCCCTCATTATTTTTCAGAATTTAGTAACAAAGGAGTTCTTTGTTGTTACCTGTGCATTTGCATATTTATTAGAAATACAGTAGGCACTTTTTAGTAGAAGTTTGTGGCAAATTTTCTTAATGCTACACTGAACACATAGGCCTACATGTTTACAAGCTTGACCTTGCTCATGAATATTTGTACCATATTTTTTTTTTTGATTTTTTTTTTTTTTTTTTTGTGGGGCATAATGTATTTCAGCACATCAATGTCTTCGCTTATACTTGATAGTGATAACCTACATGTAGCTATATATACTATAGTAACTGTAGCCCTTATATTCTAATTTTTAATGATTTTGATTTTTTGATTGAAATACAATGACTTCATTGTAGAATTATCTCACTGATTTTGTGTACTGTGTACATGATCATGAGTGTTGTATAGCAGTGTGCATGTGCAGTACAATCTTACTTGCAGGTGATGTAAGGCTCAATCAGTTTTTACATCATAATTGCTTACTTTTGTGTAAAATTGTGAGGCTACATGCTGTGCTGTGTGCACATAATTGTAGACACATCTCAATGAGCCTCTGTGTGTACAGGTATGCCATTGTAGCAATGTAGCATATATATAACAGTGTACAAAGTCTGAGGGCGGAATTTTTTTTTTTACCTGTGCGTAAAGGTGATGACTGCGCCTCCCCCTCTGTATGCTAAAATGGTCTCACTATCGATAGTCAAGGTTCTGCCGTTTCCGTGGCGACGCTGAGTTGCCTTTGTCCGTGAGCAGTGAAGGGGCTGGGGGGGGGGAGTTGGTTTCGATCGCCGTATATATGCTATTCCACCCACTTGTACACTGTATATAGGCCTACTGTACAGTATGTATCATCAGTGTTTTTTTACAAAATAATAGGCAAATCTCATTTGAAAATGCTGGACCATTCTAGATGGTTGGAATCACATTTCTATATGATTTTCTCCTTTATGCATACATCCACTCTTAAAGTAGATAATGTGAAATGTCAACATCTCTTAATTTGGTGATTTGGTTTTAATGAAATCGAGCCAGATCCCATGACAGAACAATAATTATCAGCAATATTTTCAATTTTTCAGTTTCAATACGATGTATACTGAGAACTTGGTTATGTGCAGATTAGGTTGTGGGTACAATGTACACATATAAGTACTGTACTACAATGTCTACATCACGAAACATAATTATTGTCTGTCCGTTGATGTTGAAGATGACCATTTCTACATCCAGACAACCAACTTAATTCAATTGGGTGTTATTGCTGATATCTGCGGACATAAAGAGGGCTTGCCCTGGTCGATGCAATAAGCACTGAGTGCCCAGTGCGTATTACGTGTGCGTCAAGCAGAGCAAGCCCCTGTCAAACATATTGTCAAAATGCAAATTAGAATAAAAAACACAAAAATGAATGTACATGTAACAGGCATTTTGAAACATTTAGAGTAGGCTTGGGCAGTTTTTGAAAAATCAAAACCGAAAAACATCTCCAAGAAAAAAAACCCCAAAACTCAAAAAAAAAACAAAAAAAAAAACAGCCCAAGCCTACCCTGTACATTCGAGGATTATTCACATTGGCAAAAGTTAGATTTGATTCCAAGTGTAAGAAAGTATTGGTGTAAATGACAACATATAATGAAGAAGAAGAAGAGAACAATTGAAGAGAGTCCTTGACATGTCCCCACATGGGCCGTATCATGGAGCTCCCAATTGAGGTTAATTCTGTTTATACAGAACTTGTGCGGGCAGACCAGGAGGAAGCACGCCAGCCTGTTGACATCATATTTTTTGGCGGCCATTAGATCTGCTAGGCTGTTTGTCTTCCCTCTCTCCTCAGACAGTGCGCAGAGGGGAAGGGAGGGGAAGGGAGTGAGGGGATGGGGGGCTTTCGTGGGTAGGCCGTGCTGCCTATGGGGAAAGGCTATACGAGGAGGAGGAGGAGGACGGCTGCGGGCGAAATGCCAGCATGTGCCCCAGATCTGCTCCCCACAATAGCTTGATTTGAGTTTTGTCACCCCCAAAAAAGTGAAGGCAAAGAGGTGACTCACTGGTAGTCCATGTGTGTGGAGTGCATAAAACACATGTGTTTGGGGGTTATGTTATGTGACTGTATGGTGCATACACAAGTTTACATGTTATGATGTACGGTACATACATGTACATGAAGTGTACGTACAAGTCGTACATGTACATGTACATGTACATGTACATGTACATGTACATGGTATTATCCTCCATGGTATTAATTGTATCAAAACTACCGGTACATGTGGAATTTACATGGTGATTGAATGGCACTTGGGATTTTGGTATCATTGCATTGACATGCAGTCCATGTACTGTATATAGCCTATAGGACGTACGTTGTATTTGTACATGTACATGTACATGTACAGTGTACATGTATGTGTCCAGTTACATGTACAGGTACATAGTTATGAACTTATTATAATCATATATTAAGATCCACTATACCATATGGTATGTACATACCTCTACATGTCTCGCCACAGGAAATATTCAGCTTATACATGTAAATGCACTGTACAACGTGTTGACATTTTAGCCTGATAGTTATTCAGTAGGCCTATAGATAGTAATGTATTTTAGAACTGCATTTTAAATGTTTCATGCCCATTCAAATGCTTGTAGAGAAGAGTGTACAAGTGTGTATGTAGTATGTACTATACACAGGTCTGTACTCTGTAGATATTTACATTATGTACTAATTCTACTATAGTGCAATGTACATTGTACATGATGTGTTCATGTACATGTACCTTTACACATGTACCTTTACACATGTGTATGTATTTAAGTAACCAACTGAAAAGCTCCTGGCATTTAATAAACTTATTATGTTTAAGGGTACATGTACATTGTAATATTTCAAAAATGGTGCGAATATAACTGAACAAACGCTGTTTAGGAAACTTCCAAATTTAGCAAGGCCCAATGTTTCAATCCTAACAGGACCCTTTTCACAAAGGCAGAGTGGCGTATTTGAAGATGCCTGGTTCATATTTCCCCCCAGCCTATGATCTTGCAACCTTTTCTTGCCAATTCCTACATATAACTCCAGCCTTCCTGAATCCTGACTCCCTCTCTATCTTTGTCTTCCCTTAGCCCTTAACCTTGAATGGCTTTATAGCCTTGTTTTGGTCGAATTTGCATAAACAAGAAAAAAAGGATAACACGTTGTGCGGAAAAACATGTACAAATAAACACATTTACAATTGAGCATGTCTGTGGATTATTGACCGAATAACTACACTTTAAATATATACATACAGTATGTGGGATTTTGACATACTATACAAGCCATCACGTAGCCATTATTCATCTGATGAATGCTTAGAGCCATATGATCCAAGGCACTTTTTTTTTACCTCCCCAAAAGCCGCAGACTAGTTTCAGAGACCCCCCCTGTCACTAGTACTAGAAGGCAATCCTGAAATACCACGGAACCTTTGTCATATCGTGGAGCTCCATGATCAAATTGGGTGGGCCCTTCATCTGTTATTAATTTGGGCTGAGTTCTGGAACGCATACCGGTACTCTACATTTAAAGGTACTGGTATTATATGTACACCAGTCGGCCTATGATAATGTCTTACAGTAGGGTTCGGTGTGATGATGTTAACGCCAACCCCCTACCAATGTTTTGTAAGATATAGGCTAACCTGAATCCTGCAAAATCCTGCAATCCTACCTTGTTCAAAGCTCCATGTGACCTGAATCTTGCAAAATCCTGCAGTAGGGCCTACTGTCTACTGTGGACCATTGCCTGAATCCTGAAAAATCCTGCACTGAGCTTAGAGTTTTAGTCCACATTCTAAACAAAGGCCCTTTTTCGAAGGGATAATCTCTTGACAAAAGCCACAAAGACGTCCGAATTGCTACCAGCATCCTGCATTTTCCTACAGACAAAATCACCTTATGCCCTCAATCCTGCACATTCCTACAGTGTGTCAACTCTCATGTGCCCTCAATCCTGCAAAATCCTTGACACTTTTTGTGACCCGAGACGATGGTTAAAGTTACATACC
Source organism: Luidia sarsii (assembly GCA_949987565.1). Classification (NCBI taxonomy): domain Eukaryota; kingdom Metazoa; phylum Echinodermata; class Asteroidea; order Paxillosida; family Luidiidae; genus Luidia; species Luidia sarsii. The sequence goes on from OX465116.1 coordinate 12,252,459, forward strand.
TACATGTACTGTACAGTACGTTATTTGGCTTTCTACCAAGAACCATCTGAATTCTGAAACCATGCAAAAATCACCCAGAACTTTTCTTGGCCAGAATTGTCACAGTAATCATTCCACGAGGGAATGATCCCCAACTGTTATCGCGATTTACAAAAGGTAAAAGTATTGTCTCATTACATTTTTACTTTAATTAAACATGCCAACTGGTGCTAATGGCATTGTACATGTAACTTTGGCAATTTGGGGGGGTTTTTGGGGGGAGGGGGGGGGGCAAAAATTTCTTTCATTATCCAAATCCATATTATGCACAGTGAATGTAGAATGTTCACTCATCAATGTAATGAAGTGAGCCATGAGCAGTTGACATTTCCAATTGAAGATGCAGAGAGGAAATGGAGTCTCCGTTGAATTGAGAATTGAAGAAGAACATAAATTGATGAAAATTGCATATTGCACTGCACTCTAAATTGAGACAGTTAGGCATGCACAGCACTAAATTGAGACAGTTACATGTACAAATTTGCACAAAACCTCTTCTTCTTCTTCTTCTTATTATTATTATTATTTATTCGGCCAAGGAAAACAAACAAGAAGTACATTCAGGGTGAGAAAGGTCATACAGTCTATATCATGGAAATTAAAGATGGGAAATAAATTGATGAATAAATACCAAACAAGGAGAAAATTATGCACATGTATCAGAGATGTGATAGGTCAGGATGAGAAGGGAGAAGAGATGGGGCAAGGACTGGGGATGAGGGGAAGAGATTGGGCAGGAGGGTAAGAGGGAAGGAGAAAACAGAGTAAGGACAATCCAAGGACAAGCAGAGTAAGGACAATCCAATCTAAGATGGCCAGGAGGAACAAAAGAGAAAAACACTGTGACTCAAAAGCCTGTTCCTCCAGTCCTAGGTTGGTGAATAAATCAATCAATCAATCAATCCTACTCAATATACAGTGTCATCAGTATGGAAATCAACCTGAAACCAGCCTGAAACAACCCACAAGAACATTGTATTAATTTGGGTTCAAAAGCAAGTCCCAATTTAGTGTCAGACTTTGTATTAACCTTCACAATTCATAATTTAACAAAACATGGTACATGCACATCTGCACTACTCATGGAGAGATAACAGGCAAATTCACACTAGAAATCTTTCAGATTTCATTTTGAATTATGAGAACGTTGGGAACAAGTTAGGTGAACCGAATCACAACTGAATTTCAGAGTATTTACATGTACCGCGTGGAGCTTTTTGTCTGCCAAGTGATAGAGCACTGCTTTCCCCAGTCACATTTCTGAGATACCCAGCTCTGCTCTCCAGACAAGCATTTAGAGCTTGTTTTGAAAGGTCGCCCCAGGCAGTCCACACTGCATGAATTCCCATAGGCCTCATTGTCACAGTCAATTTCCCAAGCCTGTCAGCACATGTAAGAACATACATGTGCTATACCCACAGCAGGCTTACAGTGCACAACAGTTACTGCACATGTACATGTACATGTACAATTTGTACAAATATGTACATGTGTACATGTGCTGGTTTGACAGCTACCGTACATGTATACCGGGGTATAATGTACAATGTACATGTACATGTACGTACATCTAATTGTACGCAAACACTGATATATAAGGGTACATTGTTTGTCCAATCAGGGAGGAATAAGGAGGGTCCAATACATCTTCTTCTCTTTGTTTATGTGTATTCATGCAACTATTCATCAATTGCACAATGTGCTGGTGCATGCACAATTTACCCATTATAATTTATTGATTTTGACCAATACATACTGTGTTTACAGTTACGTAAGTGTGTGGATATGAGGGCATTGTTTTTTTAAGGCCATTTGGTGACTCTGGTCAAGGGCTGTATACCTGGGTGGTTGTTTCATGAAGAAATGAAAACACTTTTAAAATCTTTCAACAGTAATATATACAGAAATGTTGCAAACTGCTTACTGACGAAAATGACCAAAAAGCGAATATCAAAAAATTAGGACCTCAGGGCATGATGTTTCAATCTTACGTCAGGTCCTCCTAATTTTTGATGATTAATCTTTTCTTTCAATCTGAAGTCAAAATCAATCTTGACCTCCAATCTGACAATCAATTGTAGAAATGCGTTTGAAAATTTAATCAATCCTAATCTAAGATTGGTTGACTTTGAGACAAGATTGATATTAATTGAGTTCAATGTTAGTGACAGAGGCTACGCTGCAACCTTTGACCTCAAACTAAGTTGTTTAGCTGTTGAAACTATTGTCACTCAAGTCAGCCATCTTGTTTTTCAGGTAGGCGCTAAAAAACGGCAGAAATAGCCATGACATAACATTGTCCACAATTTTGTTTTTTATTATTTTAACTGGAAATGTCACAAATGGAATGAGTTCAGATATAAAAAGTACAAACGGTGATTTGTGGATAGGAGTCATGGGATAAGCCTTACATGGGACCACACAATTTCTTGCTTTTTGGCGAAGAAATGTGGAGAAGGGCAATGTGGAGATTACCTTCCAATCAATAGCACTCTGTTCTGAAATGTACATTGTGTAGTTTTTGTTTCTCCCATTGGCAAAGCACTGTACCCATTCATCATTATGACTGTTAGATGTATACACAAACTGTACATGTTGATGAATAAATGCAGATAGATAAATAGATACATAGATACATAGATACATTTGTAGGTAGATAGATATAGATAGATACATGAAGATAAAATATTATGATTTATTAATGTGATATTAAGATACTTGACAATCAGAAATTTAATTGCACTGAGTCAGCAGAGAAAAAAAAATACCACAGTCATAATACTTTAGTTAAAAATATACATCCATGGCAATTAAAAAGATTGTTTTTCGATGATCCACGAACTGCTGTAGCCAGGTTTACAAACAATTGGTTGTTTGCATCTGAAGGAAAGCGGGGGTGTGATCCCTGGAGATATACTGTATGTACAGCAGATTCTAACTGGCACCTCCACCCTGGCAAAGACTAGTTGACTAGTATTAGGGACGGCCACCATCTGGTAAGAGCCCTGGTCTGCAAAACCAGACGTCTCGGGTTCAAGTCCCCGGTCCAATTTAAGGTTTCTTTGCCATTTCTCAAAATTGTTTTTCAGTCAAGTTTCCCTAGCCAAACACCTACCCTTCCCTTCAATCTCAACCTACCAGCTATCCCCTTTGCCTTTGTCCTCTGTCTGTCATCCATGTTCCAGTTATACTCTCCCCTACCTATTTTTGTTTTGGCCTTGTCTTTCTGCCTTTGAGAAAGGTCCTGCTAGGATTGAAACGTTACGTCAGGCCCTCCTCATTATGATACGCCACCTCGGGTGTTTCTCTCCAAAACTCAAAAACACAGGGGGCAAAATCATGCTTGGAAAAAATCTACTCCAAAACAATGGCACGTGCCTAGGCTTACCGTAGGATGTGCAAAGGGCTGTGTATGGTACATCTGAATGATCTGATATGGTTTGGTTTCATTGCACATTACTGGATGTTTCTACATTGACATGGATATGCACAATGTACATGTACATGTATGTATATTACAGTCCTGTAGACTCATTCCCTATACAATCTGTGACCCATGGAACCTCAACATAGCACATGTGTATCCATCCACGATGTACATGTACATGTAGTCATGTACCAAATCTCATCTAAGTACTGAGCAAATTATCGATTGCCACTTCAGACTAACAAAGTTCACAGAGAGAGAAACCCTGGTTTGAAGAAATGGATACATCCCTCATCATTGGTCTGTGCAAAATACAAGGCCTGATCAACACCGATTGGTCATCCAGTAGCTACCCCCCCCCCCCCGTTTCTCCTCACCCCACTCTAAATGCAATGTATGAGGCTGAGTCAGTCGAACAGGTGCTTATTGCCAGTTCACTGATACATGTATATGCTCCTTCCATATCCAAATGAGAAATAATACCGTCCTTCTCTCCAACATCTCTCTCTTTCATTCTTGTCAGCTGTTTAATAGTCACTCTCTCAGCTGGAACTCAACCGCTGACAGCATCATTCTGATATATAAAAGAAATGATCACCTCTCTGATTGGCTTTTCCGCTGCTAGAGTCTTACTGTTTGTTCTGATTTTTTTATTTTACCAGTTTCTTCTTCTGGTACTGGATTCTTCTGTGCACAAGATCTAGTGTTTCTTGTTAAATTTTTTTTCAGTCTTGTCAGCTGTTTAATTTTCATTCTGTCTCACTAATGTCAAGGTCATTTCATGATTAAACTCTCCGGCTGACAGCTCATTTGGATGGGAAAAAAAATTCCCCTCTGAGTTTCCTTCTTTTTAATTTTTTATTTTTTTATTCTTGTCAGCTGTAGAATATTCCTAATGTACAGTATAATTCACCAACGCCAAGGTCATTTTATGATATCATTTAACTGTTCAGATGGCACAGCATAATTGCGATGGATTAACAGTTTGATGATTCACTTTCCTGGGTAGAAATTTGGACCGTTTGTTACATACATGTATATTATAACACTTCAATTTCGACGGATTATTATCCAATACCTATATCACAAATTTCCCGTTTTTGAGTTATTTCCAAATACAAGTTTTGTGAAAACCTATTCACTTTACAATTTCCCTGTGGAGATTGTCTTAGGTCTCCAAGAGGCACTAGATTCGCGCACAGTGAATACAGAGCTCTAGGCCTACATGCATGTACACAAGCATATAGGGCTACACGCGCATTAGATTGACAACGGGCCTACAGTATTATGAAGTCACGGTTTTATTCTAATTCTCCTTCTCCTGACTTTTATTGCTTGACTGAGCGCTGATGACGCCTGCCGTCATCCTAAGCCCAGTCAAGTGGCATTTTGCGGAGCGAGGAAGGGATTTTCGATCCCCCCTCCCGGCCCGCCGGCTTGGCACGATTCATTAGCCTCGTCAGTTTGGTTTGGCCGGGTGGGGTGGGTGGGGGGGGGGGGGATTGGGGGGTGTGTGGGATAGAGGAGCTGAGGAACTCTATTGCCATCCCATCATGCTACATTGGGACCTCATGCGCTCATGAATAAGGCCATTCATATGTGGTGCGGCTGCACGTCCAAATGCAGAAATGTGGATGGACACCTTGACTCAGTATCAGACTCTAAAATGGGATCTTCAGGGGACCATGACTGAATTCCATTGTGAGGAAATAAGTAGATCCATTCATTAGAGGAAAGTAGTTGCTGTGCTTTACATTGTGCATTGTGTACAGTACATGCCTTTACACAGTACAATGTGTGTGTGTCTGGGCCTTGTACAACTCTTGGATTACTTGTACCTGTACATTTGTGCACAGAATGAACCAGGGGTTGATTTCACCATTCACCAAACTCATCGCACATCGTACGTACTGTACGATCAATCGCAATACGATGAGCGCTGCACAGAAATCATACGGCTATCACAACTTACCGGTACGATGGGTTATCCATCGTAAGTTGTGTACGGATTTGTGAAATCCACACCAGATAACATTGAAATCAGGCCACTTTAATGTGTCATTTAATATGAGACAACTTTTAATCATCACTAGAACAATACATTTGTACTGTTCATTATGTATTGTACATGTACAGTACATACATGATGTACACCACGTACATGTATACATGTTCATTACATTTGTAGTTTGTACATGTAGTATTTTGTAGACATGGTGCACCACGTACATGTAGCCTGTACAATGCATAATGTACATGTACATGTACATTACATTTGTACAGTGTAGTACGTACGTACATGTTTACATGTACATGTACATGTGTATTTTTGTAGTGTACATGTACATGTGTATTTTTGTAGTGTACATGTACACATGTACATTTAAACTACATCTGCATACATGTACATGTACATGTACTACATGTACATGTACTATATGTACTAACTACATGTTCTTAATGTACATGTACATTTACATGTACTACATGTACATTTACATGTACTAAATGTACATGCACATGTGCTACATGTACATGTACAATAACATGTACATGTACTACATGTACTGCATGTTCATGTACGTACATGTGCATGTACATGTGTCAAGGTGTTCATCCACATGTACAATTGTACATGGTCATGTACATGTACATGTGTCAAGGTACATGTACGTACATGTACTACATGTACATGTACTACATGTACATGTACTACATTATACATGTACGTCATGTACATGTAGTACATGTACATGTACATGTACATGTACATGCACATGTAGTACATGTGCATGTACATGCGCATGTACATGTACATGCGCATGTACATGTACATGCGCATGTACATGTACATGTACGTACATGTGCATGTAAATGTACATGTGCATGTACATGTATGTACATGTACTACATGTACATGTACATGTACTTCATGTACATGTACATGTACTACATGTACATGTACATGTACATGCACATGTACGTACATGTACTACATGTACTACATGTACATTGTGCAAGCAGCAGGTAACAAGAGTAATGAAGAATACACATAATGTTCATGTACAGAACGAGTCAAGTCATTCCTGTAGTGCTCTATAGTCAAACTGAGTACTACATGTACATGTACTACATGTACATGTACGTCATGTACATGTAGTACATGTACATGTACATGTACATGCACATGTAGTACATGTGCATGTACATGCGCATGTACATGTACGTACATGTGCATGTACATGTACGTACATGTGCATGTACATGTACGTACATGTACATGTACTACATGTACATGTACATGCACATGTACCGTACGTACATGTTCATGTACATGTACTACATGTACATTGTGCAAGCAGCAGGTAACAAGAGTAATGAAGATTACACATAATGTTCATGTACAGAACGAGTCAAGTCATTCCTGTAGTGCTCTATGGTCAAACTGAGCACGGCCTGGAGTCTTCCTCCGACAAGTGTGATGAAAATGGACTCGTAGTCTGATGCAAATCAGTGATTGCTCCATGCAGCCCTTCACTCATTGAAAAGTAATTAAGCTACAGAGACGAGAAGACTGCTGACAGCTCTGAGTAGAATTTAATAAAAGGTCAGAACAATTAGCGATGGGAATTTAATATTTAATCAGGGAAGAAATTGATGCAATTATGTATGACCGCATATAAGCCCAGTATGTACATGTACATGTGTACAGTACCGGTACATGTACCTGTGCATGCATTCATTGATACTGTACAGTACAGGTACTGTACGTCATCTACAATCATGCATACATACCGGTACATACATATAATTATTGTTTGTCCAAATTGTCCACACAGCATGTTCATTCTAAAACCCTATAATTGTTTATATAATTTTTATATACACTGTAAACAAACATCTGTGTATCCTGATAAGTTAGCGGTTGAATGGTTTTGACTGGCATCACCCCTAGTCCAGCAAAGATGCTTGTACGTACATGTACATGTATGCTGTTGACTGATTGGGTAGGCAGACTATGGTTGCTTTTCCCATTTTAAGTCCAGTGGAAACGGCCCGGTTAAATTTCCTCTCGGTTACTTTAACCGAGTCCAATGGTTACTTTTACCGGCCAACCTCTGCCCAGTAAAAGTGACCGGGTAAGTTTAACCGAGCCGATTAGTCCAGTGGAAACGCACCACTCGGTTAAACGTGACTTGGTAAAATAACCCCATCCGGCCTAAGACGTAACACGTACGTGTATGCACTGTGCACATGTACACTGTGTATCTGGCTGACACTTGACCTTCATGAGTCATTATATTGCCAGCTCGGTTACTTTAACCATCGTCTCGGTTAAATTTGACCGACTCAAAAGTCCAAGTGGGAACGACGGTCAAATTTGACCATTGGAAATTTAACCATCGTCTCGGTTGAATTTTAGTCCAGTGGAAACACAGCTTTAGTACATGAGCCAGAGGTCTCGGGATCAAGTCTGGGTCCAGTCCAATTTTCTCGGCCATTTTTCTTTTGAGTCGCTCTAATCACTCCTTTCCATGAAAACAAATGATTGATTGGGCAAATGTTAATTTGCTTCAAGAAGTACAAGAAAAGTTTAATTTGAATTTGCCAAATCACGAGGGCACTTTGTAGTTTGTATGGTATAGGGTGGTATTTGTATACATTACATAATTTTAGAAATTTGAAAACACTGTACACCATGTACATGTACAATCGCCACAGACATATAGCAAATTTCCCTTCAAGGTGAGAATGCCACAGGTTGGTATTCATTGGTAATACTAATGTCTTCTCAACAGGAAACAGTCCAGTCCACCTGTCTGTGATACACTTGCCGTAGAGATGTTGCGTGGGATTGCGGATAAAAAGATGGCATTGATAAGTTGATAACACTCATGCTCTCCATTGAAAACCTAAAGTAGATGTAGAAACCTCCCCAACCCATTAGTCAGTACAGGCCAGTAGTTAACTAGTACCGTACATACAAGTACAGTATGCACGTGTACCAATTTGTACACGTGGATACAAGTACAGTATGCACATGTACCAATTAGTACACGTGATCTTTGCATAATAACGTGTACATGATCATGAGGCCATGTACATGTACATGTTGTACATACATGTACATTGTACACGATGCATGTGTACACGTAAATTCACCGTCAGTGCACGTGTGCAAATTAAAATTTGCTCCACTTAATTGTGATAGCGCCGATATACAAGGACCCTCCTTTTTAAACAGGCGGAGGAAATTAATTTGATGAGATTGGTGGTCGCCCTCTCCATCAATGGCATCGATGAAAAAATAAAACCCCACCCAGATAGTCTGTGATCCATCTTACTACATCCTGACATGTGCATGGCAGGAATATGCCGGCACGTTGGTCCATTGGTACCGTGGTACGGTACATTGTATGCGGACGTGTTCGGTGCGGGTGTGTCACACCCCTGAGCTGATTTTTTTTCTGCGCTTCAAAGAGTCTGAAGGACAGGGCCGGCGTGAGGACACACAAGGCCAAAGGTGTACACAGCGACAGAAGAAAAGTGCAGCCATTGTTGCCGACCACGCCAATTTAGGTGCGATGGAAGGTCCCCGCCCCCACCCCCCCCCATCCAACCTCCGGTCCAAGCACGGGTGGATAAACGGCACGTGCATTATTAACGCCACTTAGCTATACAGTGTACCTGCCACGGATCAGAATTACTTCGGGAAGAGCAAGGGGGCTCCTAACCCTAACATTCCCCAACCTCACAAAATACTGCTGTCGGATTTAGTTGGAGTTTGTTGGATTAGGTGCCGTACCAATGGTCAGTCAGTACACTGCCACACACTCCAACACCTGACCACACAAATGACCAAGAGCTCCGTGAGTAAATTAATCACACCCACGAAAGCAGTGTAGTGCACTGTTACACACTCCAACACCTGACCAGAACATGCCATTGCAGACACATTGTGGCATTTTGTTGGGTTGGGGATAATAAATCCCCTATGATAGATAGTCATGCTACTCATGCAACACAATGCATCTGTACCCAAACAAAATCCAACACATGCAGACTGTTGGATTCTGTGAGGTTAGGTACCAATGGGTTCCTAATTTCTTAAACTGTTGAAAAAAGAGGCGGGCAAGTTAGAATTGAGGCCTGCTTGCCTGGCTGGCAGTCATCAAACACGCCTTATCACTTTGCAGACTGTGCTTAATACATGCCGTACATAATGACTTCCATAATGAATGATGCACGAACTGTTCATTGGCACTGCCGTGCCTTAACCAGGTGGGTCAATACACGTACAGTGTAGCTCTCAATTATCACATTGTATTGTAAAGCGTGCACGTACGTCCACGGCCCCCGCAGTATTCACCTATTATACCTTGAGATACTGTTCAACACAGTGTGATGCACTCAGCAAAATTTAGACACTTCTCACACCGCCATTTTCCACATACAGGGTGACTAAGTTGAAGGTGTGAAAAAACTATCAAATCAATTTTTTTTATTTCGATTTATATTGTAATACATGCAGAAACATTGCAAACTGCTTACTGACTAAAATGACCAGAAAGTGGACATCAAAAATTTGGAAGGCCTGACATTTCAATCTTCGCAGGACCTTTCTCTGCCTTTATTAAGAAAGCTCCTGCTAGGATCGAATCGTCCGGCCCTCCTTATTTTTGATAATTTTATTTATTGTGTGTCGTTGGTGTTCATAATTTCATAGCCTAGATATCTGCTGATTGGAAACTTGATTTTTAAACTAAAAACCTGAAACAAAAAGGAGGTTTGGTGGTTGAAATCCTCGATCATGATTTTTACCCAAATGTGACTCATTTTTTTGATGAGCCCAGGCCTCAACGCTTATGCGTGAACAAACGTGTATGCACGAGTTCACATGCCCGTCTTTTTGTGCTAGCTCTACTTATCGTGTTTCCCATCTCCATAATCATGCCATCAATTGGTGTTATGTGGCAGGCCCACCTTGTCAACTGACCTTCTAACCCTGCGGTCGATTTCACCAAACCCATCGTACCTTACGATCCATCGCAAGACGATGAGCGATGCACAGAAACCATACGGCTTAACACAACTGACGACGGGTTAGTCATCGTAAGTTGAGTTAGCGGTGCATGGTAAGACCTTGTGAAATCCGGTGGTCGATTTCATCAAACTCGTCTTAACTTACGATCCATCGCAAGACGATGAGCGATGCACAGAAACCATACGGTGTATGAGTTACGACGCATGGTATACTTTGTGAAATCCACACCCTGGTGGTCGATTTCATCAAACTCGTCTTAACTTACGATCCATCGCAAGACGATGAGCGATGCACAGAAACCATACGGTGTATGAGTTACGACGCATGGTAATGCTTTGTGAAATCCAGCCCTAATCTGGTGACTTAATGTGCCTCACCAGCTGTCTGTTATGAATATATTTGGTAATTTACAGTTTGACGCATTAATGATACATGTCTGACTTGTCTGTATCTCTCTCCTTTTCCTCTGCAGGTGGTCGGCATCGTGCTACTAGCGGTGGGCATCTGGGGCATCTTTGAGCTCAAGTACTACCTGGCTCTCTCGGACACAGACTACTCCAACGTGGAGTACGTGCTGATAGGGACGGGCAGCTTCATGATAGCGGCCGGGATCATCGGCTGCTGTGCCACCGTCAAGAACATTGCCTGGCTCCTGCAGCTAGTAAGTGTGGGGTTTGACCTTCAAGTCATGTGGGGGAGAGGTTGTAGCCACTTCACCCATGTACAGTGTACGGCCTGCCTTGTGGAATGAGCTTCCATTTGGGATCAAATTGTGAACGGTGAACTGTTTAAGGACAGCCTAAGTGAAAGGTTTGCGGTGACACCATGTAGCATTTCTTTTTCAGAATGAGTGTGGCTCTTTTTCTTAAAAGAGCCGGTAACTCAACGTTTCGGGTAGTGTGACTGTGTACTCTGCTCATCGTCAGGAGACTGCTTGATTCCAACTATCATCAACGGACTCATGATGGCCGGCAGAGCACAGAGTCAATGAGAAAACCTTCCACTTAGTATTTCCACCTTGCAAACCTTTAAAGCCGCGTCCGCACTGGACTTAAAATGGGTAAACTAACCGAGCAAATGGGTAAATTGACCATTTTAAGTCCAGTGCGGACAGCCAGAAAGTTTTCCTCCCAGGTAACTTACCCGACTCCAGTGGGTAGTTTAACCGACCAACTTCTGCCCGGTTAAATTGACCAGGTCAGTTTAACCGAGCCGAAAAGTCCAATCCGGACACGACGTCTCGGTAAACGACTCGGTAAAAAACCACATCCGGCGCCCCGCATTGCCAGAGGCCCTAAATACCACGTGACGTGCCATGGTCCCAATACAACAATGTTGTTTACTTTTCGAGCAGGGTCGACGTGTCGTAGTTTTATGGTATTTACATCCGGTGAAAGGTCACCACCATAGCGCCCTCTTGCGTTTATTTGGGTCAACTTACATATTCTGGTTTGGTTTTTTTCTTTCCTGCAGTATGGAGTGCTGGTCTTTGTCATCTTCGTGGCTCTTCTGGCTGCTGGAATTTCTGGATTTGTTTACCGAAAACCAGTAAGTGTGTCTCGTCCCTTTCCCACGCCCCCTTACTACATCTTAAAACCTGCCGAAATTGAAGCGCGACGTTGAAATCAGTAATCCGACCGTTGGAAGTCCACCCGTGGTATTCCATATCCGAAAGCTCCCATATTATATTCATCATTTCGATCAGCTACTACAGCCTGCTGCCAGTCATTCTTTATTCATTAGCCGGCCGAGTCCCTCGTTGACATCGAGGACCTTGTCTGTATCATCGTCTCCCGCGGCCTTCATACTGCCCGCCCGCCTGCCCGCCTGCCTGCCTCCTGCCCACCTGGTGTGCATGAATTCATTTATGAGTTTCCCTCCGGAGTAATTGAAAAAAAAAAAAAAAAAAAAAAAAAACCTGTAGGCAACAGTTGGCATTTTCTTCCTGCTAGTCATCCCTTTGAGCCGTGTTGCCTGGTCTGATTAGGTCGCGTGATTCTGTGAGCCTTTTCACACTGTCCGACCATAGCTGCCAACCATTCCTATTTTGGAGGAATCATTCCTCTTTTCGTGTAAAAATGTATCACTTTTTACAGCCTCTTGACAGCAGATTCCGATTTTTGGCTTGGAAAATTTGTATGTATTCCTATGTAGGTTGCTCTGTGATTCCTCATTGTTAGCAGAGGTATTCCTAATTTCCTTTCAGATAGGTTGGCAGCTTTGCACTGTCCGAAACCTTGTGGTTGGAACAGGATTGAGCCACGAGATTTTTTTTTTCAACTCTTTTCGGACTGAAAAAATAGAACAAAAATAATCGCGATTTGAAACGTGATTCAAATCTCCCCCCCTTTTTTGGGGGAGGGGGGGGGTTGTGTCCACACAGTCCAAAAAAATTGCGTCGCAAAAAAACCCGAACCGATTGTGGTTAGCAGTTGTGGTCAAATGGTGGGCGTGTCCTTGAGGGTGGCCCACGTAGGGAGACATAAACAAGCACGGCACTTCCTGTCAATCAGAGCATGAGCATTGTGGAATTTAAAAAAAAAGGTGCAATTTCAGCGGAGCGTTCCCACAAATAAACGCGATTATCTGAAAAAGTGTCACTCTTAGTGGAGTCTGAATCGTGATTCAAATCCCACTAATAATCACGTGCATTGCGTCCTCACATGCCCAAAAAAGTGGAGTTTGAATCACGATCCAAGTAATCGTGTTTATTTGGTGCAGTGGAAATTTATTTTCTTCTCTTGCTTGTAAATATTATGTATGGTCATGCATCTAGCCATGTGGTAAATAGATCAATTGAAAGATACATGTATATGGGCCTGCATTTCCCATTTAATTTAATTCGGAGTCGTATTATCTGTTAAATAGATTGAGTTCTAACTTTACAGGAGTCCCATTTTTAACTACTGTGTATAATTGTATTCACAGCAAAATTCAGACTCAGTACAGGTTATTCATGCATACATTTATGTAGCCTGCTGGATACACGATGTGTGCATGTGCACGCTGTACACTGCAAAAGCTGAATGTTGCCCACAATAATGATATGAATGTGTGTTCAACTGTATGGGCATGGCCGGCATGCTACCAATTTGCATTGATTTTTTGAATAGGTGCCTGTACTTGGGTTACCACTCACAAGGCTGTACTTTTGCGAGACCGTTTCTGCGTTATTCAACCGAGGCCGTCATGTTGCTTCATGCTTTCATTTGTGGGATTGCTTGATCGAAGACGAAAGTACAAAAAAAAGAAAAGTAGAAGAAAGAGTGCACAGTGCATCCAACATGGATTCTTGCATCCCACATAATTATACTGTATATCAGGTTACACTTTTCAAAGTAGAGTATCTTGTCTGTGTGAAGGAAAATGTGCATGTAGTCTGGTTGCACGACCACTGTTTACATGCCATCACAGGAGAATGAGGACAATATGATAGTCTTCTTTGCTCGTTTCCACTCCTGTTCTGCACCAAATGTGATGAAAAAAGTGGGTATTTTTTCATCACATTTTGTGCAGAACAGGAGTGGAAACGAGCAAAGAAGACTATCATATTGTCCTCATTCTCCTTTGTACATTTCCATCGCTGCTCTGTGCCAAATGAGATGAAAAAGTACCCACTATAAGTCACGTGATGGCATGTAACTAAGCAGTGGTCTCGCAATCTGTCCATTGTACATGTAGATGTACATGCACACTGGTTGACCATTGAGCATGAGTTGGTTCATGAGTATCAGAAGGGCTGTTTCCACTACACCAAATAAACGCGATTATTTGGATCGCAACTTGGATCGCGATTCAAGCTCCACCTTTGTTTGCGTGTGTGGACACAATAAACACGATTATTATAGTGGGATTTGAATTCGCGATTCGGACTCCACCAAGAGTGAGACTTTTTCAAATAGATCGCGTTTATTTGCGACGCAGTGTGTGTGGGAAATGGGAATGCTCCACAGAATAGCACCGGTTTTTTTTTAATCCCACAATACACCGCTTATGCTGTGATTGACAGGAAGTGCCGTGCTTGTTTATAATAATGTCTCCCTGTGTGGGCCACCCTCATGGACACACCCACCATTTGACCACAACTGCTATAAACCATGATCGACTCACAATTTTTTGCGACGTGTTTTTGGGGGGACCTGTGTGAACACGACCAAAAAAACCTTTTTTTAATGTACCGGTAATCACGATTCAAATCGTGATAATTTCCATAGTGGGAACGGCCCTAGTATGAAGCCAAAAGCACAGACAAAGAAAAAAAATGCGGACAGCATTGGATGAGTTAGGAAACATATCCAGTGTCCTGACGCATTTGGTTGCGATAAAAGCCCATCCCCGCCATCGTCTTATAATATACACGCTGATGTACGCGCACGTACACGTACACGAGACCATGTGCTCAACACCCTTCTGGGGCTACAATGTATAGGCACATCACATGTGCGTCATTCCTTTTAACTTCAACCTCAAGACATTTTCGTAAGGATTTAGTAGAAGACGGGGGTGGGGGGGGGGAGAGAGAGATTGGGGTGGGGTGGGGAATGAATACCTACCAATTCATTTGTGCCTAGGGCAGTGACTAGCACCCCCCCCCCCCCCCCCCCCCGGACTACTGTATGTTACCATCCTCACAATTTTGTGTCTTGTATTTCTCAACGATTCACCCACACACGTAAAATGCAATTTAGCATTTTAGCGGCCACCGAGGTGCACACTGCCCCACACTGTATTTTTGTTTCTCCCTTCACCACCCTCTTCCCCCCACCCCCCACCCACCCCCCACCCCCACCCACCCCCCCCCCCTCTCCAAGCTGATTATGCCTCTTGAATGTCACCCTGTGAATAAGAAAATGCTAAAGTGCTTTCAGCTCGATGCGAAAATCAAACGAACCAGATACTGCTTTCGCTTCTCACACCGTATTTTTT
Organism: Luidia sarsii; assembly: GCA_949987565.1. Lineage (NCBI taxonomy): Eukaryota > Metazoa > Echinodermata > Asteroidea > Paxillosida > Luidiidae > Luidia > Luidia sarsii. The sequence goes on from OX465116.1 coordinate 12,267,896, forward strand.
ACACTCCCTCCTTGGTCTTTAGGCCCATCAGCATTGTGATAATTATAGGCGTCTCAGCATTGTGATAATTACACTGGTATAGAGTTGGACAACATATCATTATCTTACTCGGCCAAGTACACATGTTGATCTATGGCTGTTTTCTAAATGGAGGCTTAGGCTCGGGCTCAGGCTTCGGTCATATTTTATCTTACACGTTATACATGTAATATCACAGAAATCTAAAAAATAAAGCGTTCGGCCCCAGTTCCTTGGGGAATACCCTGTGCCTATCAAGACAACAAACCACATAAATTCGGAGACAAACTACGACCTGGATTTTCAGATTTTTGTCAGACTGAGACGAAGTCTGAGCCCAAGCCTAAGCCTTCATTCTGGGCTTGAAATATCCTCTAGACCATGGACCGATTCTAGTGATTTCAGCGTCGGTCTAGTGCCGAGTGTGACTGCACTGGACCGGCTGTCTAGTGGGCTTTTTTCTTGCACCATGAAGAAAACGGCACTCAAATACAACTTTGGAATTTCATCTGTACAACACAAGAAGTAGAAGAACAGAAGAAGTACAACAACAGTAGAAGTTGTTATGTTATTCCTTTCACTGCGTGCAAAATTTTTATTTCTTTTGCAAGTCTTTCACAGGTCTTGTAACAAATTTGTCATGTCCAGTAAGCATCTACAGCTACTAGATCTGTTGTTTAGTAAAAAAAAATCTGAAATTTCGAGCCCTGTCATTTTGGTAAACGGCCTATGTTAGAGAGTCTGAATTTCGGACTGGCGACCGTACATTATGCACCAATGTGACTCAGCCAGCTGAATGTGAATTCACAATTTTTGCGTTGCATCATGCGGGCTGGCCGTGCCCATCCCTACTCACCCACCTTACCGCAGAGCTAAGAGGGGGGGGGGGGTCTTGTATTTCAGGCCATTAACCTTGCGCAATAGAGGCTCACTGTAGGCATCAGGTTAGCAGTGCTCACAGCATGCTGTTCGAGAGAAACATTTTGGTCATTTTAGTCAGTGAGCAGTTTGCTTCTTTTTTTTTGGTCAGGATGTCAACTTTTGATATCCTCAAAATCTGTATCCTCAAAAACTCTGCCTATGAGAAAGGTCCTGCTAGGATCGAAAAGTCAGGCCCACTAAATTTTAAGATCCTCAAAATGAATTCAAAAGATGAACATCCTCTTTTCCATTGATTAATTAAGGAGTAGGCCAAAACAGTGAAAGAAGCATTTTTTTCAGAATAGGTTTGGGTTAGGGCTAATGCCATTCACAAATGGTTTTGTTTTTCCCAATTTATGCGGTGAAGTACCAAAGGAGAACTAGTGTACTACTCTAGGTTGAGTAGGTTCTTCTCAAAACCACAATACATTATTACTCAGATGGAATAGAGATGTTCACATATTTATTATGATGTCACTGCACACTATACTTACATGCAGCTTGCCAGTTGCTGCCTTCACCATGAATCTACCTTTGAGAAAGGTCCTGCTAGGATCGAAACGTCAGGCCCTCATGTGCATTTTGCTCAATATTTTGTCGGCAAGGAGTTTTTGCAACATTTTTGCATAGTTAGTTACCTGTGCGCCTTTTAATAGATTTTCTGTGCGATCTCTTTGTTTGTTTCAGTTGCAACAAGGATTCATGGACGGTTTGGAGGAGCACCTCTCCCAGTATGAAGGCCGAGACAAGCCCCCAGATTCCTACATTGACAAGCTGCAAGAGAAAGTGAGTCCCCCTGGCTGTACTGCACGCGTATGGGTGCTATTTATGCAGGAAGACTTTTCCTTCCGTCTCCTGACAACGGGCAGAGTACACACTGCCCGAAACGTTGAGTTACCGGCTCTTTTTTCAGAGCCACACTCCTTCTTGAAAGAGAAGTGCTACATGGTGTCACCGCAAACCTTTCACTAAGACTTTTCCTGCTCAGCATACTGTACTTTGATGCTTAATGCACAACATTGGTACGATTGAAAAACAAATGTTATCAGATTTACACAAAACTTATACAGTTTGAAGGTGGTTATAGTAGAAACTGAAATATTTCTGCCTAAAATTTTGTATTTTTGGAGAAGAGAGTAAAAGAAATAGTTCATGTCACACCGAGATCGAAACATTTTTTTGGAACAATTAGTTGAATGCTGCATTTTCGCGTTACAAAGGAAGCTGTTTTCACTATTTTCTCGAGACCCGGTTGGCGGACTGAGCTGACATTTTCACAGGTGTGCTATTCCATGCATATGTTGGATCAGACAACGTATGGATGCTATTCTTTGACCACGACCAATGTTGTGCTATCCCTTTAAGCCGCTCTATAAAATCGGGGCCCTGGTGTGAAGTGGTTATAACCCATGCCCAGCACAAGCAAGACTTCTCGGGACTGAGAGACACGGCGTGTCCTCGTGTCGGGATGATTAGGACTCGTCCTTCCCTCCCCTCCCCTCCCTCCCTCCCTCCCACTCCCGAATCCCCTCAGATTACATGTGCGAGGGCGGTATCTCAATCGTGATCTGTCAGGCAAACGCCCGCCCTCCCTCCCTCCCTCCCTCCCTCCCTCCCTCCCTCCCTCCCTCCCTCTCTCCCTCCCTCCCTCCCTCCCTCCTGCCCTCCCTCCCTCCCTCCCTCCCTCCCTCCCTCCCTCCCTCCCTCCCTCCCTCCCTCCCTCCCTCCCTCCCTCCCTCCCTCCCTCCCTCCCTCCCTCCCTCCCTCCCTCCCTCCCTCCCTCCCTCCCGCCCTCCCTCCCGCCCTCCCTCCCTCCCTCTCTCCCTCCCTCCCTCCCTCCCTCCCTCCCTCCCTCCCTCCCTCCCTCCCTCCCTCCCTCCCTCCCGCCCTCCCTCCCTCCCTTCCATAATCTGCTCCTGGCTCAGTGGGGACCTGAGTTCATGTGTGTGTGTGTGTGTGTGGGCACGCAAGGCTGAACAAGGGGGCTCGCTGATCGTTGTCCGGTCTGTCATCTTGAAGGAAGCAGCTGTTGGCATCTCCTCTTGGTCAGGGAGTGGGATATAGAACCGCTGTGCACTCAGCGATGACGAGTAGAGAACAGCCTGTTCCAAATCAGATGTTCACAATGACTAGGCATGCTTTATTAGAATATGAAATGATAAGATGGGCCCTGAGAAAATGAGTCTCATAAACTAAAGGTAAAATCACGATCAGTTATTTAACCACCAAACCCCCTTTCATTTCAAGTTTTGTATTAAAGGCCCAATACAACATTGGGAATATTGGAAAACATCGATGTACACAGATTTCCTTCTGATTTTAAATACACAGTTTGTAGATGGTCATGATAGAATCCTCATTTGAAATCTTACGATATGGGACGCTGTACTTTTCAAGAAATCTTCACTCAAACATCAACAAATAGTTTATTACTCGCAAGCAATAAACTATTTCTTACACTACAGAACGGTGTGAAAACCATGAATTTTTTTTTTTTTTTTTACTTTTTCTACTTTCTCAGATTACTAATTGCAGCTAAAACCTTTGCAGGATTTCTTTTTTAAAATGTTGAATGGTTTAATACACAAACTGTGGCAATCTTTTGACCTTTACCAATGTTGTATAGGGCCTTTAGATTCAAGTTTCCAATCAACAAATATGAAAATATGGACACTAACAAAGTAATGCCACAATAACCCAAATCGGAAAATGGATTTACAATCTGAGGTTTTTGCACCCCACAACTTTCAGTCGCACTGTGTGTGGGAAATGGCTGTGTGAGATGCAGAACTTTAATTTTCCCCGGGCGTGTCACTATGGCAACTACCCTCACATTCTCCCTTTAATCTCTGCGTCCTCCGTCCTTTCCCCACGTCTTGCCTTTCTCCTTGATGTCACCCTAGTCTCTGGTGCCCATATTCTGCCATCCGTATCTTATTACTCCTTTCCCTTCCAATCTGTTACGACTGTCCTTTGAGAAATGTCCTGCTGGGATCCAAAACGTCCTGACTGATAAAAGGGCCGGATTTCAGGAGGCACTATAGTTTCAGTCTCCCATTGTGTGTCAAATACTGGATGGAAAATAAAATACTGTATGAAAATACACGCACTATGTAAAATTGAAAATGTACAATGCACATGGGCAAAATAATGAACATGTACAGTTGTACATTGTACAGTGTGCATTATTTACAGTAATGGGCACAAATCTAGTGCCTTGTGGAGACCTACATGTAGTCCAATAGGTTGAATAGGTCTCCACAGGGAAATTGTAAAGGTGTATGGTCTCCACAAGGTTTTCATGAAACTGATATTTGGAAATAACCAAAAAAGGGGGAACTTGTGATGGGTAAGAATCTGTCGCAAATTGTTATTATATAAGGGAAATACTGTCTAAATTTAAACCCAGGAAAGTGAATGTGGTCGAAATGGGAGCATTTTTAAAACATTGTTTCTCAATCGGTTGTATAGTACTGCACGATAACAAAGCAATGTCTCCACAAGGATACAAAAATAAATGTGTGTACATGTATGTGCACACATGATGTGCATACATTTACTTCATAGATATAAGGTGATGTTCGCGTGGAGGAGAGTGTAATGTAATTCAATGAGGGTTTACCCTGCTTGACGTTAATACATTTACTTGTCCACGCACATTGAATGCATACATACATGTACATGATAAGTATGTTCTGCCTTCCCCCTTCCTCACATAAAATTGGAGAAAATCCCCAAACACATAAAATAAGACTTTATGTTTGTGTACTACTTTTAGAGACAGGTTCTGTGTATCGGTTCTCCTCAAGAAGGTTGTTGCCACCCATTTGTGGGACCACACCTTTGCCCTTAAAGGGATGTAACACAATATTGGTCGAGGCAAAAGAATATCATCCATTTACATTGTCTGATCCAACATATGCATGAAGTAGCACACCTGTGCAAATTTCATCTCAATCCGCCAACCGAGTCTCGAGAAAATAGTGAAAAACCGCTTCATTGATTTCATGGAAATGTTTAGATCTAGGGGTGAGACATAAACGATTTCTTTACCATTTGCTTAAAAAAATACAGCATTTTAGGCAGAAATATTTCAGTGCGAGGTTTCTACCATAACAATCTTTAAACTGTATGAGTTTCATGTAAATCTGTGAACATTTCTGTTTTTCAATCTCACCAATGTTGTGTAAGGGCTTTAAACAGCAGGCACCTCCCCCGTGGGTGGGACAGTGATAAATTTTGTAACAGCCGCTCAGCCACAGACGAACACTAATGGTCTAATGGTGAAGGTAAAGGCTCGGTGGGGCATGACTTAGCCGCCTCGTCGAGCCTTAGACGAAAGACCCCCCCATACCACCTCATTACATTTTCGTTAATAAGAACCCCTCCTCCGCCTCCCCGATGGTGTCCTAGGCACAACCCTCTGTACCCTGACCCTACTCCCTCCTCCCTCTCATCCCTCTCGATCGACCCTCCCCGATTTCTTCTCCGGTCTGTTTTCCAAAAGTGGCAATTCACCTGCGGATTCACGCCGTTACCAGGGATCGTATCAACCATCATATTATATCCAAGTTTCTAGCAATGCGTGTTGTAAACAAAATGGGACTCGCCAATCCGAGTGGCACTCGTTTAGAAAACGAGCACTAAATATTCATTAAAAATGCGCTCTGGGCCATTATTTATTCACACAGTGTAAATGTGCCATGATAGTCTACGAAACAGCATATTATTTCATTTCTGAGACATGTTTTGACTTTTGAGAAGGATACTTACTTCCCCCTTCCACCAACCCATAACCTGAGCTTTGCGATTTGCCTTTAGAAAAAATAGTTGGCACTCGTTAGAAAAATTGCACTACATGTTCATTTAAAACGCATTTTGGGCCATTATTTATTCACACAGTGCTGTAATTGTGCCATGAATCCCATGAAAGTCTATGAAATTGCAATTATTTCATTTCTGAGAAATGTTTTGAGAAGGATAGGCTACCCCCCCCCCTCAGCTTGCAACCCAAGTGCTACAATTTGCCTTTAGAAAATTAGCTGGCACTAAGATTGGGCTACCTAAAACCCTGTGCACAACCCTCTATCCCCCACCTCCCCCCTTCCCTTCCCTTCCCTTCCCTTCCCTTCCCCCCTCCTCTCTCATCCCACCACGATCCCTCTTCATTTATGAATCCCAGTTGCTTCACTGCCGATTTACGTCGTCTGCAGGGGATCACATCAACCGTCACATGACCGTCGGCATATCGTGGTTGCCGGCAGATTGCCATCCGTGTTGCAGATACTCAAATGCCGTGAAGATTAATTGCCGGCGAATTAGAATCGAAAGGCCCCCATAAACACTCTTCTCGCTTTTCGTTTCCCATCCTTTCCGGTTTTGTTCCTTTCAATTACCGTTGATTGTTTTGGCCTCGATTGTCTTAAAGGTGAAAACGGAAATGGATTACATGTACAGTACGCGTTCTGTACATGTATGTGTACGTGTACTTGTACAGTACACGTACACGTACATGTACAGTACATGTACATGTACTGTACATGTACACATCCTAGGGACATCCTAATAACATGTACATGTACATCCTGATAACATGTACATGTACATGTACAATGCACGTACATGTACATCCTGATAACATGTACATGTACATGTTATCAGGATGTACATGTACAATCCACGTACATGTACATCCGGATAACATGTACATGTACATGTTATCCGGATGTACATGTACATGTACATGCTGATAAAATGTACATGTACTGTACATGTACATCCAAATAACATGTACATGTACATCCAGATAGCATGTACATGTACATCCTGATGGCATGTACATGTACATGCCATCAGGATGTACATGTACATGTTATCAGGGTGTAAAATGCACATCCTGTACATCCTGATAACATGTACATGTACATCCTAATAACATGTACATGTACATCCTAATAACATGTACATGTTATTAGGATGTACATGTACATGTTATTAGGATGTACATGTACATGTTATTAGGATGTACATGTACATGTTATTAGGATGTACATGTACATGTTATTAGGATGTACATGTACATGTGCATGTAATACATGTGCATTGTACATGTACATGTACTGTACTTTGACGTACATGTATATGTATATATGCAAATGTGCATGCTCATTAAACATCCTAATAACATGTACATGTACATGTACATGTACAGACAATGTACATGTACATCTTGTACATCCTAACAACATGTACATGTACAACTGTACATCCTAATAACATGTATATGTACATGTTATTATGATGTACATTTTACATGTCCATGCACATGTACATGTTTGTACTATATACATGTACATGCACATTGCACTACATTGACTTTAAAACAAGTTGAGCATGGACAAGTGTTACAGCACTGAAATGTTGTACAATATACATGTACATGTTATTAAACTTTATAGAAGTCATTCACATGTAAACATGTTCACTGTACTAGGGCAGGGCAGAAAACCCGGGTATCCGAAACCCGACCAAAGGCATCGGATACCCGGTTCCATTTTTGAAAATGGTTTGGTGAAGCCCTAACATGGACATGTACATGTACATGTGTCACGTGTGTGCTACAATCTGCCCTCATGTACACATTGCTTGCTACTGACATGGCTGCTTGCTGAGTTGCTGTCTAGAATGACCTGAATGTACTATGCACAGATTAATCCGCAAATGCTAGAGAGGTCCTGACATTTCAATCCCAAAGGGACCTTTTCCTCTGGTAGGAGTGACAAGGACAGATCGAGACTGGATGGAGGGTACATGTACATGTAGCTCTATCGCCCTAACTTTCCCTTCAGCCCTACCACAAATATCCACCCCACAGATGTAGAAGTGCTGAACAAGTACCGGAACAATGCATTTTGTGTCCTGTCTGCAAACAATTCTCTGTATCAAAGTGACCTACAAGTACATGTACTACTGTAGTTTCCTGTACTGTATGTGCTTGTACCGTAACCGTAGAGTGAACTACGGTTACAGTGCCTATCTGCGTGTACTGTACATGGTGTGGAACCAGAAAGACAATGGATCCCTTTTCCTGTTGGGGACTGCTGTACATGTATATGAACTTGTTCTGAGTGTACTATCACCAATAATTTGACTTAAGGTGATATACAAAAATGTTGCAAACTGCTTACTGACTAAAATTTCCAAAATGTAAATCTTAAAATTTAGTGGGCCTGACGTTTCGATCCTAGCAGGAACTTTCTCAAAGGCCTTTGAGAAAGGTCCTTTGAGAAAGGTCCTTTGAGAAAAGGACCTGCCTTTGAGAAAGGTCCTGCTAGGATCGAAACGTCGGGCCCACTAAATTTTAAGACCAATAATTTGAGTTACATGTACTAACCAATGCCTACTCGGGCTCCGTGAATCTACCTTTTTCCCTGTACTGCTCCTCTAGCTTCTTCCCGCACACTGTCGCACATAAATGCTCATCTTTCTTCCTCTTGATCTATCATGCTCCTGGTTCTTCTCCTTACTACCCGGTACTGCCCGGTACTCTCCCTCTACTAGTCTGTTTGCTTAAGGAGACAAAGCCGAACAAAGTACACTGTTCGAAATTTTACATGGTATCACTGCAAATCTTATTACTCCTGCTATTCTTACCACGAAAACCTTCAAATCTCACTTGACTCACAAAATGTAAGGGGGGAAAGCATGCATGCATGGTATTCCCTGGTGTGGTTTCAGTATGAAGTGGATGTCTCCTAACAAATTCCGTCCTGTTTTTTTTTTCTTCCCCCGCAGCTGTCTTGCTGCGGCTCGACCAACTACACGGACTGGCTGTCCGATGACACCGTGTGGGCCAGCAGCCACCCCAAGGAGGTGCCCAGCAGCTGCTGCAACGCCACCGTGGACGAGGACATGTGCGACAGCGGCGAGGTCGCCGTGCCCTACATGTACAAGAACGGCACCTTGCTGGCCTACCGCGAGGTACGAACATCGGCGTGCAATTGAAAAGCATCAATCTCGAAAGTTAAGAGGGCCTGACGTTTTGATCCTGGCAGGACCTCTCTCAAAGGGCTTTTGCCTTTGAGAGAGGTCCTGCCAGGATCGAAACGTCCGGGCCCTCTTAACTTTCCGAGATTGATGGATTGCAGGTCATTTTTAGTCAGTGAGCAGTTTGCAACAGTTTTTGTATTAACTTCAATTGAAAACATACCGGGTGTTAGAAACATGTGTACACTTAGCTAATGGTACCTTGGTACCTGACATCAGAGTTGGGAAAATGTTTACATTACATGGGAAGAATGTCACAGTTTCGGGGATTTTTTTTTTTCACAGTTTTGACTGTTTGCACATATGCAAAAGCCTTTAAGAAAGGTCGGGCTAGGATCGAAAAGTCAGGTCCTCCTAATCTTTGGTAATTCCAAATTGTTCCACTTTTGTATAAATTTCTTTTAAAAAATTTGGGAACTATTTTCACACTTGATTTCAGAAAGATTTTCACAAAAGTTGACATTTTCAATGGATTTTCACACTTTAAAAAAAATTGTGTTTCGGGTAAAATTTAATCTTTTTGGGGGGTGGGGAGAATTTGCCCAATTTTGAAAAAGTATGAGGTAAAAAAATAACTTGTTGTGTAAGATTTTCACATTTTTGAGAAATAGAATTCAAGCTGTGGGAATGGTGTGTAGGCCTACACATTAGATTTTTTTCACAAAATTTGCATTACTGGTTCCTGAGGTATGAATGGCAGGGATGAGATTCTTCCGACTTTTGGCGGAATTCCGACATTGGAACTTTGACATTCCGACTTATAATTTTAGTTCCGACTTTTTCCGATCCGTGGTCTGAATTTTTTTTATTTTAAATGATTAAATTTAAAAGAAACCCAAGAGAAGGTGTTCACTGTGTCACCAGTACAGTGCCTGTACTGGTAGGTTTTGTTAACAAAATTTATTGCTAGCAGGACCTTTCTCAAAGGCAGAGATTTGCATTTTGGTAATTTTAGTCAGTAAGCAGTTTGCAACATTTATTGTATATCAAAATCTATTGCTGCAGAAGGTTTTGTCAGATTTTGTTCCCGTTATAGTCTCAGTATAAAAAATATGCTACTGACAGTAGTAACACATCATATGATAAATGTCAGGCAATTTCCAATACCGTGCAATTTCCACTACCTTTGACACTGAGTAAACGACTGAAAATTCAAAAATGATATTCAAATGATAATGTTTTGCTTTATAAAAAGATGGTTCAAGTGGTCAGAAATGGGCTCAGATTGCACCACAGAGTGTCTATAATCCAAAATTTTCCCGGCCCTTAAGCGGGCCCCAAACCCCACGCCCTAAGGGCTTCACGCTTTGCTCTCGTTTGCCAGGATGGAAAATTTCAGACATTTTGCATTTCGGTAGAATCTCATCCCTGAAGAATGGGTCAAGCTTTTGTTAACAGACACAAAATTCCACCCAAGGGAACATTTTCTCTCTCCCTCTCTGCCATTGTCCGTGATATTTAAAGGCCCCCTCCCGATCCCATGTCTTTTCTTCTGCCGGTGTACAAAGAGTATTGCAGTTGGGTTTGAGAGGTGGGGGAGGGGGGTAGGTTGACAGAGGGGATTGAGGAAAGGATAATGTGATCAGCTAATAGGGAACAGTCATTCCATTGCCAGGGGGGGGGGGGGGTGGGGGACGGGGACTGGGGGGGGGAATTTGGGTTGGGTTAGCGGGGGAGGCAGAGACGATCCACTGGAAATGAATTTGCGGTAAATGGCGGGGGTTGAAGAGGCAGCAGACCAATTAAACTTGTCTCGGGCATAAGCTGAGCCAGGCAGACAGTTAGAGACCCCCTTTTTTTCCCGGCTGTTCCCCGTTCCTGCGCTCGTGTTTTTCTGGGGGGCGGCAACAGAGAGCCGAGTGATCCTGAAGGGATTTCAGGCCCCCCCCCCCCCCCCCGTCCCATCTCTAATTGAATCACTGCAACCGAGGTGGTTCACGGGGGACTCTCTCCTTGTCCCTATCCCTCTCCCTGTGCCTCTCCCTGTGCCTCTCCCACTCTCTCTCCCTCCCTCTCCCCCTCCCTCTCCCTCTCACTCCCCCTCTCTCTCTCTTCCTCTCTCCCTCCCCCTCTCTCCCTCTCCATCTGCCTATCCCTGTCCCTTTCCCTGTCCCTGTCCCTCTCCATGTTTCTTTCTCTCCCTCCCCTGCCCCTCCTTTCCCCTACCGTCCCCCACTCTCCCTCTCCCTCTGCCACTCCCTCTGCCTCTGCCTCTCCCTCTCCCTCTGCCTCTCCCTCTCCCTCTCCCTCCCTCTCCCTCTCCCTCTCCCTCTCCCTCTCCCTCTCCCTCTCCCTCTCCCTCTCCCTCTCCCTCCCTCTCCCTCTCCCTCTCCCTCTCCCTCTCCCTCTCCCTCTCCCTCTCCCTCTCCCTCTCCCTCTCCCTCTCTCTCCCTCTCCCTGTTTTTTCTCTGCCTCTGCCCCTCCCCTGCCACTCCCCTGCCACTCTCCTCCCCCTCCCCTCCCCTCCCCCTACCATCCCTCCCCTCCCCTGTCCATCCACCCCTCCCCCTACCTATACATTCACACCTTTAATCAGTTCTCTAGGGCCTTGCGGAGAAGCTGTGCATCAGGTGCTGGACTAATTGTACGGAGTGGTTGCTTTCTTGCAGGGCTGCTATCAGAAGGTGGCCAAGTTCCTCGACAACAAGATGTCTGTTATCGGGGGCAGTGCTTTGGGCTTTGCCTTCTTTCAAGTGAGTATCGTTTTTCGCAAAGTCAATTTGCCATTTCACTCAACTCTAGGTGATGAACAATGTTGCTAAGTGCACATGCCTCACTGACAGGCTCTGGCTAAAACAGGACATTGTACAAATGTTTATTTCCACCCTAGGTAGCAGGACTTTTCTTAAGCATATCCTAATTGGTCTCCTTTTTGTTTCACTTATTAATCGACCTTCGTTTTTCATTTTGTCAACCAGCTCATTGGAATCGTCCTTGCCTTTGGATTGGCTAAGCTGATTAACACCAACAAGTACGAAATGATGTGAAGAGCGCCCTCTTGTGATGCCTACAACTCGATTTGAAAGAGTGTCAGTGTAGTTCTGCTGGTTTTTTGTTATTGCTTTTTTTTTTTTAACCCTGCATACGTCTTGTTGGTCTTTGACCAAGACCATAAAGACATTTCCGATAGGCTAAATTAAAAACGAGACAATCAAAACAATTTGAAATTTTAATCAAAACTTTATTTTAGGAAAAATCTCAACAGAAACACCCCACATCAGCTCTGTGCAGTTAAATACCAAGGTAGATTGTGGAAAGGGACAATTCTCAATTTTAATCTTTCAATCAAAAAGATTTATATTGATGATCTAAGCTCACTCAATAGGTTTTTCAGGGACTTGGTGGGAAAAGACAGAATATCTATGAATTAGGTGAATGCACCATTTAACTTAGGATGGTGTTGTGTACATGTAACTGACATATAATATTAAAAAAAAAAAATGAAAAAGATAAAATGCGTAAATGACAAAGAAATATACCAACTCGGTTGCCGCGGCAACTCTGCCTTGTACCAAGTACCGTAAGTGTTTGCAGGGGTCATTTTGTCCGTCCGTCTACGAATGAGAGAGGGTGACCTCATCGCGCCTACTACTGCAATATCTGCCGCAGCGTGGACACATACTGCAATGCTGGCCATCTACAGACGCACTTCCTAGATGCACATTTTGCATGCACCCTGATCAGTCAGCACAGCACAATGGATGGTTTTGTGGTTTTTTTTTTTTTTCAAACAACGCACTCACGGGCAGGATCATCTGGCATAACACTAGTTCCGCAAGGACATTTTGAACCGAAATAACAATGCCAACTCCTAAACACTTATTAACCCCTTGCGTACGGATGACGTCTATAGCCGCTTGGGGAGTTTCAAAAATATGGACGCCGCTATTGTCCAAACTGTAGACAAAGACTCTTTTCAGTATTTCAGTATTTATCATGACAAACACCTTTTTTGACATCATGGGCACTAAACTAATCCCGCCGTCAAGGGGTTAAGTATTGCATGGGATACCTGTATTTCCATTGTTGCGGTTCTTTTTTTTTCTAAATTCTAGTATCTGTCACAATGTTTGCTTTTGTCCAGAAATCATTGTGTTATTTTTTGACCATTTATACTGAACAGAATGGGCGTGTACATGTACAGTTTACTTTTCTTCGGTAGTATTATATTCCGATTTCCTTTTGAGTTTTGGTTTGTTTTGTGGGCATTTTTAATTCTTCATCATTTGTAAACACCTATACTCTGTGATTCTGAGTTTCTTTATGGACATTTTTGGGCCCCAAATAAATTTTACAAGACTTCTGTAAAAATTTACCTAAAATATAATTATGTGCTTGTACAAATATAACAATATAGCATTTTTTTTGGTTTAGATTTTTAATGCATTTTAGTATGAATAATCTGAATAAGACTTAAGGCTTTGCATGGTGGGTGAAACAAAATAGGGTTTGTGGTGAAACCATGTACAAGGTCCCTTTAAACAAGAGGTGTGGTTCTGATAAAGAAGAGGTATGGATCATCAGGAGAAACGTCATTCTCCTGGTGACGGCCATAGCATATCAGCTGGAAGGTCGAATTATCATTCGGGTTCTTTTCAGAACCATACCTCTTCTCTAAGAGACCTTATACATGGTGTCACTGCAAACCGTCCTATTTTGTTTTCATTCTGTTTTATGAATAGTCTGTTTATCAGGTCGACCCAATATTACTTTATGCAATTGCGAGTAATTGTTACTCCCTTTTAAAAACCAAATTTTGTGCTCTATCTTGACTTTGAGAAGATTGGTGCCCACTCAAAATTGAGAAAGAGAAGACATGTCGAGGGAGTTTTCACATGGGCAATTGTATACTCATTTTACCTTTATTTAAAAACCTACACATCCGCAGGGATTTGTGGATAATTAATTCAATAATTAATGCCCAAATCACTCACTCCGGTCTGTCAATACCCTCAATGCTCAATGCTATAAGTTCCGAACCTTCACCATTATGATGTGATATCCATATGGACGATGTATTTTTATGCGTTGCATGATTGACTGTATCTACCAGGTGGCAATTAGGTCAAATGAAAGGGTAATGCAAATGAGAAATTGCTTTAGTGCGTATTCATTATACATACGGTCCGGAACAAGGGAAGTACTGTTTTAAGTCTCCTGGCGCGTGTATGCATGCATGCAGCCTTGCATTGTAACCATGGGGTAATTGACAGTGCAAATTCACCAGAGAGCAGATCTAACATTTACCACCATGCATAAGAATGTGTATTTGCACGAAATGCATATGTATGATATGCTAAACAGCTGTTGCTAGGGACTTGCCAAATCAGCATTGAAATGGGTTCAGGACATTTTGTGACCAGTGCTCGATTTCACCAAACTGATCGCGTTACTTATGACCGATCGCAAGTCGGTGCATCAAAATTTTACGGCTTATCGCAAACTTACGATGGGTTATCCATCTTGAGTTGAGTTACGCTACATTGTAAGGCTTTGTGAAATCCCCCCCCCCCCCGATCCCCAAAAAATTAACCGGAAGGTTATTTTGGTCCACTGCTTTCTTAAAGGTGTGCATGCTGAGAAGTCTCAGCCTCAAGTGAACGGAAATGGGAGGAATTTTGTTAGAGTGCGAGAGATAGATTTTCAAAGTGCATCCACCCGTCTCACGGATCGTTGATCCGAAATTTGCTGTGGCAATCAATCATGCGGCAGTGATATTATAATCTGATTTCTGTCTGCAATTTGATGCGGTTCACGCCCACCCTTGTTGTTAGTGGGGTATGCTCAGCGCCTTTTGCCCGATAGAACCCAGTGGAGAGGGACCGTACAGGGGAGGACTGGGGCGGGATTCGAACCCCCACCAGTCCTTACTCTGCAAAAAAGGATGCCTCACCAACTTCAACTCTTAACAAGAACGTGTGGTTGTCGAGTGGGACATGTGAAGATGGTGCTGTCAGCTGTAGATAAATAATGGTCATTGGTGTTGTTACACATAAGGATATAGCTTTTTTCTAAATGTTGCTTTTTGGGGGGGGGGTCTGGCAACATACCAGCAAAGTTAAAATTTTTTCTCAGCATTTTGATTTAGATAATCCTTAATCAGGATAAGCTTTTTTCCTGATTTTTTTGCATTTTGTCGGGCCAGACGACACACCTGCTCAGCTCACCATTTTAATTAAGACATCTTCTGCGTAGATTTTTATTTTCTAACGTGTTACCTGTGACTTTCATGCCTTTCAACATTGCCTTAAAAAAAAAAACCCTCTCTCAACAGATGTGCATGATGATTGTTATGTTGTGCGAACAGTCGGACAGAAAAAATACCCCCAGAAGCTTGTGCCGTCAATCTTTGTGCGCGTTTAAAAAGAGTGGGAATTTTCGACTCGGGAGTTACCAGCTCAGAAACCTTGGTCAAAGCAGACGTAACCATATCACGATAGGTGCTTATACTTGTGTGGTACTTAAAAAAACTAATAACCTTTATTTTTGTATTGTTTTGTATCAACACACTTCAGCTGCTCTCGGAATTTATTCCGTAAACGTGAACATCTCGTGCAAATTAACTCATTATCAATCTAAAAATGACATTAAAATTGATGCAGTTATTTTAACTATGTCCCAAATGCCAAACCCTTCCTCTGTAGGTTAGAATGAGTTATTTCTTAATATTCCAAACGGTTATTTTTAATTTAATTTTTCCCGAGCACATAATTTCCAACCATAGTTTTACCAGTCCCTCAACAACTCCCATGCAAATCTCTATTGTTGATCTGTTACATGCTTATATGGATGACGTTGTCGGCTTGCATGCCCATGCTAGCACTAAATTTTACTCTACTTGTACCAAATATGAAAACCAATGGTTTAGCTTTTCACCTTGAAATAAAATGCCATATACACTGAATCTGACATGAGGGAAAACCCCTTTATACATGTTTTATCAACAGCGTTACATTTTTAATAGTGTCTTATTTTGAATAATTTGCTTGAAAACCTCATCTTTGTATTAAGTGAGCTAGTGTTGTTTAAATATGCACCCGTGTACATTTTAGAGTAGCCTCGCTTGATATTATAACAATAATACTAATATATATAACACATATATAATCTGACTATTCAAATTCTAATGTATATTTTGTGTAATAGCAGCATTGTATCAACCTATCCAGATTTGCGTATTTTGCCTGACTAGTATAGAAAGCAGATCACAGACTTGATTGGATTGGGGACAAAGAACTGATGCAATAACGTTTAAGGAACTCTTGGGTTGAAGAATGAAATTGCTGTAGATTTAGACGGTGAATGAACAGTGTCCCAGTCACGCGCCATTTTAATTATGAAATGTGTAGCATATTAAGTACATGTAGGTGCCTGAATACGTGTCTGTTCGTCAGTACCATTTTGTTGTAGAGTAAGAAAAAAAACACTGAGAATTCACTGAAAGCACTGTAGCTCAAGTTCTTTAGGCATTCCACCTTGATGTGAAGTCGGTCTTATTTCAAAGTGATCATTTTAAATTTATGTAGACACAGAGTCATGACAAATTGGAAAGGCGATGTCATGATTGTGAAGGTCGGTGTGACCACAATTTATTGTGAAATGTTCTGTCCTTGAATGACGGGATGTGGTTGTCAGTTTGTCGTCGGTTTTTTTTTCTCCCCTCGTGTTTTAGGCGAAGGTCTTGAAGCGATAGAGAGCGTCCGTTCATGTCGGCGAAAGCCAGAGTTTAGACCAGGCCTCTAAATAATGTGAGAAACCATTCTCACATAAGAGGCGTGCTTTGCCTGGCATTGATAATACGGGCTCAAGCTGATGGTTCTATCTAGCTATAGGCAACATTGTCCATGACTGGCGTCGCTGCGATGGTTCACATTCGCACTCATATCACTACGTATATGCAATCTCCTGTTTGGTATACGCCTCTTTGGTATACCATCCTATACTCCTCATGACAACGCTTTATAGATTCGGTATCCTAGATCTAGAAGACCTCGAAGAGTTATATACTTTTAGTTTACTATAACAACTCTATGATCGATTCCCACACGAACACCATCTCCAGTATTTATTATTATTTTCTAGTCCTTGTCTGTAGTGTCATCCGATCTGGGCTACAATGAAGAACGATATCACTATTAAAATCAAATTCTATGTGGAGAAAGTACTTGGTTTTTAACCGTGTTTTGATTTGCTATCGTGGTGTTTCTTTAAAAGTAGAAGGGTACGTCGGGGTGACCAATTTGAATTTTGAGCGGGATCTGTGTGTTTGCAAATTTCTCATAGGCCTAGGCCTATGTACTTGTTGCTGGGAACCTTTGAACAATTTTGAAAAAATCAATCAAAGTGAACGACATAAACTGACTGAACTGTTGAACAAATAGCCGCGTCCGCACTGGACTCAAAATGGGTAAACTAACCGAGCAAATTGGTAAATTGACCATTTTAAGTCCAGTGCGGACAGCCCAGGAAGTTTTCCCCAGGTAACTTACCCGACTCAAATGGGTAGTTTAACCGACCAACTTCTGCCCGGTTAAATTGACCAGGTCAGTTTAACCGAGCCGAAAAGTCCAAGTGCGGACGCCTGGAAGATTTACCCATTGGAATGTTACCCACGGGCTCGGTAAAAAAATAAGTCCAGTGCGGAGTCTGCGGACACGGCTGTAGACAGTGGTCAACCTAAATGTAGTCAAGTAGTCATTGCCGGGGTGGGGGCGCCAGTCAGAATTACATAACCCATCCCCAGGAATAACGCCCCCCTTTCATTCAGATGCAAACGACCAATTGTTTAATATCTAAAAATTTAGTGGGCCTGACGTTTCGATCCTAGCAGGACCTTTCTCAAAGGCAGAGTGACAAGGACAAAACAGATACATGTACACGAAGGAAGGGGGGAGAGTGAATAGGACACGGATGAGAAACAAAGGACAAAGAGTGAAGCTGGTAGGGAGAGATCAAAGGGAAGGGCAGGGGGTAGGGTAGGGATTAATGAGAGGAGGGGGAAAGATCAAAGAGAAGGGCAAGGAGTGGGGTAGGGATTAGTGACAATAGGGGGAAAGATCAAAGAGAGAAGTGTGAAGGACTGAACACAAAAGAAGGATTATCAGAATGCTGCATGGTGTTAGTCATTACCCTCCTGGATGTTGAGACCATGTGGTTGAATAGTCCGAAGACGCTTCATCCACATTTTCTCACGGCTAAGACGGACAGCATTATTACGGTGACCAAGTGATTCTATGCCCAGTACACTCATGTCTGATATCGAATGATCAGGGAGATTGAAGTGATACCCAACAGGGGTGTCCATTTTACCAGTTTTGATTGTTTAATTGTTTAATTGTTTTGATTGTTTAATATGCTACAACTTACAAGCAGTTCAGGGATCACATAAGAAGGATGCAGCTTCAATGCATTCTATAGGCTCTGTGTTCATACAATTGGACGAGTCTTGGAGAGTAAATAGGCCTAGGCGGCGTGTTGGAAACACTTTACAAAGAAATCTCTTTCTGGGACAAGTTCGGTTCTTAGAAAGAAAAAAGAAGAAGAAAAAATACAGGAGTTGGTAAAGGTGGTTCGGACAGTCTGCTCTGTCTTCAAGGAGAAGAAGTGATGTACCTAACCCCAGTTTTTGAACCAGTTTTACTGGGAAATTTTAATCTAAACACGGCACAGTCAATTTGACTGGTCCGGGAGTTGAGCACGATATATACCTCTGACGCGGCAACTACCGGGTTTTAACGTCGACGGTATACGGTAGCCATCAAATCTCCAAGATAAACACTCGCCTTGCAAAAACTTCAAAACCTTACCACATGATAACATTTATCTCGGCAGGTATGCCTGCCGAGAAAAAAAACCCACCATTGAAATCAATTCATCCGTATCGCCGGAGGAGTGTAGTGTGAGTTCGTGCGATCACCGATGCAGTAACATTCCATTACGCCATACAAAATGCTAGGAAATTCTTCGAACCAAAACCTACTTTTTCATTGACATGATAATGAGAATCCCCCCCCCCCAAAAAAAAAAAAAAAAATTAAAAAAAAATTGACACAGCTAACAATAATAGTAAGGTATTATTCGGTACGAGTTTTTCACCGCCGTTTCCCCTTTTATTCACTTTGTTTATTTGTGTTTCCACCCGAATACCCCTCTTGTGAGATGTTCATGCTTTTTTTTTTTGGTTACGGTGGCGCCCCGATGTCAATTGACGAACGACCTTCACCGCACCCCCTCCTCCTCCAAGTTGTACTTGTAGCACCGCCACAATGGGCGATCAGCAAACATTGTTGTAGTTGTACCCGGTGTTTACACCGTAAATAATAATTCCCCGTTCACAAAAAGGGGGGGATTCGGCAGTGGGAGAGCAGCTATACCTACCCTGGATCGAGAGAGGGTCACCCCCATGCTCCCCATCAACCCCCCCCCCTTCCACTTGCTTGACACCTGCACCCCCGGGCACAATCGGTTGCTAGGACGCCTCTTTTTGTGCGCACAAGTACTGCACATCGAGAAGGCGTTCACCTGTTGTTAGTGCCTGTTACCGTGTTAGTGTACTATTCTTTCGTGCTGTCGGTGAATTTCACACTTGTTTGGTCGGATTCGGTCGTTCTTTCCCCTTCCAAATTCCGTCTGGTGGTCGTAACAGAGTGATGGACCGTGCTTGTGGAGGTTGCAGGCCCCGAAATCAAGGTATTCCGCCTCTTTGTGTCGTTTTCCTTTCTTATAGTTATAGTAGTGTCGTTCTCATGAATTATTCCCATTCGGAATTGAATTAAAGCCTAGTAGTAGTAGTAGTACTGCTCATTGAGTAAGTCTTTTTGTTTGGCCCGTGAAGTCATCAAGGGGTGCAACATGCAACAGACCCCCCCTCTCTTCCCTTCATCAAATATTCAGTAGCCGGGGCTCATTGTCCGTTCGTCTGCCCTTTCTTTGCCTTACAAGAACCTTCATGTAACCAAGCAATGGGTGTGTATGGGTTGGAGAGAGGGCAGGTCGATATAGCTTTTGGTGGGCAGGTCTGTGGGACAATCTGTGTTGGTGTCTAACCACATTAGTTGGATGGGTCATATAGTAGTTAGTGGTCGAACACTGTGGTCGAATGGTCGGTACTATTGGTCGGTGATTTCATCTTCTGCGGTTATATCTCCAGTTTCTGAAACTGTGTGATGAGCATTATGCTGTGAGCTGCTGTGAGTAACTTGAAGTCATGACTGCCCTTGGCTTTCCCCGTGGTTTTCATAAACATGAGAAAGTATGCGATGACACCATGTATCTCTTTCTCTTTCAAGAAGGAGTAGTGTGGCTCTGAACTAACGCAGTGGCTGTTGTTACGGCAGTCGTCCGTATGGTTCCCTGACTTCACAGTATTTGTCAGGATGTTTAGCTCTTGGAACCAGACTGTCAGCTAATAGACTGGTTCAACCAGCCTGCAATGCTGACGAAATACAATCAAGTCAGGGAACCACACGGACGACTGCCGTAACAACAGCCACTGCGCTGAATTAAAAGAGGGGTGTCAGTCAGCTTGGTCCGAGACCAACTCGGTCCCAGTCAACTCGGTCCCAGTCAACTCGGTCCAAGACCAACTCGGTCCGTAACCAACTCGGTCCCTATGGGAAAATCAATGTAACCTTAACCCCAACCCTATTAAACCTCGTGATCGTTTTGCTGCATTCTCGCATATGGACCGAGTTGGTCACGGGCCGAGTTGGTCACGGGCCGAGTTGGTCTCGGACTGAGTTGACTGGGACCGAGTTGGTTACGGAGTTACGGAGTTGGTTACGGACTGAGTTGACTGGGACCGAGTTGGTTACGGAGTTACGGAGTTGGTTACGGACTGAGTTGACTGGGACCGAGTTGGTTACGGAGTTACGGAGTTGGTTACGGACTGAGTTGACTGGGAGTGAGTTGGTTACGGAGTTATGGAGTTGGTTACGGACTGAGTTGACTGGGACCGAGTTGGTTACGGAGTTACGGAGATGGTTACGGACTAAGTTGACTGACACCCTCTGAAAAGAGCTGGTAACTCAACGTTTCGGATAGTAATTATTCTGCCCGTCGTCAGGAGACACACTGACATCTGATTACGGGCAGAGTACATACTTCCTGAAACGTTGGGTTACCGGCTCTTTTCAGAGACACATCTTGAAAGAAAGGAAATACATGGTGTCACCGCAAACCTTCCACTAAGTTTTTCCACCGTGCAAACCTTCAAGTCTTATCTAAACATGAGAAGTTTACACATCCGATTATCAGAGTAATATAACAAATATTCCAAACTTAACGACTTACCGACTAGATTTACAAAAATGCAAATCTCAAAAACCATCCGGCCCTACCACAACTTAGGATGGGTTATCAATATCAGTCGTATGTAATTGAGTTACGATGCATCGCAAAGGCTTTGTGAATTACACCGGAGGGATCACCCCTCCATTTGCATTCAGATTGCAAACAATCAATTTAATTGTAAACCTGGCTACAGCAGTTCAGGGATTGATCGCACAAAGTTGATTCTAGACATGTTGTTAGAGAAATCATCTTCCAACATTGCTTTAATCCAGTTGCGATAAATGTCACAGTTGTGTTACTTGTGTATTGTTTGTTTATACGTTGTAGTGATAGGCATGTATACATGTACTTTGATAACAGGTTGTCCAGATTAACCTAAGCAGTAAGACAATATTATTATAATCTTAAAATTTAGTGTGCCTGATGTTTCGATCCTAGCAGGACCTTTCTTTGAGAAAGGTCCTGCTAGGATGCTAATGCGACAGATCAACACACAAATCGTTTCAGAGGAGCTCCTAGCGGCCCAGTAAGTGGGACTAGGCCGAATGGTTGAAGCTTGTCCATTGAAATAAATCTCACTCCTCAGGACATTAGAGCACACAATCGCACTTGGCAATAAATCCCTTTTTACTTAACAGCTGCACTTTAACAACATTTCAGATACTTAGGTTCCCTTTAAAATTGAGAAGCATGCATCACTTCTGGCACGATTTCTCATGGCAGTAGGGTTGTTATTTTATCAACGTCCATTAGGGGAGAGTAGATTCCTTAACTGTCAATGCTACTGAATGGCCATTCAGATCATTCGCGCATAATCAAATGGAGGCACATTGTGTGTGATTTATACATAGTGGCTCGTCGTGCTGACTATAATTCTCACCCAGCACGTTCCGGAGAAAAATGTCGCCGCTGACGCAAGCAACTATACCGGGGTCGGGGTACGCACGCATGGAGCATTTCACATCTATAGGCCTTTGACATGAGGTTCATCGGGACATGGATAGTCATTTGTGGAAAACACAGAATAGAAGAAGACTTTGATTTCAAAGGATTTAGAAGAATACAAATGGAAAACTTTGTAATGACTTTGAAAATTACACAAATCTCAAAAAGAAAAAAAAACCCGCATCTCACTTTTTGTGATCCCTGAGCTGCTTGTACCTAGGTTGACAACAGTTGGTTGTTTGCATTTGAATTGAAAGCGGGGGGTGTGATCCCTGCAGTTAATGCTTGAAAATGCTTCTTGCTGGCACTCCTCTGGCAAAGAATAGGTTTGCAATTGCACGGTTTGCAAGTACATAGTGGAGGATTTGTGAAGTGCCACCATGTAATTAAATCATCTCTTTTGAGACAGAGTGAGGGTATGACAACATTTCGGGTAGTAATGTACGTAGCCTAGGCCTACTCTGTAACTCCTAGACTCACTCCAAACCTCCATGCTCCAATTAAACCATCCACTAGGCAGCTGAGAGGATGTTTATGAAGATCTCGGCTGATTAGGACAATGCTTAATTAATTAATGAGTGTGGCATCCCCTTCTCACTCCCTTAACCTCCCTCCTCCCTCCCTCCCTCCCTCCCTCCCTCCCTCCCTCCCTCCCTCCCTCCCTCCCTCCCTCCCCCCTCCCTCCCTCCCTCCCTCCCTCCCTCCCTCCCTCCCTCCCTCCCTCCCTCCCTCCCTCCCTCCCTCCCTCCCTCCCTCCCTCCCTCCCTCCCTCCCTCCCTCCCTCCCTCCCTCCCTCCCTCCCTCCCTCCCTCCCTCCCTCCCTCCCTCCCTCCCTCCCTCCCTCCCTCCCTCCCTCCCTCCCTCCCTCCCTCCCTCCCTCCCTCCCTCCCTCCCTCCCTCCCTCCCTCCCTCCCTCCCTCCCTCCCTCCCTCCCTCCCTCCCTCCCTCCCTCCCTCCCTCCCTCCCTCCCTCCCTCCCTCCCTCCCTCCCTCCCTCCCTCCCTCCCTCCCTCCCTCCCTCCCTCCCTCCCTCCCTCCCTCCCTCCCTCCCTCCCTCCCTCCCTCCCTCCCTCCCTCCCTCCCTCCCTCCCTCCCTCCCTCCCTCCCTCCCTCCCTCCCTCCCTCCCTCCCTCCCTCCCTCCCTCCCTCCCTCCCTCCCTCCCTCCCTCCCTCCCTCCCTCCCTCCCTCCCTCCCTCCCTCCCTCCCTCCCTCCCTCCCTCCCTCCCTCCCTCCCTCCCTCCCTCCCTCCCTCCCTCCCTCCCTCCCTCCCTCCCTCCCTCCCTCCCTCCCTCCCTCCCTCCCTCCCTCCCTCCCTCCCTCCCTCCCTCCCTCCCTCCCTCCCTCCCTCCCTCCCTCCCTCCCTCCCTCCCTCCCTCCCTCCCTCCCTCCCTCCCTCCCTCCCTCCCTCCCTCCCTCCCTCCCTCCCTCCCTCCCTCCCTCCCTCCCTCCCTCCCTCCCTCCCTCCCTCCCTCCCTCCCTCCCTCCCTCCCTCCCTCCTCCCTCCCTCCCTCCCCCATCCCCCCTCCCCCATCCCCCCTCCCTCACTCCCGTAACAGATTTGCTCATCACGCCTGAGCAGATAAGGCAGGCGTCATGCCGATGAGCTCCGCTCGGTCTTCGCTCCCCGACTCGTCTCCTTTGCTGCCGCCGTCGTCGTAGCCAGTCAGCCGCAGCATGGAGTCTGGCTCCTGCTGTAGTCGCAGCGCCAGCGAGGCCAGCCACCCTCGCGTGCAGCAGGTCAGTAGCACCAAATCCACACCACCCCCCCCCCCCCACAAAAAAAATAAATAAAAAAATAAAAAAAATGCTCAATACTGCTCATCCCGCCAACAGGCCATTACTTTGCCAAAGACACTCTCGG
This sequence comes from Luidia sarsii, assembly GCA_949987565.1. NCBI lineage: Eukaryota > Metazoa > Echinodermata > Asteroidea > Paxillosida > Luidiidae > Luidia > Luidia sarsii. The sequence goes on from OX465116.1 coordinate 12,291,978, forward strand.
CATTAGCCCCCCGTCTCCCATTGAACAAATCCAAAATGCATTTATCATCCACAACCCTCCGCACTTCTTCTATATCCCCGTGCACAGTATTTTGTTTTTCACTCTTCTTTTCTTTCGTTCATGTATTTAGAGAGCCTGATATTTTCCAATCACTGCAGGGCCTTTCTGCCGTTGAGAAAGGTCCTGCTAGGATCAAAAGGTCAAACCGTCAATATTAATTGTTCATTTCTTTTCTCTTTGTTTTTCTTTTTTCTTCTTCAAAAATTCAGAGGGCTTAACAGAATCTTTCAGTAAGGTCCTGCTACGATTGAAATGTCAGAGCCACACAAATTTTTCATCTTTTTCAGGACATTGGCACACAATAGCTTTGTGATTTTGTCTCATTTTTTTTGGTGAAACGGAGGAGGAATGGAGAAAGAAAAGAGAAGAAACTCAAAAGGTCCTTCCTCTTTCGGTCTCCATTTATTTCAGGAGAATCCCTACTGGGCCTTTTCTTAATACGAGGGTCCTGACGATCACACCCTTAGAGCAGACTATAGGGCAGGGAGTGTATGTGCACGTCTAGCGACGGCCGTACTGTGCCCGCATAAATCCCTGCAGATATGCGTTAAAGTTGCCCGTGGCCAGTTGATAAAAAACCTGTCCGCCTTCATCCCGTCCCAACCGCAATCCGTCTAAACCCCTGCTCTCGCGGCCCTGTTGCCTTTGACTGTTAAAGGTGGCAGGTCCATCCCTGTAGACTTACTGACCTCTCTTGGGCCCGATAGAAGCAATTTTAGTCTGGCAGCAGCATCCCTTCAGTATCTCCCAAGAGGTGCTGGACATACTGCAAAGTACAACGTGCGAGGCCGTCCCGGTTTCCTCTTCCCATGCCGTGGAGCATATAGAGCATTAAATTCCTTCACAAGCTCGTCATCTTCGAGGCGGAGTATATGGGCCCACAATTTGAGTTGGCGTGCCTTGGCTTTGTTGATCACTGGGGCGGTGTTGGTCAGGTTATAGATGGTATCGTGTGGAGTCCGATCCACAGGCCTGGTGTTTATTACATGATGACCCTGTAGCATAATGTTGCCAAGGCAATGGTCTTGTTTCCCATGGCCTTGGTAATGACCCCCTTGGCACACCACACTTGACTCATTAACCCTAATCGCCATTGAAACCACAATTAACCACTCATGGTTTTTCCTGTGGGAGGATAACATGTACCAGGACACTCCGCTGCGGGGTTTTTGTGGTGACCTGTGGTAAATTGCGGTAAATTGCACTGTGGTAAATTGCGGTAAATCGCACTGTGGTAAATTGGGGTATACAGTGTGTGTCCTGTGTGCGGGAGGTGCGAAGCGTTAGAGTTAATGTAGATGTTGTCCCGGTTACATCAGTTCGCCTACTCTGTTGTCTGACGACAGGCTGCCGCAGTCACCTACGACCAGCTGGACCGCGATTACATCACGGCATCTCGCCAAGAGGCCGCCCATCGTCGCTGCCAGCAGGCGCGGTCCACCTCCGTCCTGCCCAAGATAGCCACCGGCCGCAGTGTGCGCAGCGCCAGGAAGCTGTGGGAGGACTTTGAGTCCATCGAGGTGCGCTCCAAACAGCAGAGGGTGAGTGCTTATCGTTTGGAGGCCTTTCCCCCAAAAAAGAGAGAGAGATCTCAGCCTTTACAATCTCAGAAAGAGTTGTCAAGCAGAGTTTTTATGGCCCTTTTCCAAAACCCAGACTTTATAGACTCAGGCTCGGGCTTTGTCTCTAGTTCTTTCATCCATTTTAAGGTACAAGGCATGAAAACGGGAGACCTACTTCACAGATCTGGTTGAGTGTGAAAACTTGAAACGAAAATTCGTCCCGGGCTTCATCAAGATCATCAACCCGTATCTCAAGACGATCCTTTATTGCATTTGACGCGCACTCAATTATCGGGGCGCTTTGCAAGAAGCACGGGCAGAACTTTGATCGGCAACCCAATTTTTTTTTTTCACGCTTGAGCAAAGTTCCAGGTGTATAAGCCGCCGCCATGAAATTGGGTCCCCTTTTGTTGGAACGGCTTAATAGATTCATGCGGGGGGGGGGGGGGTTTGCCGGTGAGTTATCAAAACAAGGCGCTCGTACGAAAATTGCACGGCGTCTTGATGACCTTTCAAGCTGCACCAGCCTTAGGGTGACGTTCAATCCCATCCTATTCCAAAAATACTGGCATAATGAAGAGCAACGTTACTATAAATTATATACAAAAGAAACGAAAAGAAGCGAAGCAGGTGAAATATCTCCGCACCCGGAAATCCTCTTTTGAAATCACTCGGGAAGGAGGTGAGGGGGGGGGGGGGTTGGTGGGGAGAGAGAGAGAGAAGGGAAAAAAAAGAAAATCATTTTTGAACTGCCGGTCAAACGTCAAACGTGCCGGAAAGATACCAAATAATTCATCCCGGCTGCGACCCGTATCCAGCGTCGCATGATAATTTTTTTGGCGCAGTGCAAACAGTACAGTGGACTACGTTCAGGGAGTCTTTGCGTACACAGTCACCTCGTCTCACCGCAATAAATAAATTATGTTCTGGGTTATTTCCCCCCACTCCCCCTCTCTCTTCTCCCCACTCTCCTTCTCCTTCTCCTTCTCAGTTCATGTGACATGCATGTGCGTTGTGGTCAAAATGATGCGTGGTTGGTGGTTTTTTTTTCTTTTTCTTATTCGGTTTGGCAGACAGCAATGCGTGAGTCATCTCCACCTGTCTTTGTGGGTATTGTCAGCCCACACATTTCGATTTTTTATCCCCCTTCCTCTCCCTCTCCCCATCCTCCTCCCCATCCCACTCTCCCTTCCCCTCCCTCTCCTGTTCCCACTTCTCCCTCTCCATCTCCCTCCCTCTCCATCTCTCTCCCTTTCTCCCTTTCCCTCTCCATCTCCCTCCCTCTCTCCCTCTCCCTCTCCTCGCTCTCCCTCTCCCTCCCTCTCTCCCTTTCCCTCTCCCTCTCCATCTCCCTCCCTTGATCTCTCCCTTTCCCTCTCCCTCTCCCTCTCCCTCTCCCTTCTCACTTTTCCTTCTCCCTCTCCCTCTCCTCCCTCTCCCTCTCCTCCCTCTCCCTCTCCCTCTCCCTTTCCCTCTCCCTCTCCCTTCTCCCCCTCCCTTTCCCTTCTCCCTCTCCCTCTCCCTCTCCCTTTCCCTCTCCCTCTCCCTTCTCCCCTCCCTTTCCCTTCTCCCTCTCCCTCTCCCTCTCCCTCTCCCTTTCCCTCTCCCTTCTCCCCCTCCCTTTCCCTTCTCCCTCTCCCTCCTCCCTCTCCCTTCTCCCTTTCCCTCTCCCTCTCCATCTCCCTCCCACTTCACACTCTCCCCCTCCCATTCCCTCTCCTTCTCTGTCTTCCTCTCCATGTTATGGAAACTGGTAGACCAATACCTTCACAACACGCTCTCTCTTTCATGCCTCTCCCTGATCTCCCTCTTCCTCTCCCCTCTCTGTCTCCCTCTCCCCCTTTCCCTCTCTTTCTCTCCCCCCTCTCTCTTTCTCTCTCCCTCTTCCTTTCTCTCTCCGTCTCCCTCGTCCTCTCCCGCTTTCCCTCTCTCCCCCTCTCCCTCTCTCTTCCTCTCCCTTACCGCCCTCTCTCTTCCTATACCTCTCCCTGACCCTCCCTATCCCCCTTTCCCTCTTCCTCTCTCTCCCTCTCCATCTCATTCTCTCTCTCTCCCTCTCCCTCTCTCCCTCTCCCCACTATCTCCCTTTCTCCCTCTCCCTCCCTTTCCCTCTCTCTAGCTCTTCTGCGTCCCCTCTCTTAACAATCCCCGGCTTTGATCACAGCTCAAGGTTATGATAAAGCAGTAGCCTCGACAGACACTTTCATTTGTATCCGACTTCCCACCATGCGTGTGATGTGTGATCCTCTTCTTGGGGTGGGGGGGGTTGGAATTGTGGTGCGCGAGACATTGATAACAGATGGAATCTGGAAAAGCACAGAGGAGTCCGTGAATTTTATAACCCCGGAAAATATTAAGTTCAAGTGGGACTCGATCCTTGGATGTACATCTCACTAGACCAGTGCTCGTTTTCCCAATCCATCATCAAGACCTATAGCAATGTCCCACATCGTGACACAAGTATCACTCGTATGTTAGCAACTTTAGCCTGAAAATATTAACAGATGAAATGCGGACAGCACAGAATGAGCCAGTGAATTTTAGAAAAAAAAACTTTCCCGGCAGAGATTCAAGCCTATACATCGTGTGGCTGGCTGGATCATGTCTCTGTTTTTTTCCTGCTAATTCAATCCGTCAAGTTCAAAGTTCAATTCCTACCCCCATTTCTCAAACAAGGCAGCCACATTTCATTACAGAACCCCATAAGACCTTGTTTTTTTCAGTAAAGGAGAAAATAGAGAAAAGAAGGCGTCGTATATAAGATTTGGGGAACCATTTTTTATTTCATTTGCAGATGAAAATCAAATTGTCTCGTCTGAATTAGAAGGGAAAGATTAATCCATCCGTCCATTCATAGATGTACGCTGATAAAGTGGGTAATAGTGCCGGCACAAAAAAAAAAAATTTCATAGGAACCCATATTGTGAGACGAATCATGAAGATTCATAAAAGGCTATTTGAAATGGAAAAAAAAGCTATTCCGCCATGGTTGAGCGTCAACATTCATTGTGATGGGTTCTGCGAGAATAAGACACATTGGGGTAAAAATTATGACCGGGACTTTTTTTTACCACAAAACCTCCTTTCATTTCAAGTTTTTATACGAGTTTCCAACTGGCAAATATGAAAAATATGGATTGGACTATTTCAAAGCAATATCAACCAAATCAGAAAGGTGATTTTTTAATTGTTGGTGTCACCCATCAGCTTTCACAGGCAAAGACTTGTATCGAAAATGAGGAGGGCCTGACATTTCGATCCTAGCAGGGCTCTTCTCAAGGCCTTTTTTATCTCTACCTTTGACACTATAAACATCTAAACCGGGAAAAAGGGGTGAAAATGTCATTTTGCCATGAAACTAGAAAGTCATTGTGATTTCACGGTGCATTTTACAGTGAATTCACCGTGAAAATAATCGCTTCTCTGACCTGATAAGGACATCTTCAGGTCACTCAAGAGACCGTGAAAAGAAATGTGAATATCTAGGGTGGCAAGCTCCAGCCTTGGGGGATGGCTAATTCAATTATCAGTTTGGACCACCAGCCTCATTGTGTCCTTGTACCTGTCACTCCCAGATACTGTACCTCTAAATTTCCTCTATAGCCATCCATTTACCACCAGGAATGTGGCCTTGGAGACCACTGGTGAAAACACCATGAAAATGACTTAGCTAACTCTGTGCCATGAAATAGGGGTGAAAACACGGTGAATTTTCTTTTCACGGCTAAATGACATTTTCACCCCATTTTCACCGTTTAGATGTTCATATAGTGTGAGAAAGGTCCTGCACTCCTGCTAGTAACAGAATTGCAACATTTTCTATCCCCTTCTTTCCTTCCCCTTCCATGAAACTTATACAGTTTGAAGAAATTTATACAGTTATAGAAACCTGTCACTGAAATATTTCTGCCTAAAATTTTATATTTTGGGAGAAATGCGTAAAAAAAATAGTTTACGTCTCACCGAGATCTTAACTATTTTTTGGAACAGTACAGCATTGAATGCTGCATTTTCGCGAAACAAATGAAGAGGTTTTCACGATTTTCTCGGATTGAGCTGAAATGTTCACAGGTGTGCTATTTCATGCATATGTTGGATCAGACAACGTATGGATGCTATTCTTTAACCTCGACCAATGTTGTGTAGGGGCTAAGTCACGCTTAGCAGATTTCCACGCTCAAGCGGCTCTACGAAATAGCTTCCCTCGATCTCAATCAACTCCGTCTCCGTCCCCCGGTTTCCAGGACAGCGAGAGGCAGCCGGAGGTGCCCCCTCTGCGGGTGCCCAAGAACCCGCACAGCCTGTACAGGCACGCCGCCCAGCCCGTCAAGCCTTTCCGCATCCTCCACGGCCGGTCCGGGAGCCGGCGCTCTGACCAGCAGCTGCGGCAGCTGTACGCCGAGGTCAGCTACCTGTCCAACGCCGTCCGGGACTGCGACGGCTCGGCCAGTTACAGGGTGAGTCGAACGAGAGGTCATCGTCAGTTTTTGGCGAGCTGCGAGGCAGTGCGAGAGCCTGTGTAAGACCAATGTCCGTCCGTCTGTCCGTCCGCTTTTCAGATGTCTTGCCTGAGCTGCCTGAAGATTTTTCCAAACTTTTTGGCGAGCTGCGAGGCAGTGCGAGAGCCTGTGTAAGACCAATGTCCGTCCGTCTGTCCGTCCGCTTTTCAGATGTCTTGCCTGAGCTGCCTGAAGATTTTTCCAAACTTTTTGGCGAGCTGCGAGGCAGTGCGAGAGCCTGTGTAAGACCAATGTCCGTCCGCCTGTTTGTCCGCATTCAGATGTCCTGCCTGAGCTGCCTGAAATCTGTTCATCAGGCATCGGGTGAACCACTGAGCACTTGGTGTCTATCACGTCGAGCAGGGCAAACCCTCATTAAATTCAGCTGTAAACGATTTTTTTCTATTCTGATGAAAAATTCAACTGGTTTCAGTGCTTCTTATTTTTTTGGGAACATAACAAAATTCATCCCTACAACCTCAAATTAGAGTTTATACTCCTGAAATATCAAATCAAAAAATAGTTTTGCAGTTACACTTGGATTTGAACTCAGCCTCTCACTTAATGTGGGAGCGCTCTACCACCAGAGCTATCCAGCTCTTAGCTTGGTGGGCTTTCCTTTGTTTCCTTTGATGGTTTGGTTCAAAACAATTGGCGAACATAGTATCCGATGATTTCATGTCCTTGTGCGACTTTGCTTTAATTTCCAGGGAATGTGCAAGCGACAGCGTGGTTACCGTGGGGACAACACCCCACTGCATCTCCACTGGCCTTCCTCGGACGAGAGCCTCCCCACGCCCCGCCTCCTCCTGCCCCTTCTCCCGGGCACCGACACCAAGTGGTACTCCTGGAAGGTGGACACGCCCCGCGGCAAGCCCAGGACCAGAGGGGGCGACAAACGCAATGCGGCATCTGCCCCAGGTGCGTGCAGTCCGTCTTCCGGCATTCATATACAGTGGAACATCGCTACAATGAACTCCGATAAATTATATCAAACATTAGAACATGCCCTTTGGCATTATTTTGTATTTCATGCCAAGCACCCAATATTGGAATACAAGTCAGTAACAACAAGCATTAAGTGAGATGTGGTTGGCAATCTCGTTATAACCAGGGAGGATTTTTTCTTCCTCAGTCGATGTTCACATTTACGCAGCTCTATGAAATAGGACCCTGATAGGCCAACAGTGAGCAGACATACCATACCATATTGTTTGATGAGGCCAACGTTAAGCTCAGCTTGGAGTACAGGGACTACAGGGGCGTTCCCACTACGAAAAATAATCGCGCTTTGAATCGCGATAAAAAAATAAAAAAAATGGGGTTTTTTTTGGTCGTGTCCATATAGGACAAAAAATCGCGTCGCAAATAAACGCGAGCCGATTGCAGGCTAGCATGTGGTCGCACTGTGCATGCGTGAATGGCGGGACTTAAACGAACGTAAACAAAACCTGTGCTGCACTTCCTGGCAGTAAGCTGCTGGCAGGAAATGCCATGCTTGCGCAATGCATCGTGGGCTTAAAAAAACGGTGCGATTTGAGCGGAGCGTTCCCACACACATCGCGTTGGAATTAAATGCGATTATTATTTGAAAAAATCTCACTCTTATTGGAGTCCCCACCACAATTGTGTCCCCACACGCAAAAAAAAATGGAGTTTGAATCGAGTTTCAAAAATCACGATCCAAATTATCGCGTTTATTAGGTGTAGTGAGAACGGCCCTTATACAGTGTATAGTTTTTGTAGTTTAGATTTTGGGAAAATCAACTGTGAGGGTAAAGAACTTGGACTGATTCTTTACAGTGTCGAGGAGCCTGGATTTTCTGGAGAGATACAGCAAGAGCAAGGACCGACTGTCCTACTCGGCCGACTGCGGGGAAGCCAGCAGCCACTGCCAGGAGACCGACGCCAAATCCCACCTCAGCGTACGGACGGCCGACGGGACCACCGTCACCGAGTCCCTGGCCTCCAGCTCCCTCTCGTCCATCGTCAAGTACGACCCCGCGAGATTCAGGCTGCGTGAGGACGAGTCCATCGAGGGTAGGGCCGTCTTCCTGACCCAGTCCCCGCCGGCCCGGCTGTCCCACGTGGAGGAGGCACCTGGAGAGGCGGCGGGCAGCGGGGAACCGGGGAACAATCGGTCGAGTGCGGGCAGCAGAGAACCGGGGAACCAGTCAAGTGCCGGTGGCAGGGAACCGGGGAACCAGTCAAGTGCCGGTGGCAGGGAACCGGGGAACCAGTCGAGTGCCGGTGGCAGGGAACCAGGTAATCAGTCGAGTGCGGGCGGCAGGGAACCGGGTAACCAGTCGAGTGCGGGCAGCAGAGAACCGGGGAACCAGTCAAGTGCCGGTGGCAGGGAACCGGGGAACCAGTCGAGTGCTGGTGGCAGGGAACAAGGTAATCAGTCGAGTGCGGGAGGCAGGGAACCGGGTAACCAGTCGAGTGCGGGCGGCAGGGAACCGGGGAACCAGTCGAGTGCCGGCAGCAGGGAACCGGGGAACCAGTTAAGTGTGGACAATGGATCCGGGAGTGCATCAGGCAGCGGGTCGGACACGTTAAGACAGGAAGGCGGAGCGTCGGGAGAGTATCCCGAAGACGAGATGGATGCCGTGGCCCGAGCAAACGCTCTTGCCGCGCACGCCCAAGCGGCCGGCCAAACGACCGAACAAGAAACGGCACGTGATGACGACCGTAACCAGCGACCGGATGAGGAGCGACCGGCCATCGCAGCAACCCCCGACGTTTCCAAGGAACCCGACGATCCGGGTACCGGTCAAGCGGCGACGGAAGCTGACGTTGTCCCGACAGATGGAGCCCCGGTAGGCTCGGAGGCAGCACCGACAACCGAACAAGAGACGGCGCGCGCTGACGACCATTACCAGCAACCAGATGAGGCGGCGGCCGTCGCAGCAACCCCCGACGATTCGCAGGAACCCGACGATCTGGGTACCGGCCAAGCGGCGCCCGAAGCTGACGACGTCAGGACAGAAGGACCCCCGGCATCAGAGGTTAGGGAGGAGGAGGACCCTCGTGCTGCCCCGGCGAGCCAGAGTCCGAGCCCGAGCCCGTCGGAGGGGGAGAGTGAGTCCGCAAGCGGTGAGCGCAAAACTGCGGCAAGCCCAACCGACGAAGCCGCAACGAAACCCGGGGAATCTGCCCCAGAAGGACCCGTTATTGACAGCACGCTCGGAAATGACATTGTGGAGGTTGAAGCGCTCGAGAACACCGACTTATGAATAATGTAAGCAATGCTGTAGTATCAAACATGGGTAAAAGTTCATCAGATTCGAACTGTAATCTAAATTCCTATCGTGTTTTTGGTGACTAAAATCTATACATTCCACGTGGCAGCTGGAGTATTAACCATTCCAGATCCCAGATTGTGTAATTCTTTTAACCGTTGATGGGTGTTTACTGTCGAGTGACTTGGTGTTGATGGTTTTCAGGAGTGATATTCTAATATGTATGTTATTTTATATTTTCCAAATGTGCAAAACCTTCGCCGTAACTTATTCTGAAGAGAGGGGAAGCAATCCTCCCGAAAGGGGTAACAATCTCCGAACGTCTGAACGCAATATGTGGCATTATACATGTAAATCCTTCTGTTTACTAGAACTCAAGTGTGCATTGTGAAGTTATGAATTAATGCTAACAAATAGAAGAGTATACCAAAATGTTGCAAACTGCTTTACTGACTCAAATTTACGTTTTGATCCTAGCAGGACCTTTCTCAAAGGTAGTGAGATAAAGCCTTTGAGAAAGGTTCTGCTAGGATCAAAATATCAGGCCCGCTCAATTTTGAGAAATAGCAGAGAGTAACGGTGGTAAGGTCACCGTTGCCCCCCTTAGAAAAAAACGCAGATGCAAGTCATTTTGGGAGTTGTGCAAAATTTGGCTTGGTGAAAAACCAATTCAACTTCTTTATGAGTCTGTTGGTTCTGCAATACCTGGGTTTTTGGGGGAACGGAAAACAAACTATAGATGTATAACTGTGGATCAAGTAAGGCAATACTGGGGTGATATTCAGCAAGGAGGTAAACGCTTTGCCACATGGAACCCCAAGTACCAAGCATTATATGAGGAGTTCTATTTCCAAAGTGATATACCTACAGTATATCTACTTCCTCAGAAATTATCAATTTTCACTTCTTTCTGTTGAAAGTGTAACTAATCACACCAGCAAGGATAGCTGCCCATGAATCTGTATGTGGAGTTGTCCATTTTTTTGGTGTTCAGCCCCAAAATTGTCTGAATTGGATTTGCTGAAACACAGGGTGTGTTAAGATAGCATTGCTGTGCAAGTCTAACTGATGAATGATACACACAACCTATGGGCAGCACTCACTAAAAGACTGTCATGCATGAAATAGCCATCCAACAGGCAGTGAGCAGACTTGTTGAGAAACAGACCCTTGATTTATGGAATGTCCTAAATACCAGTAGACTAACCTCAAAGTTCATATACAGTTTCCATACTAATCAATAGTATTACATATTCAATGTATTTGTGTGCAAAGACTCAAAGGCAATGACGTGCTAATAAACATCTTTTTTTTTTTGATATAAATATTTAATCACGAATAAATCCTTATCCTGCTTTGACGATTCTCCGAGAGAGAAACAGACTAGCAAAATGGGTTTTTTTGGCACATGTTAAGCGGAACAGAACAATAACGACGAAAGACAAAATATGGCACACAAAAACATGAGAAAACCTATAGAAAAATATATGAAATACGATGTAAAGGTTTGCACAGTGGAAGTACCGTCAGGAGACTGTTTGACACGGGTGTCACTGCAAACCTTCTGCACAGTAAATAAGTTATTCAATGAGGGTTTGCCAAGCTTCACGTAATAAGCACTGAATGCCCAGCTTTGCCCGATGCCTGTAAAGAAAACGCCTGAGAATCAAAACAAATTTTGACCACATGGTGGGTCGGGACGGCATCGCTACTATGGCCGGGGGGGATTGTTGGCGTTGCATCTCCGCGGCGTTGTCCCGGCCGCTTCCAACCCCCCCCCCTCCGCTCCTTCTCACACCTCCTCCTCCTCCTCCTCCATTTCCCTGGCGACCGCCTCCACCTCCCTGTGCGCCTTGCTGACCATGTGGGCCCGGTAGGGCTGGGGACCGTTCAGCTTCTTGTCGCAGAGCCGGCAGTAGTACCGGTCCTTGTCCATCTCCGCCGGTGCGGTCTTGTTGTAGGCTGAGTTGTAGGCCTTCCAGGTTGCTGCAGGGTAAAAAAAAAAAAAAAAACGTTGATAGTCGGAATCCAGCAGTCTCCTGATGACGGGCAGAGTACAAACCACCCAAAACGTTGAGTAACTGGCTCTTTTCAGGGCGGCACTCCTTCTTGTGACACCGCAAATCCTCTACTTTCATAAAAATGATGAGAGGAGACTTGGGGGTGGATCTCACAGAGCCTTACGATGCATCGAAACTCAACTTACGATGGATACCGTAAGCATTCCTTGTTTCCCACCTGCATACAATCTTGCCCTTTTTAAAGAGGAATGTCAATTCCTATCTCCGGCCTTCCTGACTCACTCCCTATCTCCTTCTTCCCTTAGCCCTTAACCTTGAGTGGCTTTATAATCCTTTTTGGGGGGGCGAATTTGCTTTGACAAATAAAAATCCAAAAAATTGTTGTTCTCAGACACCGGTTGAGAAAGATCCCTCCTAACTATTCAAGAGTCTTTCTGACTGATTTATCGGAGTCTCCTTACGTTTTTCAGATGGAATGTCCTCTTCCGGTTTTTTGTTGGCAAGCCATGGCAAGGTGCTCAGTTTATTCTCCTTTATCTGAAAAACAAAACCCCAAAACAAAGAAAGTCAGCAAGCTTCCTAAAAAAATGGGTTCAATCTACAAAGTGGTTCATCAAGTTGTTATAAAGGCAGGAAAGCTGAATGGTTTCATATGTAAGTGGGGACACACCAAAATGTCACAAGTAAGACCCCTGATTTATGGAATGACCATTTGAGGCCATTCATGAAATGGAGGCTTAGGCTTTTGCTTAGGCTTCGGTCGTATTTCTCTCAGCTGTTACAATGTCACAGACATCAAAAAGCAGGCGTTTGGCCCCAGTTTCTTAGGGGAATACCCTGTACCTATCGAGCCAAACAAACCTTCAAATGTGGAAACAAAACCACAAACTGGATGGTCAGGTTTTGTCAGACGGAATCGAAGACTGAGCCGTAGCCCGATGCGTGGATTCCTAGAGGGCCGTAGAAAGGGGTTGCGGCTTTTGTTCCCGAAGGCTACAGCTGCGGACTCACCACCATGTAGTTGGCGGGCACGTAGCCCTCGGACCCAGACTCCTCCCTGACCCACCACCAGTGCTCGTTGCCGGGGTGCCTCCGGACCAGGGTCAGGCTCTGGCCCTGCTTGACGCTGAGCTCGGGGGAGCCCAGGGGGCTGTCCGGGTTGGCCTTGTAGCTGTAGCCTGCCAGGAGACTCATCTCCTTCCCTGCCCCCGCACGACCTGATGGAGAAAATAGGAGAAGAGATCTTTAAAACGAAAAGAAAAAGCAAAAACTGAATTGGGAAGCCACCATCTAAGGGCTGGATAGCTCGGGTGGGAAGAGCGCTGGTACACAAAACCAGAGATCTCGTACCAATCGCGGTCCAGTCAAAAGTTTTCTTTGCCAATTTTTTTTTCAATCTGTTCAAATGTTCCCAGTCAGTGTTTCATCGATTTGTGAGACTTGCCCTTTCAAACCGGGTAAGTTACCTTGGGAGAAAAACATCACTGGCTCTCCACCCTGGACTTAAAATGGTCAGGTTACCCAATTGCTCGGTTAGTTTCCCCCCCCCCCACCCACCCACCCAAATAAAGTCCAGTGCGGACAGGGCTTTAGATTGCACTGTGATTGCCCAACTCACCCGAGTCATTCTCTGGCTTCCTGGTCGGGCCACTGTTGGCGTTATCCCTTTGCTCGCTGCTGGCTGGGGGCAGCGGTCTCTGGCCGTGCTCGGTTGTTGTTGCCTGCTGTCTATCCCCTGCACGTACAGAATGCGGCCGGTCGGCTTCCCACGGCCGGTTGACCGCCGCCGACCGCTGACAGCCGTTGGCGACACTCCCCGATTCCGGCCGCTCGTCCGATCTCTGAGTTGACCCAGCATCATCGCCCTGAGAAGGAAACAACAGTATCCGATATCCGTCATTGGAAAGGAAAATTCATTTTTTCTCAATTTAAACCCAAAAAAGCAGACAATTTGGCTGGACGGGGGGACTTGGAACCCGTGACCCCTGGCTTTGGGTGCCAACCCTTAGATTGCGACCTTCCCAAAAAGTCAACTTACCTTTGCCGCAGAACGAGTACTAGTCGGACGTATTTAACCATTAACTGTAGGGCCTATATCTCCATTTTTCATATTTTTTAGAGTTATATTTGTCAAAAAGTTGCAAAATGCTTATATTGATTAAAATGACAAAAATTGCAAACTTCAAAAACTAGGGGGGCCTGAAGTTTTTATCCTAGCAGAACCTTTCCCACGATCCTGCAAGGATCCGGTCACTCTGCCTTTGAGAAAGGGTCCTGCTAGGATCAAAACGTCAGGCCCTCCTAATGTTTTACTTAAAAAAAGAAAGAAGGAAAAATAGAAAAAGATTATTAACAAAACAAAGAAAATTTGACCGGACCCAGGATTTGAGCATTTTTGCAAAGCCCGTATTCGTCTGGTCTTACTGGATTCCCCGGACGTCTTTCCGTTGCTGTCGTCTGCTTCGGGGACAGAGCGCAGATTCCTCGTCCGCGGCCAGTCCACCGCTTGGGCGGCTTGTCGGCGATCCTGGCAGCCATCGTAAGCACCACCTCTACAAGCGACACAACTCTTTAGAAAGAAGAAGGCATCCAATTAATTCTCACTTAAACTCTGCCATAGGTCTACAATCAAAACCGGTAAAATGGACACCCCTGTTGGGTATCACTTCAATCTCCCTGATCATTCGATATCAGATATGAGTGTACTGGGCATAGAATCCCTTGGTCACTGTAGTAATGCTGTCCGTCTTAGCCGTGAGAAAATGTGGATGAAGCGTCTTCGGACTATTCAACCACATGGTCTCAACATCCAGGAGGGTAATGACTAACACCATGCAGCTTTCTGATAATCCTTCTTTTGTGTTCACTACTCCACACTTCTCTCTTTGATCTTTCCCCCCTCTTCTCACTAATCCCTACCCTACTCATTGCCCTTCCCTTTGATCTCACCCTACCAGCTTTACTCTTTGTCCTTTGTTTCTCATCCGTGTCCTATTCACTCTCTTCCCCCTTCCTTCGTTTACATGTATCTGTTTTGTCCTTGTCACTCTGCCTTTGAGAAAAGTTCCTGCAAGGATCGAAACATCAGGCCCACTAAATTTTGAGATTTACTTAAAAGAAGCTCAAGCTTTGTGTCAAGGCAACTGTTCGAATGTATGTTGTTATGATAAAGGTGGGAGGGGGCTAGGTGTGGGTTGTTACATGCAAGGGGTATTTCACGCATGACTGACAGCAGTTTATATAACTCTTCAAGGGAGAGGCAATATACATGTATAATTATGTGGGTCTTGGGAAAAGCCTACACACAGGAAGTTACTCCACAGGGGAATGGGGGTGGGGAATAGGAAGTAGGCTGACCACAGGTGCAGCACAAGGAGTGGAATAAACCAAACAGTAGGCCTAGATAAACAGTCAAGGAAACTCATAGAGGGGCTGACGTTTCGATTCTTGCAGGACCTTTCTCACAGACAGACAGAATGCATTCTTCCTTTGAATTTCAGAAAGGTCCTGCTAGCGCTAGGAATCTAGGATCGAAACGGCGAGCCCTCTAAAATCTCTCAGTTTTGCATTTTGGGTCATTTTAACTTGGTCGGTGAGAAGTTGCCAACAATTTTGTGCATTACTTTAAAAGTTCAAGTCAAGAGAACTGACAACCAAACTGCGGGCAGCAGGCTTATGAAACCATGAAGTCAATGGAATGTAGCAACAAAATATTGCCATACAACAACTTACAACTATTTTACAAGCAGTACACAACTGGACCTAGAATAACCATTGAACAACCATGGAGGAAGTCTATTTTTCTTCCTCCATGGACAACCAAACACAACAAAAGGAGTAGTAAATGCAGCAATGAGCATTGCAGAAGATAAGAATTTCACTTTTTTCCTTGCGAAAATTTTGTTGTTTTTGTTGCTTAGCACGTATATGCATTTTGTGAAGAAAGAAAAGTAAATTATAATAATAAAAACATATTAACTAAATTATTATACAATTATTATTATTTAAAAAGATATACAAAAATGTTCCAAACTGCTTACTGACTAGTACTACTACTACAGTACTAGTACTAGTACTTGTAATACTACTACTAGTACTACTAGTACTAGTACTAGTAGTAAAGTAGTAAAATTATCAAAATGCAAATCTCAACATTTTGAGAATTATTATTATATTATTAATTATTATTAAGTGTTGTGGAGGCTTTGAACAAAACTACCAGAAGCAAAACTTAAATATAAAACAATAAAAAGACTGTCGGCTGAGTGTCACGATACTCATTGATAGTTTTGAAACTTTTGATACATTGCAGTTTGTGCACCACCAACTTGAAATAAAAAAAACCACCAAACAGGTCCCAAGTTACTTTGATGGTCGGTTTTGCGTCTGAACTACCGTTAACTAGAAATGTTGTTTTAAAAGTAGACTTAAAATATGGAAGAAACGAGTTATGTAATGTCACTATACACATAATAATAATTATAGCAGATCGCTATTTTCATAATTCATAATTTTTTTTTAAGTCTATGATAAAAAAAACCAACCTTCAACTTGTCAAACTCCAGGATGACAACTCGCCAAGCTCGCACGTGGTTATGTTGTGACGGTCACGGACGGTGCGCTATATAGCGCCCTCTGCTGCCCTCGATTCTCGATAATGATTAGTCGGGTACCCCTGCTGGTCCGAACGCGCGGCGCTACGGAAAGTAAGACTGGTAACACACACCCCGGATCAGCTGGTTCAATAATGCATGTGATATTAATCCCTCAGGAAACTGTTTACAACCAAGAAGTCGAGATCTCGACTGCAGTACCCGCCCACTTTTCTGATCGCTGATCATCATTATTTCCCATTCCTTCGCCGACCCCGAATCGCTGTATGCATGAAACCGCTGGCGTAGTCAGAGTGTGCTCCTGTAGATTCCATGCGTGAGTATGGCGGCGTCAATGCGGAGGGGCGATCTGCTGGAATTATGGAATTTATGGAGAAGAAATCGAGTTACTTATGCTCAGTGCGGTGATCCAATTAACTTAGACCATCTTCTTGGGTTCGGTCGGCCTGTGATGAGAAGTGCACGTACAGTGCATGCAGTAGACCGTGTACTCGGCAGTATGAATTTAGCTTGGATTTCTGCATTAGTTAGGCAGATATTCACTTTTTGTTTTTGCATGTAGATTAATGATTATATTATATCCTGGCTTGTTTTGTTTTAAACTTGTGTCATTTTTGTCATTTGATTTATACTAGTCCGAGTAACTTGGACCCGACAGTCACAAGTCACTTTTTTTTTCTTTGAAATTTGGAGGGTCAGGTGACTGTAGTGTAGGGTCCAAGCAAATTAGTGTATGAAATGCTTGAATTTCAACTTTTTCAAATGATGTTCTCAAAAAATTAGGTCTAGTGCCTAAATTAAAGAATAGGAGATTCTACAAAGGTATTCCAAATTTTAAACATTACTTACTAGTAACTAGTAAGTAACGTCGCTTAACTAGTAAGCGACGTTACTTACTAGTTACTCACGAAGCTAGTTAAAATTTCAGAAATTCTGTGAGTTTGCAGCGTTTGGACAGCTGTCGTTTGCGAGAAAAGAGGCATTTTGTAGATGGATTTCCAACGATCATCTGCAGACAATCACTGGAATTTCGAAGCAAAGTTGCCCTTTTTACAAATCGCAGTGGCTGTTGTTACGGCAGTCATCCGTGTGGTTCCCTGACTTTATTGTAATTTCGTCAGCATTGCAGGCTGGTTGAACCAGTCTATTAGCTGATAGTCTGGTTCCAAGAGCTAAACACCCTGACAAATGCTGTGAAGTCAGGGAACCACACGGACGACTGCCGTAACAACAGCCACTGCGTTTACAAATACCATCCCACGGTACATGTATGTTTGAAAACAGCATACTGTACAATGAAAACAAAATCATGAATGATAGTTGCGTTAACCATAACGCTCATCCTCCCAAAGGTCGGTCGGATGATGGTTACGGTTACCGCAACTACATGAATGAGTGCTTTGTGAGGGCTGAATGGGTTGTTTAGTACTTTAGTAGTACATGTACTACTTGTACTAAACGTGTAGTAGTACTAGTACATGTACTTGTAGTAGGCTACTACCAGACTACTAAGTAGTACTAGTAGTACTACTACTACAAGTATTCAACATCAATTTTGTGAAATGCCTATAAATCATTAGAAGCTAGTATACCGTATTTACATACTAAATACCGGTACATGTATGTATTAAAAACATGTGTGAGCGGAGTGAACTTTGGAGTGAATTGGCTTCATTGGACTGACTGTACTTTTGTCTTCAGCAGGCTAAGCTAAGTGGTCGTCGGACTGGTCTCAGGATTCCCGTCCATTTTCCGAAGCCATGCCGGAGACGAGTGCTGCGGAGGTGCTCATGCCCTGGGTGGAGCTGCCCCCCGACCTCGCCCCCCGCCGGGGCGAGGGGGAGGCGGAGGGGGAGGGGCAGGAGGGGGAAGGGGGGGCCACCACGCCCGGCCCCGCCCTCTTCCCGGCCGACCCCGTGCGGCTGAAGAAGTGGGTGCGCAAGGGCCAGTGGGGCGTGGCCCACCCCGTCCGGCGGGAGCTCTGGACCCGCCTCTGCCTGCGGGACGTGGTGGCCGTGGGGAGTGTGTACCAGGAGACGGCCAGGGATCTGTACGGCCTGGAGGTTGAGTGCTCAGGTGAGGGGGGGAGGGTGCCAGGTATGCACGACTTCCGGAAATTTCTGTTGTTCCGGAAAGGGCGTGACTTTTTATATTTTTGATAATTTTTTTTTGTTTTAAATAATAAAAAAAAAAACAATTTTATGTCAAACAGGTATCTCAAACTGCTCATTTTTTTTCTGTTAAAACCCTAAAAATTGAAGGGCGCCTGCACCCCTGCCGTGAATCTCTCGGTTTCGTAAGTGGTCACTCGTAGTCGCATCTGTCGGTCCTATACGCTAAGGTTGTGCCGGTTTTCGGTTATACCGAAAAACCGCGGTTTAAAAAAAAAAAAACGAAACCGAACCGAAGCCTTTCTGAAAAACCGAAAAATTGTCTGAGACTGAACTGAAAAAGAAAAAAAACCGCGGGTTGGTCCCGGGAGTGGTCCCCATAAAAGTCCACTTCAATTGTACCTAGCAATCCTATTATTTTGCATCGCCTGCATTGTTAGGGCTTAAAATATCCACTAGACCATGGACCGAGTCGAGTGATTTCAGCGTCGGTCTAGTGCCGAGTGTGACTGCACTGGACCGGCTGTCTAGTGGGTTTTTTTCTTGCGCCATGAAGAAAATGACACTCAAATATAACTTTGAGTTTGACCTGTACAGGTAAACAGCATTTTCTCATGGTAGGCCCTATTCCTTTCACTGCGTGCAATTTTTGTTCTTATTTATGGCACAGGTCTTTTGTTGAAAAGTCCAGTCGAAAAGTCGAGTGCGGACGTGACAAATCAAATGCAAATTTGCAGACCAAATGTAAAGAAGTAAGACAAAAAAAAGTTGCAAACTACTGTACCTACTGACAAATTGCAGTGAAAGTCCCTTTTGGAAATTACGCACGTGTCAGACCACATGTTTACAAGCTGAGCACCACTTCCTGAATGACAATTTTGTTTGTATAGTCCCCCCCCATGTATTCTTATATATTTTGCTCTGTGATTCCTCTTTATTAGTAGAAGTATTCCTAATTTACCATACTTTAAGATAGGTCGGCACTTGGCATCCGTGGTAGGCCTATACATGTACGTGCTGCATGAGTAGATTGTCAGCTCCAGTACATGGCTGTACTACTTTCGGAATGGTGTCAATGACTAGCAAAACAAAATTTCAGTGGGTGCAGTCTATGCAGACTGGGGAGGAAGTTGTTGACTGTAGCAGGAAGCATATTTGATTCATCAGCCATAACTTGTCGCCTGGGTTTACCAGAGTCAAGGTCACTGGGCTGCGCATGGTACACAGTGCTCAGTTGATCGTCCCCTCTTTAAAATAAATCCCTTCTTTGAAACCTTTGCCTGTACACAGAGTGCTTCTCCCTGTGTTTTTGGTCTTCTGCCTTTATAGATCTTTCCTTCTTTGATCCTTTCCCTTCTGCTTTGCCTTCCCCATGAGTATGAGCTTCCTCCCTCTGTCCAGCTTCTGCCCCCTGTATCTTATCGCTCTTTTTGTCGTTTCCCTTCCTGTCTGGTTTTGATTGTTTTTATTGTCAAAATGCGAGGCCCTGTGAATCTCTCTTCACTGTAAAGATTAGGTATGCATCTGATGGCACCACAAGAACCTCTTACATTAGGAAGTACACGTGTTGTCACAATCACCTTAAAGAACTGCCAGTGACTGTGGAAGAACAGTTCTACAATTTCTTACCATTGGAGCTATCTACATGTAGCCTTACGATGGTGGCCTTCCCAATTTCCCCAATAGTCAACCAGTCTTTTCCGGGATTTTTCACTTGGCCAGTAAACAATCGTTTGAATAACCTTGCATTACCGGGGTATATTGAATAGGCGATCATTCGAATGACCTTTCGAAAACTTTGGCTGGTCAGAAGAACTTATCCGGATCGTACCCCCGTTTTTATTCAGACTCAAACAACCAATTGTAAACCTAGCTACAGCAGGCCAAGGATCACACACAGTTGATGCAGCTTTTTCAATTCAAGTCCAACAAGTAAAGGGGAAAAAAACTGACTGGGAACTTTTGTTACCGACTTTGCCGGCCAAGACTAGTTGATCAATTTGAGAGGCTGTCAACTTTATTTTGAATTCTCTTCCCAGGTTCAGAAGTAAGTTGCTAGCCAAAAAACCCAAAACGTGACCGGTACAGCCAACAAAGACACCGTCAAAGTTGAACTTCGGAGCGAAAACAACACCGTTGGCAAAGACTAGTTGATGGTTTAGGGAGGCCGCCATCTAAGGGCTGAACAGCCCATTGACTATCGTACTGCCTTGCTCTGTCAAATGGCCTCAGTGAAACAGGGCATTACTACCGTCACGAACTTTATTTTGAGTCCCAGGTAGA
The DNA here is from genome assembly GCA_949987565.1 of Luidia sarsii. Lineage (NCBI taxonomy): Eukaryota > Metazoa > Echinodermata > Asteroidea > Paxillosida > Luidiidae > Luidia > Luidia sarsii. The sequence continues at coordinate 12,312,369 of OX465116.1, forward strand.
TGCTCAACAACTTAGTATGACATTGCACTACCACCATTTGGGAAGGCCACCATTCTAAGGGCTGGATAGCTCGGATGATATGGAGCGCTGGTGCGCAAAACCAGAGGTTTCAGGTTCAAGACCTGGTCCAGTCAGAGATTTCTTTGCCAGTTTTCAAAGCTATTGAGAAGAATGAAAAAAACAACTGAGGGAACCGGGAAACGATCCTTTATTCCTTTGCTTGTATTATCGTATGACATTGTCGCAGTTGTCCCGGTAAATAATTTACCCATCCCATATTGTTGCTTCAGAGAGCTGAGTTAGTTAGAAACATCTGTCTGGAATGAACATTCATCAGGGCATAGAATAATTATGCACAAACCTCTCTATAGGTAGGCAGCACTGAATCCCGTGTACGTACATGTGCATACAAATGATCAGAGAATTACAAAGTTAGATTGCGTACTGCTGTACATGTGGAACTGATATGCTGAATTTAAAATGGATGACGTCAGCAAATAAATTTGAAAAAAATGCCATTGTAAAGAAAACCTGAACATCTGGTTGAAATTGCATACAGTGCTCTTATGATCTGAAAAAAACAAAGATATGGCATCTATCATTAATTTTTACAGTTCAGCATACTGATGTGTTCAAATAATATCCATGAGGTTTAGAAACTGAAGGTCGTGGTTTTTTATCCTACATGTTTCCATGTAAATTTCCATGTGTGATATTTTAGGCAACATCAGTTGTCTTTGGGGAGAAAAGAACTCAAGGTTTCAAGGTAGCAAGCATAATTGTTGCTGGGAACACCATTTTAGGTGGCCAACATCATTTTTGGTGGCCAACATCATTTTTGGTGGCCAACATCATTTTTGGTGGCCAACATCATTTTTGGTGGCCATCATCAGTTTTGGTGGCCAACACCACTTTGGAGGCAACATCATTTTTACCAGCTGTCAACATCATTTTTAGTGGTGAACATCATTTTTGGTGGCCAACATCATTTTTGGTGGCCAACATCATTTTTCGTGGCTGCCAACATCATTTTTAGTCGCCAACGTCATTTTTGGTGGCCAATGTCATTTTTAGTGGCCAACATCATTTTTGCTGGCCAACATCATTTTTGCTGGCCAACATCATTTTTGGTGGGCAATACCACCTTTAGTGACCAGCACCATTTTGGGTCGCCAACAACTTTGCCAGTTCAGTTTTGGTTGGTTGCCAAACCATGTTTACCTTAGGCAAAAGCCAATTCATGCCATTTTGTTGCGTAACTTACGGAACATTTTGCTGCCATTTCTAAATATTGCTGAAAAGAGTCAAATGTTGTGGAGCAAGACCTACCCAACATTTGTACGTTGCGTAACTTACGCAACTTTCCTTGAAATCGGCTGTGCAGGACTGCTGCATTAACATTAACATGTACTGTACCATTCAAAATAACTTGGAACACTCATACATTTTCTTTTATGTAAGCTTTTTTGTAAGTCTGGCATGTAATTGTTTCATGGATATTCCATGCACAGTCACAGGGAGTCCTTCACTCACTTTCAAATTAATTGAAGCCTTTTTTCCCCACTCATCACATCTGCATGTTTGTTCATGCCCCATTTCATGGGACGGCACGATGATGCCCTGGTCCCATGCATAATTTATTGGATAGACCCTAGCCAACGACGTGATGCGCGCTGTGCAAAGCTAAACTACTCGATAATTAAAACCAATCTAATCCGGCAGCAGACGCGGTAGACAGCAGAGGACAACCACTTGATATGGAAGGGGGGGGGGAGATAAATGTGGAGCAATTTGCGCAGTCATTGTTCGTCGTAGGCGTGGCTGTAATTACCGGATCTCGATTGAATAGGGACAGGAGGGAGGATGGATCGGTCTATTGACGTGCTTTGAACCTGTGCACGTCTGTCTAATGCAAGAGGGCTTTGTGACAAGGCTTGCATGCATCCGCACTGTATCATGTGCAGTGTTCCTTTGCCTTTGTATGGCAGTGACAGAGAAGAGGCTGAGAAAAAACCTGTACACTGGTGACTGTACATGTTCATGCACATTGTGCAAGCACATTCGTGGATAACATGTAGTTTATTATACACGTATGTAGCCTTTGTACATACTTACATGTACATGTACATGTAGAATCCATTTTTCCACCCTGAAAGTATACACAAAGTTCTTCAAATGAAAATGTTGTCAACGATATTTGACAAGAAATTGAAACTCAACTGGCTCTTTCACTGGCCTGTCGAGGCATTTTCAACTCTCATTTGGCCACCGGTGCCATTTAAAACTGACGATTAGGGATGAAAGCCATCCGGAAATTTCTGGATTTTTTATTTTTTTAAATATATTTTGGTGTTATTTTATTTATTTATTTATTTATTTATTATCATTATTATTATTATTATTATTTTTTTTTATGTCAAGTGGGTATCTGAAATTGTTAAAACCCTAAAAACTGAGGGGTGCCTTTACCCTTGCGGTGAATCTCTCGGTCGTGTAAGCGCTCACTCGCAGTCGAATTTCTCGGTCGCGTAAGCGCTCACTCGCAGTCGCATCTCTCGGTCGCGTAAGCGCTCACTCGCAGTCGCTATACAATTGATTGGCCTTCAGTGATTTTCAGAAAATGACTTTGTCGGTCACTTAGGCCTTCATCCCTGTACGATATTTGGCAAAAAATTGACTCCCCCTCCCCCTCCCTCTGTGTGGTTTCCCCCCCCCCCCTCCTCAGACGAGAATGCCAATCCTGACCGGCAGACCTTCGGCAACGACGAGCACCTGGGCACCTACCACCTGGGCCCGGCCGGCCGGCGCCAGCTGGCCCGCCTGCTGGGCGTGCTGGCCCACACGCGGCCGGACATCACCTTCTGCCCGCTCCTCCACCCCGTGGCCGCCCTCCTGCTCCACTACGCGGACAGCGAGCACGCCTACGACTGCATGTCCGCGCTGCTGGACAGCCGCAAGTACAAGTACTTCGACCAGAGCTGGATGGAGGCTGAAGCCTTTCGTGCCAGCTTCACCAAACTGGCCAAGAAATTTGCCGTAAGAATTAATTTTTTTTTTTTAAATTTTTTTTTTTAAATCAAACAAAAATGAAGGACCACCACACGACCACCACACGACCCTCGTACCAACTCAGTGGTCCAGTGGTTAAAAACGTCGGTACTAGAAATCGTGAAGTCGCGGGTTCGAATCCCGCCCGAGCTGCCTGATTTGTTTTGTTTTTATCGGGCACCGGGCAAAGCACTGATCACTCAGTGTTTATCACGTCAAGCAAGGGCAAAAACCCTTATTGAAATGAAGGAGAAACCGACTTGGAGCTCTGTATTTGATGAAGAGTCTTGAAAAATTTGCAAAAGTAAAGGCTAAGGGATAGAGAGGCACTCAGGAAGGCAGGGGATAGGAATCGACATTCCTCTTGAAAAGGGCAAGATCGTAGGCAGGGGGGGAAAACGTGAACCAGGATGGGAATTCCAGAGAGAGGCAGACCGTGGGAAGAAGCCGTTCCTGTTTTGGGGTGGAAAGAGTGAACGGGTGAGAGGAGGCAAACCAGCCTGGTCGGTCGTTGTGACTGGCGGACCAAGTCGGCAAGAGCAGAGGAACACCTTCAGAGTTCCATTGAAAAAAAACCATCGATGGAGGAGACTCAGGGTGGCCACTTTCCATTCCAGTCACCTATCTTCTCTGAATGCACCAGAGGTCTCGGGTTTAAGTTCCAAGTCCATCGGTCCAGTCAAATTGTCAAATTGTCTTTTTTCAAGTTGTGACATCCCATTTTTTTATTTGGTGGCCGTAGCCACTTTTTTCTTTTTCCTTCTTTTTTTCCATTTCAATTGATGTTTATTCGGCGAGTCATTTTCTACTTTATTTATTCGGCGAGCCGTTTTTTGAAATTTCAGTCATCAAACTTTTGGAGGGCTTGTTGTTTCGATCCTAGCAGGACCTTTTCTGAAACGCAGTGGCTGTTGTTACGGCAGTCGTCCGTGTGGTTCCCTGACTTCACAGTATTTGTCAGGATGTTTAGCTCTTGGAACCAGACTATCAGCTAATAGACTGGTTCAACCTGCAATGCTGACGAAATACAATCAAGTCAGGGAACCACACGGACGACTGCCGTAACAACAGCCACTGCGTTTCTGAAAGGCAGAAAAAGGTCCTGCTAGGATTGGACTAATCCAACCTCCCAAACTGGGGGTGTTCTATTTCTGCACTGATGATTTTTGGAGGGTCAACTTTTGTACATTACTTACCATGTCGCAACCAATCATCAAATTGCACCCTATCCATACATTACCTTTTGATTTCAGTTCACCATTTCATCTCACCCACGATTGATTTTGATGAGTTCTCTTCATTTTCTAGTCCTCATTTTTGCACAGTGTTATCATTTTTGGGTGTTTTTTGTTTGTCTCTCCCCTTTTCGTTGTTTTTGTTGGTTTTTTGTTGTTGTTTTTTCCTCGGTGGTTGTTTGTTTGTCTGTTGGCGCCATCGTCGGCATTTTCAGAGCCGGGCCCATTCTGTGATTGCTAAACAGGGCATGGATCCGGGAGTAGTCTACAAGGACTGGGTGTGGTGGATCCTGGAGGACCTGCCATTCACACACTTGGTAAGATGTGACACGCACCATAATATTGCTGACGCTACTCGGGCCGAACTCGGCTCGAGACGTTGTGACCACTGGTTTATTTAATCGAAAATTTAGTGGGCCTGACGTTTCCATCCTAGCAGGACCTTCCTCAAAGGCAGAGGTCCTGCTAGGATCGAAACGTCAGGCCCACTAAATTTAGATTTGCATTTTGGTAATTTTAGTCAGTAAGCAGTTTGCAACATTTTTGTATATCACTTTAGGTTTTTTTAATGTTAGAAATTCTCTTTTGCCGTCCAGCCTGATCCTGGGCTGCACGAACCGCCTGGTCGTGTTGACACACACACACATAACTGAATCTGTATCCTTGTGGAGACATTGCTTTGTTCTTGTGGGCATGAATCTAGCGCCTTGTGGAGACCTAGTCCAATAGGTTTAATAGGTCTCCACAGGGAAATTATAAAGGTGTATAGGTTTCCACAAGGTTTTCACGAGACTGGTATTTGGAAATAACGAAAAATTTGTAATGGGTAAGAATCAGTCACAAATTGAAGTGTTACGTATCTATGAGGGTCATACGCTCCAAATTTCTACCCAGGAAAGTGAATATGGTTGAAATGGGAGCATTTTTAAAACATCGTTTCTCACTCATTGGGTTTTATAGTGCACACATACCCGAATCTGTATCCTTGTGGAGACATTGCTTTGTTACTTGTGCACTATACAACCGAGTGAGAAACGATGTTTTAAAAAAATGCTCACTTCATGTTCTGTAAGTCACCAATTTGGTTGGGAATCAGTCTAAAGAAAGCACTGTAGCACATGCAGGAGTAACATATAGCTGCCAACCATTCCTATTTTGGAGGAATCATTCCTCTTTTTTTGGGGGGGGGTACTAGTTTATCACTTTTTACAAGCTCTTGACAACAGATTCGTATTTTTGGCTTGGAAATACACATTTACATGTATTCCTATGTAGTTTGCTCTGTGATTCCTCTTTTTTAAGCAGAAGTATTCCTCGTTTACTTTAAGATAGGTTGACAGCAATGGAGTAATCCTTTAAATCACTTCCTACCTGCTGAAGTGCTTTTGTTTGGTGATCATCTTTCGTAGCCAAACACCCGAGTTGGCCCATCGAAGCAGCGAGGTGGGTCACCACACCTCACTGCTCTGATATATGCAGGGCAGACCCTGCTTGGTATCTCTCCCGGCATCGGACAGACCCACGCTCTGGCCGAAACGTCGAGGGCGTCTGCCCGGATGTACGGCAATCAAATCAAATCCACATTCCAAACTGAAGCTGGACCTTGGCAAAACAGCCTGCACTTGAATTGAGGGACAAACGGCTCATTTTGACAGACTGTCCACCGGAAGAAGAAGAAAAAAACACATTGTTTTACATGCTGACAACACTTGGAACCAGAGTTTTTCTCTTCAATCCCCAGACAGCGATAGGTTGAAGGTTGAAGGTCGAAGGTTGACCTCAAGGCTGCCATAGGCTTTGATAACATTGCCTTCCTTTTTTTTTGGTCAGGTTCGAGTTATAGACACTTATCTCATGGAAGGCTTGAAGATATTCTACCGCGTCGCATTGGCAATAATCGTGTTGTTCAACAAGACGAATAAAGGTGAGAAGTGACCATTCGGTAAAAGTTTTGTCGATTCATAATAACTTCATCAGAGGGATGTACCCTTGGCATCCACTCACACTCTAACACACTCCATGGAATTTCCACCTCTTGTTGCTGAAGAAAAACTGGGTTTTGAACAAATTTCCCATGGGAAAAAGTCGGGGAAAAGTCACAGAATTAATTGTTTGGAGAAGCTGCATGGCAAAGAAATTTTTTGACTGGACCGGGACTTGAACATGAGACCTCTGGTTTTACACACCAGCGCTCTTACCATCTGAGCTATCAAGCCCTTAGATGGTGGCTTTCCCAAATGGTGGTAGTAGTGCAATGTCATACTAAGTTGCTGAGCAAAGCTGGGACTCAAAATAAAGTTGGTGATGGTAGTAATGCCCTGTCTCACCAAGGCCATTTGACAGAGCAAGGCAGTACGATAGTCAATGGGCTGTTCAGCCCTTAGATGGTGGCCTCCCTAAACCATCAACTAGTCTTTGCCAACTGTTTTGTTTTCGCTCCAAAGTTCAACTTTGACGGTGTCTTTGTTGGCTGTTCTGGTCACGTTTTTGTGGGTTTTTTTCCCAGGAGCTGCCGCAAATGCGAGTGGATTTTCTGCTGCCGTTCGCCAGTTTGCGCGGACGATCCCAGTCACACCAGAGGCACTGCTCAAGGTAAACATGACCATGCTGTCCATCCATTGATAAGAATTCCAACTGGCAGACCACAGTAGTCAACCTGGGTTTGGGTCAAAGATGAGACTACTGGGACCAGGGAAGAAACCATGGTCCTGAGGCTGGTTCCCAACTGGCAGACCACAGTAGTCAACCAATGGGTGGACCAGCCTGGGTTTGGGTCAAAGATGAGACTACTGGGACCAGGGAAGAAACCACGGTCCTGCATGAGGCTGGTTACCAAATAGCAGACCACACTAGTCAACCAATGGAGGGACCAGCCTGGGTTTGGGTCAAAGATGAGACTACTGGGACCAGGGAAGAAACCATGGTCCTGAGGCTGGTTACCAAATAGCAGACCACAGTAGTCAACCAATGGATGGACCAGCCTGGGTTTGGGTCAAAGATGAGACTACTGGGACCAGGGAAGAAACCATGGTCCTGAGGCTGGTTACCAAATGGCAGACCATAGTAGTCAACCAATGGGTGGACCAGCCTGGGTTTGGGTCAAAGATGAGACTACTGGGACCAGGGAAGAAACCATGGTCCTGAGGCTGGTTGCCAAATGGCAGACCACAGTAGTCAACCAATGGGTGGACCAGCCTGGGTTTGGGTCAAAGATGAGACTACTGGGACCAGGGAAGAAACCATGGTCCTGAGGCTGGTTACCAAATGGCAGACCACAGTAGTCAACCAATGGGTGGACCAGCCTGGGTTTGGGTCAAAGATGAGACTACTGGGACCAGGGAAGAAACCATGGTCCTGAGGCTGGTTACCAAATGGCAGACCACAGTAGTCAACCAATGGGTGGACCAGCCTGGGTTTGGGTCAAAGATGAGACTACTGGGACCAGGGAAGAAACCACGGTCCTGCATGAGGCTGGTTACCAAATAGCAGACCACACTAGTCAACCAATGGAGGGACCAGCCTGGGTTTGGGTCAAAGATGAGACTACTGGGACCAGGGAAGAAACCATGGTCCTGAGGCTGGTTGCCAAATGGCAGACCACAGTAGTCAACCAATGGGTGGACCAGCCTGGGTTTGGGTCAAAGATGAGACTACTGGGACCAGGGAAGAAACCATGGTCCTGAGGCTGGTTACCAAATGGCAGACCATAGTAGTCAACCAATGGGTCAACCAGCCTGGGTTAGGGTCTAGATAAAGTTACTGGGACCAGGGAAGAAACCATGGTCCTGAGGCTGGTTACCAAATGGCAGACCATAGTAGTCAACCAATGGGTGGACCAGCCTGGGTTAGGGTCTAGATAAAGTTACTGGGACCAGGGAAAAAAACACGGTCCTGAGGCTGGTTACCAAATGGCAGACCACAGTAGTCAACCAATGGGTGGACCAGCCTGGGTTTGGGTCAAAGATGAGACTACTGGGACCAGGGAAGAAACCATGGTCCTGAGGCTGGTTACCAAATGGCAGACCACAGTAGTCAACCAATGGGTGGACCAGCCTGGGTTTGGGTCAAAGATGAGACTACTGGGACCAGGGAAGAAACCATGGTCCTGAGGCTGGTTACCAAATGGCAGACCACAGTAGTCAACCAATGGGTGGACCAGCCTGGGTTTGGGTCAAAGATGAGACTACTGGGACCAGGGAAGAAACCATGGTCCTGAGGCTGGTTACCAAATGGCAGACCACAGTAGTCAACCAATGGGTGGACCAGCCTGGGTTTGGGTCAAAGATGAGGCTACTGGGACCAGGGAAGAAACCATGGTCCTGAGGCTGGTTACCAAATGGCAGACCACAGTAGTCAACCAATGGGTGGACCAGCCTGGGTTTGGATCAAAGATGAGGCTACTGGGACCAGGGAAGAAACCATGGTCCTGAGGCTGGTTACCAAATGGCAGACCACAGTAGTCAACCAATGGGTGGACCAGCCTGGGTTTGGGTCAAAGATGAGACTACTGGGACCAGGGAAGAAACCATGGTCCTGAGGCTGGTTCCCAAATGGCAGACCATAGTAGTCAACCAATGGGTCAACCAGCCTGGGTTAGGGTCTAGATAAAGTTACTGGGACCAGGGAAAAAAACACGGTCCTGAGGCTGGTTACCAAATGGCAGACCATAGTAGTCAACCAATGGTGGACCAGCCTGGGTTTGGGTCAAGATAAAGTTACTGGGACCAGGGAAGAAACCATAGTCCTGAGGCTGGTTCCCAAATGGCAGAACCACAGTAGTCAACCAATGGGTCGACCAACCCAGGTTCGGGCCAAGATGTAGTTACTGGAACCAGGCAAGCAACAGTGGTCCTGAGGCTGGTGCCAATGTGGCAGAACAAAGTAGTCCATGAATGACTGACCAGACTTTGGTTTGGCGTCACGAAACCTTTGGCTAACGGCAGTGCTCTTAGCAGTCCAATTTACTCGTCGGTACAGCCGTTCAAACGCAAACCGTCGACCCTCAGCCTCCATTGTTTCCCGTATGATCTCCCGTCCAGACGAGCTTTCAGTTCCGGGACCTGTCTAGGACCATCATTGACAGGTACCACACCAAGTTCAAGCAGGACGTGCGGGAGCTCGGCATCCTGCCCCCCGTGAAGAAGACCCGGAGCCTGCCGGCCGTCCTGAACCAAGTCAACTCCTCCATCCTCAACCCGCAGCAGGTCAGTGGTCTCGGCAGGGGACATTTTTTGTGTGTGTCGGTGACGCCGCGCTTGGAGCCGTCCCGCGGCGTCACGGCACAACGGCTCTGAATTGTGAATGAGGCTCTGAAACAGACGCAGCGGCTCGACGTTTGGCGGTCACTGATGTAAGATGTATTTTCAAGTAAATAAATGAAGTAAATATGAAAACAAAACTGGGGCCGTTAAACGGCAACACCGCCCAGGCAAAATCAGATCAACGTAGGAACGTAGCAGAAGGCTTCGATAAGCTAAGGTACCATGCAAACTGCTCACTGACTAACTGCTCACTGGATCGAAACGTAAGGCCGTCTTATTTTTGAGATCTTGAGAACTTGGTGGCACTCAAGCACGCCGGCATTTTTAAAAATTGTTCCGAGCCTGAGCAGGTGGCTAGATAAGATTTGAACGTTTGCATGATGGAAGCACAACGAGGGAAAGTGAAGAGAACCGGCAACTCGACGATTCCATCAGTGAGTACTTAACCCCATTGTCAGGAGACTGCTAGATTCCAACCAGCAACGGTTACATTGGTATAATTATAATTATGTAGCGAGCACCGGAGTTCCGACATTGGAACTTTGACATTCTTATAATTATTCTTATAATTGTTGACAAAATGTATTGCTGCTGAAAGGTTTTGTAAGATTTTGTTCCATGTAACCATGTACATTTTAACATGTAACCATGTAACCATGTAAAAATGTACATGGTTACATGGTTACATGTTGAAATTTAACATGTACATTTTAACATGTACATTTTAACATGTAACCATGTAACCATGTAAAAATGTACATGGTTACATGGTTACATGTTGAAATTTAACATGTACATTTTAACATGTACATTTTAACATGTAACCATGTAACCATGTAAAAATGTACATGGTTACATGGTTACATGTTAAAATTTAACATGTACATTTTAACATGTACATTTTAACATGTAACCATGTAACCATGTACATTTTTACATGGTTACATGGTTACATGTTAAAATTTAACATGTACATTTTAACATGTACATTTTAACATGTAACCATGTAACCATGTACATTTTTACATGGTTACATGGTTACATGTTAAAATTTAGCATGTACATTTTAACATGTACATTTTAACATGTAACCATGTAACCATGTAAAAATGTACATGGTTACATGGTTACATGTTAAAATTTAACATGTACATTTTAACATGTACTTTTTAACATGTAACCATGTAACCATGTACATTTTTACATGGTTACATGGTTACATGTTAAAATTTAACATGTACATTTTAACATGTACATTTTAACATGTAACCATGTAACCATGTAAAAATGTACATGGTTACATGGTTACATGTTAAAATTTAACATGTACATTTTAACATGTACATTTTAACATGTAACCATGTAACCATGTACATTTTTACATGGTTACATGGTTACATGTTAAAATTTAACATGTACATTTTAACATGTACATTTCAACATGTAACCATGTAACCATGTAAAAATGTACATGGTTACATGGTTACATGTTAAAATGTACATGTTAAAATGTACATGGTTACATAGTTACATGTTAAAATATACATGTTAAAATTTACATGGTTACATGGTTACATGTTACATGGTTACATGGTTACATGTTAAAATTTACATGTGTAGGGTTGTGCTTTATAAGTAAGGAAGGTTTCAGATAATTTGGGGACAATCTCATCCCTGGCCCATGCGATCTGTGACGATAATCTTGTTTTGTGGATTGCAGCTGAAATCGATCTGGCAGTGGCTCCCATCCCGGATGTCTCTGAAGCAGCCTCGGCTCATCTTCACCACCACCGAGAACGGTGTCAGTCTCAACACATTCTACAACATGTAAGTGCACCTCAGACGTTCGGGGATGTAAGACTTCTGGAAATTTCTGTATTTCAGGAAATGCCGTGATTGTAATTTTTTTTCTTTAATTAAATTTTTATGTCAAACATGTATCTCATGGTGTCACCGCAAACCTTCCTATAATTATTTTCTCAAACTGCTCAAACTCTCAAACTGCATTTTTATCTGTTAAAACCCTTAAAAATGTGCACCCCTGACAATTTTATCTCGCGGTTGCGTAAGCGCTCACTGGCACAATTATTGGCCGTCAGTGATTTTCAGGAAATTATTTTATCAGTCACTTACATCCCTGGACGTTCACTCTCATGTAGTGGCAACAATATACAGCATTCATTTATTACATTTAACGCAGCATCTAGCAATTGTACTCTAACTCTGATCCATAAACAGGCTCCAGGATAATTGAGTCATGTGTAGTAGTGGGCTGAAGTGGGCTGAAGGTTACTCTAGGTAAGGGGGGTCAAGATAGTAAGGTGTGACTGATACACATCAGTATGTGCGGAACGCGTCAGTAGTGCAGAAATGGTGCAATCTGTTTACCGTCTTGAACCACTTGATGCCGAGACCTCAAGCCTCTCTTTCCCGTCCGGTCAAACCCACAATTTTACTTGGACTGTTTCACTCCAGGTGTGAGGATGAGGAGCAGTCAATACTACTCATCAAGACGCTGAACAAAGAGGTAAGGAGCAACTATACTTGGACCCCCGTTGTTTTAAGCTGCCTATTTAGTGAAATCTTTTCCTCAAAGTTTAGTGGGCCTGACGTTTCGATCCTAGCAGGACCTTTCGCAAAGGCAGAGTGACAAGGACAACACAGATACATGTACACGAAGGAAGAGGGAAGAGAGTGAATAGGACACGGAGGAGAAACAAAGGACAAAGAGTAAAGCTGGTAGGGTGAGATCAAAGGGAAGGGCAACTGGGAGTAGGGTAGGGATTAGTGACAAGAGGGGGAAAGATCAAAGAGAGAAGTGTGAAGAAGTGAACAGAAAAGAAGGATTGTCAGAAAGCTTCATGGTGTTAGTCATTATCCTCCTGGATGTTGAGACCATGTGGTTGAATAGTCCGAAAACGCTTCATCCACATTTTCTCACGGCTTAGACGGACAGCATTACTACGGTGACCAAGGGATTCTATGCCCAGTACACCATGTACACGAAGGAAGGATATCACTCGAAATCTTTTTCTGTCGAAAGCTGGCCGATGTGCGGCGGTGAATGGTTGAATGCTTCTGACTGGTGCCCCCCGGCCCAGGCCACCATCTAAAGTGCTGGATAGCTCAGATGGTAAAACCGCTGATATGCAAAACCAGAGGTCTTGGGTTCAAATCAAATCCCAGTCCACTCAAAGTTTTCTTTGCCATTTTTCAATTTGTTCAAACGTTGCCAGTCAGTGTTTTCCTTTCCCCAGGGAGTTAATACTTTCCCGGGAGGCTCGGGAAGTAAGCTGTAATGTGAATCGTCACAACCAATCCCCAGGGAATTACTTTCCAGGGAGGATAAAAATGGCTTTTAACCACTTCGCGCCGGGGGGTTTTTCAGCGCCGATGACCGCCATACGGGGGTTTTTGAACAATGCATCATTTTAAAATCTTGCTAAAACAATCGGAACAATATATTTCTGTGAAATAAATCGATAAGGGTATACTATGGGTACAAGAGAGTAAAACCTGGCACAATTCGGACGTCGTTGTGGCTTTTGTCAAGAGATTATCCGTTCGAAAAAGGGCCCTTTGTGCGTCGTCAATGGACCGTAACGGACGTGTGTGTGTGGGTGCGTGTACGCTGCTGACAATCCCTGACCGCAGACTCCAGCCTCCACTCCAGGCAGTCAAATCTTCGAGTTGGTCGGCCACAAACGAGCGTACAGATTACGGTAAAGAATGTGGGGGGAATTCCTATGCCAGACCGACGACCGTTAGGCTGTGTGGCATGCAAAGACAATGTCCCCCGCGTGCTTTCAGCTGCAGCGCGGTATCCCTCGATCCTCCACAGTAAAAGTCCCACAATTGCACAATTACTGCTGCTAATCTTGCAATTTATGTGGCAACTTGCGTCAAAAAGGGTCTTTGTAATGATTCATATTGCTTTGTTCTAAGCTGAAAAGAGTCTTTGTTTAGAATGTGGACAATAGTGGTGCCCGGATTCGGAGGGCCCCGTTGCATAGGCAATCCAATTGACCTCCGGATTCGGAGGTCCCGGCGCGAAGTGGTTAATGTGAATTGTCAATAGGTTTATAATGGGCCTGACGTTTCGATCCTAGCAGGACCTTTCTTTGAGAAACGTCCTGCTAGGATCGAAACATCAGGCCCACTAAATTTTAAGATTTGCATTTTGGTAATTTTGTCAGTAAGCAGTTTGTAACATTTTTGTATATCACTTTAGGTTTAAAATGGCCCGGGAAATTCACAGGAAAAGAGCTGTGTGGTGTAAAAAGACCTTTCATTGGTTTGGTACTGGTAGTCAATTAATTCAATTTTTTACAGCTTTTGCATTTGCATTTGCATTTTTTACGCCATTTGCATTATTTTTTCTCTTCCGGCTAGGTTTTCGGGGCCTATCTGTCCTGCCCGTGGAGCACACGGAACAGTGCCAAGCTGAAGACCATGTACTTCGGCAATGGAGAGTGCTTCCTCTTCACCATGGCCCCCGAGCTGAGGAGGTACCCCTGGGTGGGGCTGGGCAACAAGGAGGGCAAGGGTCGGGTGGAGACCTCCTGCCAGCTGTTCATGCGGGGCACCAGGGAACTGGTGTCCATCGGAGGAGGGTGAGTTTGTCTGGCAAAGCCATGGGTTTGTGCCTGCGACTGTACGGGTTTGGGCGACTATGGTGGTCTGTATAGTGTCCCTGCCTTAGTGTAGCCTGGTCATTGCCCCGGTGTAGCCTGGTCACTGCCTTTGGTGTAGCCTGGTCGTTGCCTTTGGGGTAGCCTGGTCATTGCCCAAATTGTTATCAACCCAGCTACAGCAGATAGGGGATCCCACAAAGTGGATTTCCAATTGCAATCAAACAAATAAAAGGGGAAAACAAATAATTTATTCATGATTTGTTTTGGGTTTCTTTCCTCCAGGGAAGGGGAGGGCATCCATCTGGAGAGCGACATCTCCAACGGCTGGAGTCAGGCCTGCACGACGTTCAACAACCCTCCCCTGGCAGCGGACGGCCAGTTCCAGTGCGAGACCATCGAGGTGCTGGCCTTCCACGATGCCGGCCACAAGTCCGGCCAGAGGCGGCCGGACGTCCCGCGGATCGCCGTCACGACGGCCCCGCCGACGACGACGGAGGAGGAGGAGGAGACGGCCGAGGGAAAGACGACGGTGGCCGGGGAACCGACCACCGAGCCGGAGGTCGAGAAGAACCAGGAGCAGGAAGAGGCGGTGTGATACCGCCAAAGCCCCTCGGGAGGTTTTTTTTTTTTGCTCGAAGGAGCTCACTCGCGACCAAATTAATGGCAGAATTCCTCAGCGTCCCGGGGGCAAGTTCATATAGAGCCGCTTGAGCGCCAAGATATCCTGAAACGCAAAAAGTCATGATTCGTAGGATCACCTTGCCAACTCAAACTTCACTATTGTTTCACGCTAAGTAAAGGTGAGGGGAATACGAGTCCAAAGCAATTGACTTCACATCGCAATGTGGTTTTGGAATCCTGTTTACACAGGGAAGACTTTTTCCTGCTGAGGAGATTTTCACGCTTAAGCGGCGCTATAATTGCCCCTCAACCCCCCCCCCCCCCCTGTTGTTGTGCGTGTGTAGAGCTTCAGTTTGCCGGATTGATATATTTTTTTTTTCAAGTTTGATTTGAGCAAAGACCTTGTGGTCGCCTGACAGATGAAAATTGTCTTTGGCCCAAGTCCAAGGCCAGTATTCAATACTGGCCTGGCTGTCTGGCCAGGTGGGAAGGATTTAACTGCTTGCCGGTTGAATAAGACTTGAAATACTGAGTGGAATGTTTGCGGTGACTCCATGTAGCACTCTTCCAAGAAGGAGTGTGGCTCTGAAAAAAACCCGGTAACTCAACGTTTTGGGTAGTGTGTAGTGTGTACTCTGCCCGTCTCTGCAGTCCCCTGACGATGGAGTACAAACGTTGGGTTACCGGCTCTTTTTTAGATCCACACTCCTTCTCGAAAGAGAAGTGCTACATGGTGTCACCGCAAAACCTTCCACTTTGCTGGTTGAAATCGGTCAAACCCTACTTTACCAAATACCTTCTTCTAAAAGACCTGCTAACATTTTGAAAAAAAAAAAAAAAATATCAGGTCTCAGGTCCAAACTTTGTTCGGGAATTAAGCCAAGCAATCCGAGGCGGGTTTTGTGTTTGCCAAAGAAGAATTGTCAGTTCAGTGAGAGAGGACAGTGCTGTGTAGCTTCTCAGCTACTGGAGTGTACAACAGCACCCTCTTGTGAACGACTCCATCCTTCCACCCTCCCTCTCTGCCGTTTCCCTTCATAGAATCAAGGTGCCCTCACTTCCCTGTGCAGGATGCACTGCCGTATTTTAACTGTATACCTCCATTCCAATTGAAGTAGTGTGTCGCTAACGACGATGGTACACGTTCACTCAGTGTACTTCGATCTAAAATAAGGGAATCATATACAGTGGAATGTTGCTATAACGAACATCCCGGGATCCATGGAAATTGTTCGGTATAGCGGTCAATCGTCATAGCAGTTGCAGCTGCATATTTTGTACAGGGAGCCAAAGGGCATGTTCCTTATAGCCAAATGTTCTGTATATCAGCATTCGTTATAGCAACGTTCCACTGTATGTCAATCCATTATTTTATTTTTTTCCAGGGTTAAATTGTATAAGATTAGTCATTGTGTAGTATCAGCACAATGTACGTACAGTAGTAGCCACACACCAGGGCTTTCTGTATTTTCTTTCAGTTTTTTTTTCTTGTGAGGGGGTTTAGATTTGTACAGTTGATTAGCTATGCAATCGTAAAAAAAACAGTGGAAGTGTGTTCATGTCAAAGCAATACGTATTATAGCAATGTCGTACCTGATAGTATCCAAGACTAAGGACCACAGCAGCTTGCAACTTTGGCACTTGTTTGTATGCACACTTGGGATATAATAATAATACTAGTAATAATAATAATATTTGTTATAGGTGTGTAATGTGTGATGCATTTCGTGTTCATCAAACTCGGCGTAACTTACGATCAATGGCATGGCAGAGGGAGATGCACAGAAACCATAATTATGCCCTTTGAAAAGGTTTATCAATCGTAAGTTGAGTTACGGTGCGACGTAAGACTTGGTTAATTACGGCAACCACACATCTGTGTGTAGAAGATGAGGTTCGTGCGCGTTGATATGTCCGAGATTAGTGAAGTTTGTGGCATTTTGTTTAAAAAAAGAAAGAAAGAAATTGGAACGTAGCTTGTTGATCCATACCATGGAGTCGGGGAGAGTTGGGGGCGGCATGACATCACGTGGGGCTCAAATTAATTGAATCCGCTACCATCAGCAAAAACTCTCCGCTTAGGGTAGCAGAATTTTGTTTACTTACGGTAAGCGTATTTTCACTGGAGAGTTTTCTACACAGCCTGACAAGGCGTTAGCAGAAACAGAAAGTCAAGGTTATTGAAGAAAATTCTTTGCTAACCGGTAAAGTGCTGGAAGTCTTGCTGACGGATTCCGTGAAATAAATCATCAGAAAAGTTAGAGGGCCTGACGTTTCGATCCTAGCAGGACCTTTCTCTTTGCCATTGAGAGAGGTCGTGCTAGGATCGAAACGTCAGGCCCTCTAACCTTTGAGATTGATGTATTGATGTCATCTTTAGTCAGTGAGCAGTTTGCAACAGTTTTTGCTCAACGATGCTCGCAAGCACCGAAATCCGCCGTTGCGGATTCCATGAAACCGGGCGCCGTTGTCAAAAAACTGATGGCCCGTGTTGCAATCCCGCCCAGTGGGGATGTGTAGACCAGCTACATTGGATGGAGGATGGCGAGTCACTTGCCCACCCTGCTTCCCTCTGCATCGGGAAGAGACCGCTGTCCTCTTTTTCTTAAACTCAAGGCTGCTGCCGGGTTCTCCCAACTCCGCTCGAAGCTCCCCCAACTTCGTCCCTGGCCAGGCATTGTGAGAATAGCATTAGAAAACAATAGTTTTTCCGTAGACGATTGTGCTGAACAGGATGCTGTCATCAATGGGTTCAAATACTGGTTACTTCATACTCCTACCTCCTGCTTGTGCGTGAATAAGGGGCATTCAACACTGGCAGCATTTTCCTAATTTGTTGGGAGCTGAAAATGTGGGGATTTGTTTGCTTTACTCTTGTTGCAGTATTTATCCCTTAACGATCATGTAATCAGGGCATTCTTTGGGCCTAATTGTCCACTCTATCATCAATGATTTAAAGATTTTGGGAGGTCACAGTAAGTTGTCACAAACTGGTTCTGTGATTTTTTTTTCTCTTTCATGCCTGTTTCTCATGCCTTTTCAACACCTGGACCCTTTTTCGTGGCGTTGCTTAATCACAAAAATCTGCCTAAGCACATGTCATGATTCGTACGATCAGCTTTGTGACTAAAAATTTCACTTTGGTTTCATACAAAGAAAAGCTATCCAGCCCTTAGATGGTGGCCTTCACTAATGGGGTGGAATACAAGTCCGAAGCAACTGACCTCACTCAACAATTGGGTCTGTAATCCTACTTACTTACACATGGAAGACTTTTCATGCTGAACAGAATTTGAAATTGGCCCCTGGTGTTCTGATGTCTGAAATTTACTCAGCACCATGGAAGAAAATAATAACTGCAATTGTTGAGGCGCTAGACATAAACCTAAAGACCTTAGAAAGGGCTTTCATAACAACATATTTTATATTTTTCTGATAATTGGGATTTTTCAGCATTTAGGTCTTGGTTATGGATTCCTTTCTCACCATTTTAATGCAAATTTCAGAAGTACCGCTTGAGGATTTAATAAGTTATTTGTGACTCGCTCTGCAAAAGGGTGTGTAAGTCACTATATGCAGTGTCGCGTACCGGGCCATTCCATGTACAGAGGGTGTTTTACACGTCTGCTATACATATATTTTCAATATCCTATAAACCAAAAATGATGAATTTAATTTAAAAAGAAAGGATATCAACCAGTTTCTGCACAATGGTTTCAACCTTATTTTCTTTAGTTTGAAATGGTTTGTTTCTCCTCAAGTCATTTCCCAAAAATTTATGAGAATGAATGTCCGCATTTTTTGAAAACTCGAAAATGTAATATGCTGCAGGCCTCAAACATACATCAAATTTAAGCTTATCAAATGGCCTTCCCATCCGTGTGTAAAGCAACATTTTGAGGAATTGTGACTTAACGGCTCAATACAACATTGGGAAGATCGGGAAACATTGATGTCCACAGATGTCCTTCTAATTTACACAGTTTGTAGATGGTCATGACAGAATCCTCCTGTTGAAATCTTACGGTCTGGGATGCTGTACTTCCTGAGAAATCTTCACTCAAACATCAACAAATAGTTGATTACTCATGAGTAATAAACTACTTCTTACACTACAGGACTGTGCATAAACCATGACAGTTTTTTCAATTTCAATTTTCTCAGGTTACCATTTGAGCTAAAACCTTGGCAGTATTGCTTTTTTGGTTTTATAGTTTAACACACAAACTGTGGTAATCTTTTGACCTTTACCAATGTTGTATAGGGCCTTTAAGTACCATTTTTGAAGAGTGGGTCACATTCGTTCGGGCAAAGATGTTTATCAATTGGATCTCAATATTTCAGCCCCAAATCCCTGTTCGTTGGCTTCCGTGGAGTTTTAGGCTCGAGGATAGCAAATTTTATGCAACTTGTTTTTATTGCGAATCTTGCCAAGTACGTGTAGACTCTTCTAGATTCACCAAAAAAAAGTAATACGTTTTTGTAAGTTGTCTTTGAATTAAAGTGGACGGAATGGTATGTAGATTCTTCTCAGTGAGGAAGTGAGCAATGTGGTGCCACTCCAAAATCAGGGTGTGAAGAATTCTTATTCATGTTGATAATGTGCTCTGAATAAATTGTATTTGTGGAGATCACTTCTGATTTGTTTTGTCTGTTGTTTTAAAATGTACGGTATTAGACTTCCTCTAGTTTTCATAAAATAAGAAGCACGTTTAGCTGGATTTATATGACCAGACCAAAACATTTCAACGGTTACATCTTTTGAGGTTGTTTTTTTGCTCGATTTTGGGCCCAATATCTCAAAATTAATTTCAAAATCATTTGCTGAAATGATGCAGATGAAAAATGGATCTAAATGGCCAAACAGGAGCCAGATAAATGCTCATTCAGTGCAGAAATCATATCTATCTATTAGAAATAAAATAAACTCACCAAATTTATGTACTCAGCGGACCAGTAGACACCTTAAAAATCTAAAATTTCAGGCCAAAAACGGAAACACTAACAAGGGGGTAGTCTTTTATCGCTCTCTTAAAACCAATTTGAAGAAATTTTATTCAAATTAATGTATTTATTTAGTTATTTACAAATTCATTTATTTATCTGCTTTTTCATTGTTTTAGGGTTTGATGAATCATCAAATCAATAATTATATGTACTTGGCATACTACCCCAAGGCAACTCAAGGGCTCTGTCAAGGTATTTTAAAAGAAGTGAAGTTTGGGGGCCAAAAAGTGACAAATTCACATTGGGAAATTACGAAGCCTCATAAGAAACCTTCATGATCAGAGGGGGAAAAAAGATAAAGACATAAATCCTACATAAAGGACCACAAAACTTATCGCATTCTTAACGGGGTCAACTGTTTTGCTCAAATTCATCAAATTGATCATTTCCTTACTTTATTACATATCAAAGTATGCTTTGTTCAATACCCAGAGAATGCAAAGAAAATTATACATGTACCCAAAATGTAAAAAAATTGGTCGATGCATCTTGTATCCAAATGTCCAGATACCAAAAATGTACACTACCATAAATATAAAGTGAAAATTTGATGTTTAATCCAAGCAAACCTAAACTTACTAGAAAACCTCATTTCATTTGTTCTGACATGTTCAGCTTACTTGACAAAGGAAAGAATTTGCAGAGCAACCACTGCTTAGCAAATGGAGAAAGTAAAAAAAATGAGCTGGTTTGCAAAAGGAATCCACGTGAAGATGGGATTTTAGTCGTTGTGTGAATCCAGCTCTGGGTCCGGAAAATGTTCAAAAATAGCAATGCTATAATCGTGCTTTAAAAAATACGTTACGGCTTAAGGATATAACTGTGATATTTAAGGTATATTTTGTTTCAATATATTTACATTCTATTTCCCTTTCACATTATTCATCATTAAAAAGTGGATGTGATTTTTCCTTTCCCACTGTGCCTGCATATTTGTCTATCCAGATTCTCCTGCAGACGGACAGAACATACAGGTTCAAGTCCGAGTTATTCAATGAGGTCTTTTTTTTTGCCCTTGCTCGACGTGATAAACACCGAGTGCCCAGTGCTTTGCCCGGTGCCTGATAAAAAGTCAGAGTCACTCTGTTCCTCTCATCACAGAGCCATCCAATCTCACCAGGGATCGGACTCGTTCCGGTACATGGTGCCACAGCAAACTGCTATCGACTGCCTTATAATCTCGCAATAATGGCACACACGTGCGATTTTTTTAAATTCTGACAATTTCTAAATTAGTGCTTCTGGCTGACTCTGTCCACCGACGGAGATGGTACTCTCAGGTATAGAGGACAATGTGTTATGCCATGCATGATCAATGTGCAGCAGAGAAGCCACATAAAAACCATTCCTGCTTTCTGCTGATCGATAGGATCGCAATTTATGGGGTTGGCCCTTCTCATATCTCCTCGCATCTTGTTGTATCTCTTTCTGCCTACATTTTATTGCACACAATGCCTCCGGTGACACTAGTTCTTGTCTCTCCGTTTCCGGCCCTTTCGGCCATCTTTGAAGTCGGCATCGTGGGATATAGGCCTACTTTCTTCAGAAACTGGGTTTCATTTCATTTCTTATTTCACAGGACAGTGTAAACATGAAAAAGTGACAAAACCAAACAGTGGCACCCCATTGGCCAAAGGATTGTCAAATGCGAACTTAATCACACTTGAGTGGCTCTCCCTAAGTCGCTAACTCCGGTCAGGCAGAAGTACAGAGATTGAAAAGTCAGTCCAAAAGGATGAAGCCACGCTTTACTCGGGCAATTGAGTAGAGCGAGCGAGTGAACAACGCGCGAAAGAGTCTGCATTTGTACGCGTGGAGGGAAGGGAAAACATCCAGGGGGGTGGATGGCAGTAACTGGAATGGCACAAGATGTAGTCACTGCTGCAAGGCAAGCGCATTATGCCTCTAAGGCTTGCTGCTGTTCCGCCTGTGGCTCCTCCTCCTGCTGGGCCTGTTGGCCGGCGTCAGCCTCCTCCCCAGCCCTCTCCGTCTCCTCCTGATGGCCGGCCTCCTGCTCGCCGATCGCGTCCGATTTCTCCTCCTGCGACTTTCTCCGCTGGACTGGTCTCGACCTCCGACCCGATTTGCTCTTCTCGGCTTCCTGCTTCCTCCTCTGCAAACGAAGAAAATGAAGTCATAGATATATTACGTGATGTTTGCGTCGAGGTGAATGTAATTCAATGAGGGTTTGCCCTGCTCGACGTGATAAACACTGATGTGCTCGAATCGTTATTCGAATCCGCCACACGACCTCATCTAGCTCGGTGCATGGTCATCAAGTGGTTAAGATGTCCGTACTAGAAAGCGGAAGTCAAAGGTTCGAATCCCACCCGGGCAGCCTGAAATATTTGTTATCAAGTACCAGGCAAAGCACTGAGCATTCAGTGTTTATCATGTCGAGCAGGGCAAACCCTGAAGAAAATGAAGTCGATCAACGAACTGATTTGTACAGGAGCAACGCACAAAATGCAAATTCATAGTTTCACGTCAGTTCTTCAAAGTATTAGCGGGCCTGGAAATTTTTCAACCTAGCAGGACCTTTCGCAAATGTAGGATCATTCTGCCTGAAGTCCAAAGAGGTCCAAGGTGAGACTGAAACGTCAGCCCTTCTGAATTTTCAAGATCTGAACTTTGGTTGTTTACATCAAGAATAATAATAATAACAGAGATTCAGCAAGTACTGTGCAATGTTTTGTATGACTGTTCGCTAAATTCTTCAACCTTAAATCCACCTGTATGCTCATTTTACTCCATGCAATCTATCTACAACGCAACGCTTTCTTTAAAAAAAAAAGCCAAACCAATTGCGCAACCTACGAAGGCATTTTTAATAACTACAAAAAAGTAGCTAATGATTATCGATTACTCCAAGCCGGATGACTCCATCCTATAGCCTATACTCTACTTCCTTCCCCGCCCATGTCCACCAACTATTTTTCTAGAACCCGTGTCACCGTGAAATTATGCTGCAGAGAGAACTATTGATTCTCGGCAGGCAATTAATAGAAGGGGCACAAAATCTTGCGCTTATAGGGCAGGTGGTGCTTTGTCCAGCTTTCCTGCAGGTGGTGGCTCCTGTTCGGATGATGAATAATTGATTGTAAGGCCGAAGACTCTGATTAAAAAAAAACTGCTCTGCCTCCCTTTTTGTACAGCAATGGCATTGTATTTCGCCTATCTACATATCCGGTTGAGCACCCTCGGGTTTCTTTCAAATGATGAATTTCTTAATAATTTCAGGCAGGCCTTTTTTGGAATGAAATATTGTTCATGCAATGAAATATCTTTTGATTACCGGTACGCCAAAAGTCAAAATTGTATACGATGCAAGGGTGGAAATTCCAGGATGTGAAAATACATTTTAGTTTAGTTTTTAATTGTATCAATTTATATGGCTTTTCAGAAGGTTTGAATAGAATGCTTTTCCCCTATGGAGAAAATTTAAATTAAGGAAAAATGTACAATGAGTAAAAAAAAAATATAAAAAAGGGGTGAGCTGGATAAAAGCCTAATTAATTATGTATCCATTAATAGGGAAGACTACTGGTTGCCATGGAAACCTGAGTAGCACAAACGTTGATGAGGACAATTCCAGACATCGATGCAATTTGCTTAATTGACTCTATGGCTCTCCAATTTGTGCCCTTTCATCACCGTGGCTACGCTACGAAATGTCAGGTGACTCAAGTCCTTTTTTCCTAATTCCACTTTCCACACCCAATAAAAAAAAAAACGTTGCATATACAGTACTGCTTTACTGACTTTAAAGGCCCTATACAACATCGGTAAAGGTCAAAAGATTGCCACAGTTTTTTGTGCTAAACAATTCCAAAAAAGCAAAAGGTTTTAGCTCAAATTGTAATCTCAAATCAAACATACAGAAGAAGAACTGACAGGGAACAATTTGAAAAATTGGTAAAGAGTTGGCAAATTGACGAGCTGTTTTGCATCTGAATGAAAGTTGTCTGCATTTGAATGAAAGCAAGGGTGTCATCCCTGGAGATTATACGGCAGTTAATGGTTGAATTGCTTCTGATGACCGACTATTTGAGAGGCAAATGAGATTTGAAGGTTTGCATGGTGAGAATAGCAGGATCAATAAGTGTGCGGTGACACCATGTAAATTCTCTTTTGTGAGAATGTGTGGTTCTGAAAAGAAAGGAGTTCCTCTGGTTCAGAACCACACATACTCACAAAAGAGAATTAACATGGTGTCATTGCAAACCTATTCATCCTATTTGGGAGGCCACGATCTAAGGGCTGGATAGCTCAGATGGAAAAGCATTAATCCAGAGGTCTCGAATTCAAGTCCCGGGTCCAGTCAAAGCTTTCTTTGCCAATTTTTGTTTTCAAATTGTAATCCGAGAAAGTGAGAAAAAAAAGGACGTCGGTCGGCGGCCCTCCTCACCTCTCTGGCCTCGGCTCTTCGCTGCTCCTTCTCCTCCTGCTCCAGCTCCCACCAGTTGCGGGGGAAGCGTCCGATATTGTCCATGAAGGCCTCGTTCTCCTCCCACTCCCTCTGCCACTGCTGGTGGTTGTACTCCGGCTCCCGGGCCAGGATTCGCTTCAGGATCTCCTGGTTCTCGCGGGTCACGCGAAGGAGCTCCCTCTGCCTCTTCTCCTTGTTCAGACTGCCCCCGGGGAGAACGACAAAGAAATAAAAAAAAATAAAAAATAATCCCCCGTCATTTCAACCCTTTTATTTTGTTTGACTTCAACTGAAAAAAAAAAGTTGCATCAACTTTTGAGTGATCCAGCCCATGGCCCGATTTCATAGAGCCGCTTAAAGGGATAGCACAACATATGTCGAGGTCAAAGAATAGCATCCATACGTTGTCTGATCCAACATATGCATGAAATAGCACACCTGTGAAATTTTCAGCTCGATCCGCCAACCGAGTCTCGAGAAAATTGTGAAAGCCGCTTCATTTGTTTCGCGAAAATGTAGCATAAAACGCTGTACTGTTCCGAAAAATAGTTTACCGGTAGATCTTTTTTCTCCCAAAATACAACATTTTAGGCAGAAATATTTCAGTGCGAGGTTTCTACTATAACCATCTTTAAACTGTATAAAGTTCATGTAAATCTGTGAACATTTCTGTTTTTCGATCATTCCAATGTTGTGTAGGGGCTTTAAGCATGGAAATCTGCTAAGCAGGAAAAGTCGTCTTTATCAAAATGGGATTACAAACCCCACTTTGATTTGATGTCAATCACAGTGCTTTTGACTTGTATTCCACTCTCCTTTACTCAGCATGAAACAAGGGTGAAGTTGGCGATCCTATGGATGATGACTTTCACTCTTTTACAAGCAGATTTTCGCGCTTAAGCAGCTCTACGAAATTGGGCCCAGGTATACAGCAAATTGGTTGTTCGCATCTGAATGAAACCTGCAACTCGCTGTTCCAATTAATGGTATCTAGGGCTGAGTGATTCCAACTTCGGGTCATTCCGTGTCAATTCAACACGCTGTTGGACCTGACCGTCACAGATTTGAACGAAATTCGCTGATGGGGACCTAACGATGTCAGTGGCAGATAACAGCGAGGATAGAAGACAGTTTGGTGTCAATTTCATTGATTTTTGTTTGCCCTGTAAGTGTTTTTCACTTGACATACCTTCTGTGAATGTAGTTATTCCTGTGGTCCACGCGGCCAGTCGTTCTCATGATTTCCGACATCTTCTCAAGGAGGATACGGTTGTCACGCTCTACGACTGCAATACGCTCCTCCTCCAGCTGAAATGAGAAAAAAAGCAAAGTGTCATTGTCTGGATGGAATCTTGTCAATTGCAATGGCTAGAGCCCACTAAAGGTTGGGGAGCTACTTTTGATTTTTTGAAAGGGGGTGGAGAAAGCAGAGCTTCTCATAACGGCAGAAGAGTGTGATCTATTCACAATGCAAATAGAGGGGGTGACTAGTCTGAAGCATGGCATGAGTCTCAATCCCTATTGGTGGAAGACTGCCAGCCAAGGCTGATAAATAGAACTGGGAGGGTTGATGACTAGTCTGAAGCAAGGCCTGAGCCTCCATCCACTATTGGTGGTAGACTGCCAGCCAATGCTGACAAATAGAACTGGGAGGGGTGACTAGTCTGAAGCATGCCATGAGTCTCCATCCCTACCATATTGGTGGTAGACTGCCAGCCAAGGCTGACAAATAGAACTGGTGGGAGGGGGTGACTATATTCTGCAGCAAGGCATCAGCCTCCATCCACTATTGGTGGTAGACTGCCAGCCAAGGCTGAAAAATAGAACTGGGAGGGGTGACTAGTCTGAAGCAAGGCATCAGCCACCATCCCTATTGGTGGTAGACTGTCAGCCAAGGCTGACAAATAGAACTGGGAGGGGGTGACTAGTCTGAAGCAAGGCATCAGCCTCCATCCCTATTGGTGGTAGACTGCCAGCTAAGGCTGACAAATAGAACTGGGAGGGGTGACTAATCTGAAGCAAGGCATAGGCCTCTGTCCCCTATTGATGGCAGACTACCAGCCAAGGCTGACAAATAGAACTGGGAGGGAAGTGACTAGTCTGAAGCAAGGCACACGCCTCCATCCCTATTGGTGGAAGTCTGCCAACCAACTGTCAAGGCTGAACATAGAAATGGGAAGGGGTGACTACTTTCTTGGTGGTAATGCTGAAGAAATGCAATAGTTCAGCAAAAGAATTTACCTGGAGTTTCTTGAGCTTCAAGTGAAGATGAACGTATGTGGTCGGGGCTTTTGTATCTACCATCGGCTGAGCTTCTTTTACCTTAGGAAAATTAAAAACAAATATATAAAATGAAATAAAACCAATGAGGAATTCATATTAATAGGAGTTAGAGTAATATACAACAATGTTGCAAGCTGCTTACTGACCAAAATTTCCAAAATGCTAGTCTCAAAATTTAGTGGGCCTGATGTTTCGATCCTACTCCTTATAGGCCCTCCTAATGTTTGATATTTGCCAGTTTAGGTCATTTTAGTCAGTTAGCAGTTTGCAACATTTTTGCATATTACTGTAGTCAATTTGATACTTTGCTGATCAAAATATCCCAATAGTTAAACAAAAAAATACAAGGGCTGCAGTTACAGTAGCTACATACAAGCATGGTAGATCAACAGCTTAAATTTTGTCCCTGAAAAAAAAAATCATGACGAAATAAGAGTATGAGTTCATCAGCACATCAAAGGTTTGCACTCAATGGCACCTCACTTTGACCTGAACACTCTCGATCATATTTTAACCACACCAAAAATTAACTTAATTAACTTTTAACACAACTAGCTATAGGTGATATACAAAAATGTTGCAAACTGCTTACTGACTAAAATTACCAAAATGTAAATCTTAAAATTTAGTGGGCCTGACGTTTCGATCCTAGCAGGACCTTTCTCAAAGCCTTTGAGAAAGGTCCTGCTAGGATCGAAACGTCAGGCCAACTAGCTAGTAAGACAACTAGCTAGAGTTCAAATTAAATTTTAGTCTGCAGACCACAGCGGCAAGACTGTAGTGTAGTACCTTCACAGCAAAAGGGTGGAAACAAACCTTAACCCACAACAGACCAGTAATTGTTATGAAGATAATAGCCATTGTCTGGCACAACATGACTTGCTGAAAACAATCGGGCAAGGTTTCCGTTTCAAAAAATTAATATCCTCACTATTAACTATAGAATTATTTTAAGTCTGGGAAAAAACCTAAACCCAAATTAAACCACCAATTGTAATTTAAACTAATGTAGACAACATCCATGGTCTGGCAGCCTGGCAGGTAAACCGTCTGGCACAACCAGCCGAGACAAATAATGACCTTTTCCTAAAAGTCATGATTTTATTTGTGGCGCGTATGACTTCAATACTCCAACCATGGAGCGCGGTTTGTTTTGTTCCCGTTATTTGGGTGAAGGTATTGAACTAAAATCCTGCCAAATCTTGACGCATTTCTATCGGCTAGGGCAAGTTCGTTGGGAAATTAATCCCGAGCAACTCTTGTAACGACGGAGTGTATAGCGTAATAATTGTTCTATTTTGATGACTCGAAGCAATGCGGGTTTCTTTGGTGTAGCAACAGTTTGTTTTGAAACAATTAACTGATCTAACGCAATTACTACCGAGTTTGTGGAGGGCTAATTCCCACCGCAAAACACGCCGTTCGATTCCAAGAGACAAACGGGACCACTTTACCGGACCGAAGGGAAGGGGGGGGGGGGCAATCGAAATAAAGTCAATGCTTCTGCAACTTGGTGCATTATTAAAAGTTTTGGTTACTTGGTTACCGACCTTCTGTAGATGCTCTTCGTAGTACTTGCGATCCCATTTCGCTTTGAGAATCCTGCTCTGGCACGGCAACACGGATTGGTAGGATTTATGCATGATTAACTCTGGACCCTTAAAAAAAAAAGCCGAGCGAGTAAAACAAAACACACCCGAGGAAATCGGATCCTTGCTTGTGATGAGATCCTGACTAGAAAAAGAAAAAAAGGTTGACTAAAATTGCGGCTGGTTTATTTTTGCTGGACTGCTCGCGATGAACACTCGATACTTCAGTGGCAGGCCGCGTTGCACACCACGCGTAAGACTTGTGTGTGTGTGTATGCGGAGTCTGCGAGTGTAGCAGGTGTATTGGTAACTAGGCAATCAATTATGCAAGCGGCTGTGCGGCTTCTGTTTGGTCAGGTGACGCGGAAGTGTTACCAAGGGGGATACGGGGATCCGATAGACGACGGCTGTTTCATGGATCGGTAATCTACGGCCGTTTCATGTAGCATATCTCACGGTGCACGTGCAGGGATTCGACCCACACCCAAATAATTATAGCGCATAAATCCTATTTAGTTTATATATTAAAAAGGAGTAACACTAAAACTTAGGGCTAAATTTGACCTGACATTTTGGTCGTCGTAGGACTTTTCTCAAAGACAGAATGAACATTTTTTTTGGTAGAAAAAAACAACATCTGACATCAAAAGGAACAAATGGATAGGCATTATCAGTCACAAATCACATGATACTGTTTTAATACATGCAAAATACAAGGCTCCGTCATACAATTATTTGGTTGTCAATTCTTACACGAGTTCAAGAATACAAGATGATACGGTGTCCTTGAAGTGCCCTCTGTTATTCTCGATTTAGTTAATTTTTTTTCAATCGTGAACGCCAGTCGGTCCACTAAATCACGTCTTAAAAATTCTTTACAAAAAAAGTAACTATTTTTTCCTCCTCTCTGTCCGTTTCTACATGCAGTTATGAGAATTAGCTACTTTTTTGTTTCTTACCAAACAGTTTTGTGTGTGAACCCACTAAATACTGTATGTACAAGGTGATTAAAAATAAAGCTAACGTGTATCAAAATCTTATTTCAATGAAATTTCTTGCCCGGTGCAAAGCGAAAGCCGTGAGCAAGTTGTAACATTTCGAAAAAAATAATAAAAATAAAATAATTTTTAGTTATTTAAATACAAGACAAAGTAATACTTGTCTAAAGGGATGACGGAAAATCAATGATCTTTCAGTTAATGGTTTAAAAACAACAGCCAACCATGGTTAAAATTATAAACCCAAATCTGTTAAGTATTTATAGAATTAATTTGGTAATTGTTGGGGGGGATATTGGAAACTAATTATTTTACACATAAAATAAATACCATAGCATACCACATACATGTATTGACCTGGGGTTTACACCAAAATTAAGCAAAATACCCAACAATTAATTAAAAAAAAAAAACAATCAAAATTAAACCTTCATATAGAATGTCAACTGAAAAAATGCTATTAACATTCATTCAAACAAATCAATGAAAAACTGACCGAAACTTTTGAACGAATTGAAAAAAAAATCCATAATTTTGGAAAAGAGAGAAAAAATAAGCAAATCGCAAAATTGCAGTTCTACAGTGCCTCACCAAAAAAATGGAGTGTTGGGGTAAAACTAAACCCAATGGATTATTAAAATGTTTCGGGCAAAAGGGAAAGAACAAAGAACAAAGAACAAAGGATAAACATGTATGGCTTGCTCGGTATTTGCTTAAAATGAGAACAAATATTTGGGGCAGTCCAAAGGCAGAGAGAGAAATGGCAGTTTGTTGACTTCAACCCACAGTCACGAGCCTTGTTTTGAAAGTAAAAAGCCTTGAATACGTCATAAGTTATAAAGAATTCTTAAAAAATAAAATAAAATGATCGTTGGACAGTCCACACAAAGTTCTCTGAGCGTCTGACATCTATTGCTATTTTTAAAATTTGCATTAAAATATATTTTTTTCCTTCATTGATGGGTGATTTTTAGAAACATGTATTTTACATGACAAACAGTTTCTAATGTGGACCCTTATTCGTTGATGGTGTTAGGGGCAGTGGGACAAAAATCATGTCGAAAAATAAATAAAAAAAATAAACAGGGAAACAGTTGAAAGTACAAAATGACATCAAATGTAAAACGTTAAAGAAATCCATACTCCAAATTGGCAGTTTTTCCCTCTCCATCCCACCCCTCAAACCATAAAAACACACCAAAAGGAGACCCTAGAGTGTCTACAATTGTTTGTAAAAACTGGAGGCGCGATTCATTTGTGTGAAATTCAATCCTCTTGTGGAACAACTCGGGATCCGCTACAGACTGAAGGTGGATAATCCCACCAACGTCCGAATCGAGGTCGTCTTAAAATGTCAAAAGATTGACAATCACTGAAAGAGTGACAAGGAAGGAAACCCACGGGGAAAATGGTGTAGATTTCTTGGCGATACGCATTCCGTCCCGACAGACAGGCAAATTAACGTACTTCGATTCTCAATCAGTCCAACCCATCCCTCCAAAACCCCACAAACTTATCAAAATAAATATCAAGCAGGCTGCTGTTTTTTATATCTTACATGCTTTGTACAGAGACTTTGCTTCATTTTACGGGGCATTGTTTTGCCAAAAAAACCACCGGGAGATCCCTTTCCTAAATGTAGATTGGCTCGTACCCTGTGTCGAACGGGCCGGAGAGATGAACATGACAGGAGTTTGGATCAAGGTGACAAAAATTTCAAAACAGTCCCCCCAAAAAAAACCGATCATCTTCAAGAAAGGAGAGGCAACAAGACGGATTCAATCGACCAATTAATAATAACTTAAATCAAAAGGCATGCTCCTTTTTTGTCATGAAATGTTGGTTTTTGTTTTTGTTTGAAAGGGCTCAAGCATTGGACCTAAAATGAAAACAGAATACAGCAGACATTTAGAAAACATAAGAAAACAAACAATCCTGTGAATTAAAAAAGTGGAATTACGAGAAAAAGAAAAACGACCAAAATGCAAATTAATTTTTTTTTCTGAAGAGCAACATCGAATAAAAACTGTACATACTTTCATATTAGTAAAAAAATACTTGTAAAACTAATGGGTATGATACATCAAGTTGCATGTATTAGAATAAAACAATTCTTTTATCAGTTTATACGTTTATGTAGCGATGAGACATAAGCCCACGGTATGATTTGGTTTTTTTTTCGTAGTAAGACAATTTTACATTCTACTGGAAGCAGTTATTTTGAAGAAAAAAAGAATAAACAAAACAACAACAGACAAGTCTGTTGTGTGTACAGCAATGCATCAGGGTCAACCTCAATAAGCGGTTGTGGCTTCGGCCGTTGCTGTGGCAACAGGGTATTCGCCTGTTAGGGAGTGAGTACAGGTGCAGCCTTTGCAACAGATGTAAACCGTTTGCTTAAAAAAAATATTTTTTTAAATGGTGCCCACTGTAGCCCTTTTCTGACGGGGCTGAGAAAGTCCAATCTTCGAGGAGGAAATTGAGGAAGTCTCTCATGTACAAAATTGGAACAACTTCTGTCCACAGAAAAACCATGCTCTAGGCGAGGGTTGCCTTAGCTAGGCTTCCTTGGACTCAAGAGAAAAGGTCGGGTGGTAGAGCACTGGCACATTGATCCTGAGGCCTGGGTTTAAATCCTAGGCCACACCAATTCCCTTTGTTCTTTTCCTGAACTGAGAAAAAAAAAAAAATCAGTTTCAAATTCGCAAATTTCTGAGATATGTCCTTCGTCCTGACTGACAGCAAAAAAAAAAAAGTGTTGAAAATTTCCCCAAATGAAACAGAGTCCACTTTTCAAGAAAACCGTGCAGATTTTCAAAAGAACGTAAATGATTATAACTTCCTCCCTCGGCATAACTATTTGATTTTTTTTTTTTTAAATTCTAGATTGGCATAACCAGCAAAGAACGCATTTATTTTGGCAATGCAAGTATACAGTCTCTATGCACAAAGCATTAAAAAACGTACGCTGTGGATTGGCACAAGCACTGTGTGGTGTGAAGCCGGTATTTAAAAAAAACTCACTCAACTCCCTTAAAAAAAAAACCTCCAACGGCTCAAAAAGCTTTGTACAGGCAAAATTACAAAACAATGAGAATACAGTATTTTCTTAAGACTTTTGTCTTCCCGAGTCAAAACGAGCAACCAAAGAGGAACGGAACATTTGTTTTGGTTTTTTTTTTTCTGGGCAAGAACAGTTAAAACACAAACTTTCTCTCAAATGTTAGTTTTGTATCGGAACTCGACTGAAAGTCCTGAATGAAATTCCTGACACCCCAAAAAGTAGTATTTTTCAAAGGCAAGGGCATTTGAAGAATACAAAAATGAGGGAAAAAAGTTGAACAAACTCACTCACTAGCCCAACTTTGCTGAAATGACTGAATGAAAATCTCAAATCCCAAAAGCAGTATTTTTAAAGGCGAAGGAATGCGACCAAAAAAAAACACCCCTCCATGAGTTATACAATCACACTTGCTACCCCAACTCGTACAAAAGTGCCTACCTACAGATGTAACTCCATTTCTTTTAAGGAACTGTAGAGAGAGTGATGAAATTACTTGCTCCTGAAATTCAAACTTTGCAAAGCAGAACTGAATGTCCACCACTGATTCAATGAGGGTTTTCTCTCATTCTGTTGTCGAGCAAAATTGAAGATTAACTTTAATTAGCTAAAAACGTTGCTCGTTGGAAGTAACGCCACACGTCTATGGGCCATTGGCTGCAGCCACTCATCAGACACTCCCATAGACTCGTGTGCAATTTGAAGCCATAGCTAATGAATACAGACAGGGTGTAACACACAAGTCTATGGGCATTGGCTGCAGCCCACTGGCGAATGGCTTCCATTGACTCGTGTGCAATTGAAAGCGGTAGATGATACAATTCCAGCATGGTCTTTATCACCGGAAACACAAAGCACTCCAACTCACAAATTTATCTTTTACCAGGGTCCCATGTTGTCAACCTCCTAGATGGTGGGCCCTTGCAACTGGTCTGGCTCCTCTCATTGAGCCCAGGCGAACGACAACAACTTGACACAGCAGAACCTAAAATTGCTGCTTGCCTCATACAGAAGATCTCCATTCTCGGGATAAAAAACACCCATTCAACGTCTCTCATCTTTTTAACGAGATTAAAAAACGAGATTAAAAAACGAGTTTCATCTCAGTTCTGCTTGGCTTAGTTGTATAATTTCTTATCAAGCTCTAAAATGACACAACCAGCTACTTTTCCTAGATGCAGAATCATCAATAAATGGAATATATCTGATCCGCACACATTACCTCATTAATGTTTGTTATTTTTTCCTTTTCCAACATCAAAAAATCAGCTTTAATTTTTTGTCACTTTTTAAGATTTTTTTTTACAAAAATGAAGCATACATCATTTTTCAAAGTATTGAAACAGACTGCTGAGGTAAAAGCTGAAATCAAATGCCTACCCTTCCCTTCAATTGGTAGAAAAATATTCCCAGATAAAAGCATCACTTGTGCGTTTTTCAAGGATGCCACTATTAAAAAATATTTTTGTGAAATTTTCTCTACAATTTTCGACATGTTGCTAAAGACAGAACGTGTGCTGTGTTTTATAGTAAGGCAAACTGAGGTTTGTGTGATTTTGGTTTTTTTCATTTTTAATCTAAAAAAATTCACAGCTAAGCTCTTCAAAGATTTGGTGATTTCTGTTGGGCTGACGCTGAAACTTATTCGGATCTTAACACGGCAGCCACAGAAGAAAGACTCCTTCGCAAAAGGCTTCGAACAAATAATCCCTTTGATAAGATTCAAGTTTGCCTTAAATTCTCCTCGCAAACCCCCCCTTTTTCCCTTCGACTCTTAGCCTCGTGGAACGCACGCAAGGAAAAACCAGAGACCCCAACAACCTATCCCCCCCCCACCCTCGCATCCTCGTGCATATGCATTGCATGTCAAAGGTCAGGTCAAAGGTCACAAGCTCAACGAAACAGCGCAGAGTGCAGACCTTCGAGTTGAGTCGCCTTGCCGGCCCGTTTCTCGTTTAAAGCCCCCACACAACATTGGTAAGATCAAAAAACAGAATTGTTCACAGATTTACCCGGTACATGAAAACTTATACAGTTTTAAGATGGTTATGGTAGAAACCTCTCACTGAAATATTTCTGCCAAAAATGTTGTATTTTGGGAGAAATGAGTAAAAGAAATAGTTTACGTCTCACCGAGATCTAAACTATTTTTCGGAACGGTACGGCGTATGCTGCATTTTCGCGAAACAAATGAAGCAGATTTTCTCGAGACTCGTGTGGCGGATTAAGCTGAAATTTTCACAGGTGTGCTATTTCATGCATATGTTGGATCAGACAATGTATGGATGCTATTCGTTGACCTCGACCAATGTAGTGTAGGGGCTTTAAGTATTCATTTCGAAGTATTCAGACAGTTATTGTGCTACTACAAGCCTTGATACTGTCGCCGACGGTTTCTTGATTTTTCTTCCCAAATTCTGCTCAAAAAAAGGAGAAACAAACGCTCCTTCCCTAGAAGAGGTCCTCCACTTTTGAACTGTAGGTGGCGCTCTTTAAGACCTCCAACCACCTGCAAATACACGACAAGCAAAATGCAGTTTCACTTTGGTGAGAATTCTTGGGGTTTTTCTTCATCAGAAGAACGAGACAAGAAAGGGGTGCATGCTGGTGTGTCGACGAAGGGCAGGACTCGGGAAAAAGCTCAGGACTAATCATGGAGTTGACAACAGTGTTTTCTTTGGTAAACAAGAGAATGGTTTCGTTTAAAGGTGCCATCATTTCTAGCGGAGTGCTCGTACTTACCTTGAGAACGTGTACTCGCTCTCGGCTCTGAAGAAGTAGACGTGCGTCTTGAACTGCAGCTTGAAGACGTAGTTCTTCTTGATGTCGTCTTCCTCTTCTGGGAACATGATGGAGTAGCCGAGCAACGGGAGGCTGGCCAACGGGTAGTCGTCCTGGCAACGGAGAAGGAAAAACGATAAAAAGGTGGGGTGACTAGTCTGAAGCAAAGCATGAGCCTCCATCCTTATTGGTGGTAGACTGCCAGCCAAGGCTGACAAATGGAACTGGGAGGGGTGACTACTGACTAGTCTGAAGCAAGGCATGAGCCTCCATCCCTATTGGTGATAGACTGCCAGCCAAGGCTGACAAATAGAACAGGGAGGGGGTGACTAGTCTGAAGCAAGGCATGAGCCTCCATCCCTATTGGTGGTAGACTGCCAGCCAAGGCTGACAAATAGAACTGGGAGGGTGACTAGTCTGAAGCGAGGCATGAGCCTCCATCCCTATTGGTGATAGACTGCCAGCCAAGGCTGACAAATAGAACAGGGAGGGGGTGACTAGTCTGAAGCAAGGCATGAGCCTCCATCCCTATTGGTGATAGACTGCCAGCCAAGGCTGACAAATAGAACTGGGAGGGGTGACTAGTCTGAAGCAAGGTATGAGCCTCCATCCCTATTGGTGATAGACTGCCAGCCAAGGCTGACAAATAGAACAGGGAGGGGTGACTAGTCTGAAGCAAGGCATGAGCCTCCATCCCTATGACTGCATTACCCTTACAGTCACACAAATCTCACCTGGTGATTCTTGTAAAAGAACAAGCAGAAGTTTGTGAAGACAACCCAGAGTTTCTGCCAGCCATTGCTGTTCTTGAATTTACGCAGCAGG
Source organism: Luidia sarsii (assembly GCA_949987565.1). Classification (NCBI taxonomy): domain Eukaryota; kingdom Metazoa; phylum Echinodermata; class Asteroidea; order Paxillosida; family Luidiidae; genus Luidia; species Luidia sarsii. Next base: position 12,348,141 of record OX465116.1, read on the forward strand.
AACCCACTCAGTTGGTTCTACATTTGGGCAAAAAGAAACTGTCAATGTCAAAGGGTATCCAAAGCGTGCAATGGGCACAGAAGAAATGGGCGTGAAGAAACTGCCAATGTAAGGGAGAATCTGAGCATGACAAATAGATGGGGGAAATAGAAACTGTCAATGTCAAAGGGTATCCAAAGCATGCAATGAGGACAAAATAAATGGGCGTGGAGAAACTGTCCATGTATGAGAGTATCTGCATGACAAATAGATGGGGGAAATAGAAACTGTCAATGCCAGAGAGTATCCAATGACAGCAATGAGAACAAATAAATGGGGGAAATAGAAATTATTGTCGGTCAGAATATACAGTACAACCAAATTTAGCCTTGTGTAAAGAGCTTAGGCCGTGTCCGAAACAGGCGTCTAGAGCTAGGTCTAGGTCTTCCCCCTACTGGAAATACACGGAGATGCGAAAAGACAATAGCCCTAGCCGTAGCTCTGGAAGCATGTTCTTGACACGGGCTTAGAGCTTCCTGCACTGAAGCACAGGGTGGGGGCCAGGGTGCCCGTCAGCCAAAGCGACATCCATTGCCATATCCACATCCACATCCACAGCCACATCCACAGCAACATCCACATCCACATCTACAGCCACATCCATATCCACATCCACAGCCACATCCACAGCCAGACACATCCACAGCCACATCCACAGCCACATCCACAGCCACATCCACATCCACAGCCACATCCACAGCCACAGCCACATTCACATCCACAGCCACAGCCACATCCACAGCCACAGCCACATCCACACCCACACCCACATCCACATCCACATCCACATCCACATCCACAGCCCCGGCCAATCCTTCCAGGGTGGGGGGTCCTCACCTCAAGAGCCCTGACGTGGTCGGCCATGCTGACGCTGGTGTTGCGATGCCAGCAGACGTGCACCGTGGTGTTGGCCCGATGGTGGGACTGACGTTCCAGGGACTTGGTGGGGGAGGCCACGTCGTCCTCCGATTCCTCGTGGGCTGAGGACTCCGGGTCCGACAGGGTACCTGAAGAAAAAACGAACAAGGATCAATCCAAAAGGGCAAAGGTTACCAACATTCTCACAAATGTTTTACTATGATGTTGATAAAAACAAAATGTTAGAAACTGCTCACTGACTAAAATGACCTGAAATAAATAAATCTCAAAAGTCAGAGGGACTGATCACATTTTTAGATCCTAGCAGGACCTTTCTCAAAGGCAAAGTCACATCCACACAGCCTTTGAGAAAGGTCCTGCTAGGATTGAAACGTCAGGCCCTCTAACTTTAGAGAGAAATGCGTTTCGGAAAATCCATCCATTTGGGTTCACTCTCTCCACTTTGCTCTTTTAGTTACGGAAGCGGGAAATAATATTAGCCATGAAATACCCTTAGGTTAAGCGCATAATGTTTACTTATGTGAGTGTCAATTCAATGCTTATGGTAAGGAGAGCCATGAAAATGGGCCATGCTACAAGAACGTTTTGATGGCTTACTGTTTGCCTCTGGGGAGTTAGGGTTGTTAGAAGCCAGAGCCATGGCCGTCCTCAGGTCCTGTGGAATAAGGAAAAGAAACCCCATGTGTTAACACACGGAACGACGCGTGGTACCAGACATCCTGTCACAACATGCGTTTCTATGGAATGACAGCATTGGGCCAGATATCTTATTGTGGCTATGGCCATTTTGGAAATGAAGGCTTAGGCTCCGGATCAGGCTTCGTCTCCATCTGACAAACCCGAAAAACCAGGTTGTGTTTTTTTTTTTTTTTTTGATTTTGAAGGTTTGTTGGCTTGATAGCGTAGGTACCGGTACAGGGTATTCCCCAAGAAACTGGATCAAAGACTTGTTTTTAGAAGCCTGTGATATTATAACGAGTAAGATAAATAGGACCAAAGCCTGAGCCCGAGCCTAAGCCTTCAATTCAAAAATGGCATATAACAGATATATAACAAAATGGTACATGGTACTAGACTTCCATTAACAAAAATGTTTGCATGGAATGACAGTGGTACCAGACCATTGTATAACATGCGTCGATATGGAATGGCAGTATGGTGCCATGATGTCATGTCTACATGTACCTACCGCCATCCATCTCTCCTTCTCCTCCGGTGTGCTGGCAGCAATGACCACAGTCTTGTTGGTCCCGTACAGCGTTAAACAGTTGGCCACAGAGCGGTTGTGGTCACTGTCCTCAATCTGTCATTGCAAGCAGTTAAATAATAGCAATAATTCATAACTTAACAAACCACTGGATAATATGTGGCATACAAAATGGACTATTGATATGTGCACTTTTGTAGTTGTACATGCGAACCCTATAGGGATTTAATTTTTTCACCAATCATCTTGCGATTTTTTTTGAAAAAATGTCACCAAAACAAGGCCCAAAAAGGCCACTCAAGGTGAGGGCTAAAATAAAAGTAGTAAGGAGAAGGACCAGGAGAATAATGTAGTAGATCAAGAGGAAGAAAGATGAGTGCTTATGTTTCGTTTGAATTCAGACAAATTGAAAAGTTGGCAAAGAAAACTTTGACCGTACGGGGACTTGAACCCAAGACCTCTGGATTAACGTACCAGTGCTCTTCCATCTAAGCTATCCAGCACTTAGATGGTGGCCCTCCCAAATAGTAAACTAGTCTTTGCCGGGGGTGGGGGCACCAGTCTGAAGCAATTCAACCATTAACATCCGTATATTATCTCCAGGGATCACACCCCTGCTCTCATTCAGATGCAAACAACCAATTTCCTGTAAACCTGACTACGGCAGCTCTGAGATCACACAAAGTGAATGCAGCTTTTTTTTTTTTTTTTTTTTAAATTCAGACAAGTCAAAGACAGGGGAAAACAGGTAGAGAATTCCAAAGTGCAGCAGTGGGCGGAAAGAAGCGATGGATCGTAAGTTTACGATGGTGATTGATGAAACCGACCGCAGGACGATATTTTGGCTTCCGTCATCCCCACTTACCACAACGCCCTTGAGCGGAATCTGACCATGGACCTTGAACTGGTTGGTGGGCGTCACTCCCTTGCTGGTGTAGACCAGGATGTCCGAGAAGAGAAAGAACATCCGCTGCTGGTAGCCCTTGCGGGACAGCTTGTGCAGGCAGCCCTCCCGGATGAAATGCTGGCAGACGAACAAATTCAAACCCGACAAATGAACAATCACCAAACCAGAGTTTTGATGCTCGCTTAAAACAGGCATGCAACTCTTGAATTGTAAAAAAAGAGGAAAATGTCCGAATGAAACTGCGAGCGCGAAGCACGAAGCCCTTACGGTGTGTGGTTTGGGGCCTGCTTAAGGGCCCGGGAAAATTTTGGATTCTAGATGCTCTGTGGTGCATTCTGAGTAGTTTGTGACAACTTATGACTTTGATTTAATTATTATTATTATTATTTTTTTTTTTTAATGGCCCAATTAAATAACACGCGGAAATCCGCGGATCCGCGGACAAGTTGCATGCCTGTTAAAAAAAGTGGTCACCCCCCCCCCCCAGTTCCTTTTCCAAAAACACGGCTCCGGCTTCGTCTCTATTTAGCCAAAAGCTGAAAATAAAGGTTGGAGTTCTGTGTTGAAGTGAAGCTTGTGGTTTTTGTTTTCCAACTGTAACGCAATAAAAAAAAAAAACGAAGCCAAAGGCCCCCCGTTTTCATGCTTTGTTCTTTAAAATGGATGAAAGAAATGGAGGCAAAGCCGGAACCTGAGCCTAAGCTGGGTTTTGGAAAATAGCCTTAAAAAAACCCCCCAAACCAGCTTATCATAACATGGCACCATGGCACCATATTGGTAATAAAGAAAAAATGAGATGAAATGAAATCTACGACAATGCAAAACTCTTGTACATTCCTACATGGCCAAGATGCTTTTAGTTTTGGATGCTAATCTTTGACTAAACTACTGCAGATTCCATCAGTTATGAAAAAAACACAACACGGTCTCCTATTTAAACGAATCCCGACCAATTCTTTTGGTGATAGCCACTTCGCACCACGTCACATTTTCAGTGCCCAAGACTGCCACACATTGCATACTCGCGTATACAGTGTGTGTATATGCGAGTCGGACCTGGTACAATCTGATGTGTGTGTGGCTTGCATTATACATGTTATATCTATATGATACATGGGGTACCTGCCACTATACAGATTCAAATCCACCATGCGAGACGACCTCGACCAGTTTGATGGTCCAGTGCTTAAGAAGTCTGCACTAGAAAGCAGGATTAATGGGTTCGAATCCTGCCCGAGCCAAAGGCAATCGGGCAAAGCACTATTAAGCACACTGTGTTTACTTGCATGTCAAGAAGGGCAAACCTTCATGTTTCTACGGCAAACTATTCTCGATTTATTTCTACAGACTTTGGAGTATCTAAGTTGCCTTGGGGACAGTGATCTCAAAGAAAAATTTCAGTTGAAAAATACGAACATTATTGATCATTCTGATTGAAATTTTAAAATAACTGTACTGATTTTGCTGATTTAAAAAAAAAAAAATTCTTGCAATTCAAATTCTGATTAAAAACGTGATAATGTAAAAAAATGTCATTTGATTTAAAACAAAAAATTAAAATTAAAGACAGGTCCATTGAAATACCATGGCTTACACACTAAAAAGGTTTTAGCAGAACGATATTGAGAAAAACGATACATGTTTCAGTTTGGATGATAAAGTATTAACCATAGCACCCGTTTTGGGCAGTTGTCGGTTATGTTGGGATCCTCAAAGTTCACATTTCACCGGATACTTAATAACCATTTACGAGGCAATTCCTTTGCCTTTTATCGTTTTACCTGGTTAGAACGCACCAAAGGCACTGGCTTGTTCTGCAAATCAAAATTGAGACAATATCGGTCATTTTCTTCTGTTTGTTTATTGTGGTTTTAGTTTTTCAAATTTGCGGTTTTAGTTCTCTCGAGACCGGAAAAGAAAAAACAGCCTCTCTGTTAGCTTCGCAGTCACCGAATGAAAGGAATCTGGCTGTTAACTGAAGCAAGAAAAAGTCGTGAGTTTTTTTAGGAGAAAAGATGCAGAAGAGGATTTATTTTTAGTTTATAAATAAGAAGTTTGAGGCTGTGACCGCTTGTGAGAAAAAAAAAATGAACAAAAGAAAGCAACACGTGATTGGAAAAAACCCAAATAAGCCTCGTGGCAAAAGAAAATAAACCAAAGTCTTAATGGTGTGCAATTACTGTGCATAACATGTGCAATTATTTTAGGCAAAAAAAAAGGGCTTAAAAATTGTAGATATACACCTGTACATGTAAACCATCCAAAATAACCACCATTAAAGCCCCTACACAACATTGGTAAGATCGAAAAATAGAAATGTTCACAGATTTACATGAAACTTATACAGTTTGAAGATGGTTATGGTAGAAACCTCGCACTGAAATATTTCTGCCTAAAATGCTGTGTTTTTGGAGTAAAGAGTAAAAGAAATTGTTTACGTCTCACCCCTACCGGTACATGTACATACTGTAGATCTAAAAGATTTTTCGGAACAATACATTGAATGCTGCATTTTCACGAAACAAATGAAGCGGTTTTCACGATTTTCTTAAGACTCGGTTGGTGGATTGAGCTGAAATTTTCACAGGTGTGCTATTTCATGCATATGTTGGATCAGACAACGTATGGATGCTATTCTTTGACCTCGACCAATGTTGTGTTATCCCTTTAATAGTCAGAGGTTGTTTGTGCAAGGCAAGTCTTGTTCTTGGAATCCCCTTAGTGCTACTAGAATACAAAATAGTCAAATTAGACTGGTTATCTGCCTATCTGTTCATCGTCTATAAAGATCAAACAAACCAAGGAAAACATTCTGAAAAACTGACTGGGAACTTTGAAAAAAAAGTCTATAAAGATGGTTTTTTTGGGAAAGATACTAGAAACTTATTTTTTCTCAGAGCAATGCTCACTCACTCTGTCATCAGAAAACGTTTAAACTGACCTTTAACTGCTTGATTTCTGACGCAGGTTAACTCACTGGGAAATAGTACATGTCAGTATTAAGGAAAAAACTATTTTCTTTTGTGTCCTTTAGAACTCATAATTATGATAATATGGCAATGTCTGTAACAGGCACTCCATACTTGAACCCTGACCTCTGAAGCAAATGGATTTAACAACCAAGGACTACTTTGATAATTTTGAAGAAAGAAAGGCCAAATGAAATGAGAGGTTATCAAAAGTGGGCTTCGGTATAAAGAGACAGAGTTACAATAAATATGTACAGAAGAAGTTAAACTGTTCTCACTGC
>OX465116.1:12359422-12564422 GCA_949987565.1 Luidia sarsii
AATTAAAACCAATGCCACACTTTCTCAGTCCTCAGTGACAGTCCTCAGTGACATTAGTTTGGGAGAAAAAAAATGAACAAAATGAACACCAGCCCCCCCCCCCCCCCACACAAATTGTCAGGAGACTAGCACAAGTCTACACTCCATCTGAATGAGGGGCCCGTTACCATGACGACATTCTGGTTTCGATCTCGCTCAGGAACTTGCAGTGGAAGTCGTAGATGGGGTCCAGACTTTTGAAGAGTGTCTCCAGAATCTCGGGCAGCGTTGTCTCGTTAGTTGTGGACTTGCGGAACCACTAGTCAAAAAAAAGAAGTAAATAAATTTTAAAAATGTTGCAAACTGCTTACTGACCAAAATGACCTGCAATAAATAAATCTCAATATAATGTTTGTGACGTGTGTGTGTGTGTGGGCTTACATAGGTAGGGTTGTGGGGCACCAGAACAATGGGTGGGTACTCAGAACAATGGGACCGCTCCTTGAGGGGTACTTTTTTGGTACCCCATAAGGTTTTCACGAAACTGATTATTTGGAATTAACTCAAAATAAGGAATTTCAAAGGTATGTTTATCCGTCGCAAATAGAACTATTCGTTCGTTGGAAATGTCAGCCTAGGAAAGTGATTCTGGTTCGAAAGGGAGCGATTTGAATTAGGCTTTTCTGGGAGTGTTTTTTTTTAGTACATGAGAGAAAATGAAATACCCCACAAGTATACGCGTGTACCGGTGTGTGTGTGTGTGTGTGTGTGGGTGCATGAAGGAGAGGGTGTCTTTCTGAAGATCGCGGGCTACTCACAACGACGATGACTTCAAGATCTTTGAGGTACGTCCGTTCTGTCGTGAGAATTTCCTTGGCAATGAAGTAGGCTCGGTCGGGGGGATGGTGCTGAGAAAAATCAACCAAGAAAACAACAACCAGAGATAAACAAAATCATAAAACAGACGCAAACTGCTCACTGATGTCAATAACCCGCAAAAAACCCAAATCTTAAAGACCGAGACGACCAATGTGTCAACCCATGCAGGACTGTGCATCATTCCAAAAAATTATATAACTTCATTTCAATAAGAGTTTGCCCTGCTTGACGTAATAAGCACTAAGCACTCAGTGCTTTGCCCGATGCCAGGTGAAAAAAATCCCGTGCTTTTACGACGAGCAGGGCAAACCCTCATCGATTTACTTCTCCTCGACGCAAACATCATCATGGCTGCCAACATATCTTAAAGGAAATTAGGAATACTTCTGCTATTAGAAAGAGGAATCACAGAGCAAACTTACACAGGAATACATGTTTATTTCCAAGCCAATAATTAGAATCTGTTGTCAAGACTAAAGAGCTTGTCAAAAGTGATATATTCTTATCAAAAACAAAGAGGAACGATTCCTCCAAAATAGGAATGGTTAGCAGCCTAGGAATGGTTATATCTATGATTGACATTCTTGTTTTAACCAAGAAAGTAGTTTTTCACGCTTGAGCGGCTCTATGAAATGGGGGCCCAGGAGTTTTGCTGGGACAATGTCGATCGGAAGTGAAAGATTCCTTAAAAAAAAAATGAAAAAATAAAAAAAATAAAAAAATAATAAAAAAAATTCAACTCTCCGCACCTTTTTTCTTACTCCGGTGTCTTCCTCCGTGACAGTGGGTTGTTGCGTGGGCTCTTCGTTGAATTCCGGCATGGGCCTGACATTGACCGGCGACAGAAGCGGAGAATCTGGAAAGGGACGAGACGAGATCCGTGAAATGCAAATTTTAAAAAAGAAGAAAAAAAAGGAGGTAATTCAACAAAGGCCTCACTGAAGTGGGCAATTTATTGCTCGGTGCTGTTTCAGACAACCTGCTTGAAGCAGACGGGCAGTTTTGAAGGGGATTCAAACGCCACGACTCCAAGCTGTGTAGTCCGGATATCCACTAGACCGCCGAGCCCCGTCGTGCCCCGTCAAGGCAGCGTGGCTGATCCCAGTCTGTAGACCACCAGGTGCCGTGACCCAACTATAGATCTACTGCTCCAACAGTGGGAATTCTTCACTTGTCCCTTGAGTAGTCTGGTATTAAGGCCGTTCAGGCACCGCTGGAACTCTGTCCACCATCTTTCTCCAACTGGTTTTCTGCTTTTCCCGAAGGGCTTCACTCAGATTTAGCCCTGTCCGCTCTGTGATGTTGTCTTCCCATCTCTTTATCCATCTGCCTCTTCTTCTCCCTCCCTGCACAGTGCCCTGCACTGATCGTGGGAATTCTACACTGAAGCAGATCGTACTACATCTCTCACGCACACGGGGTTGCCCGAGGGAGAAACGATTGTCCCCCCCCCCTTTTTTTTTTTAGCGGACTCTATTCTCGGAGCGTTACTACTCGTCCATTTGCAGCAGAATCAGTTTCCCCCGATCTCGTCCGACGACGTTTTGAACGGATGCCGGGCCCACCTTGCGATGTCCAGCGACAACCGACAAAAACAGCAGCAGCAGCAGCAGCAGCAGCAAATACGAACCAGTTGCAACCGGTTTGAAGAAGACAGCCAAAGTTGTATCCGAAATTGCGTCGATCCACACCACATCCCATCACCTGCTCCGTCCATTTTCAGTATAAAAAAAAGAAGTGTGCATACGATTTGGATTGATTGGTTAATACCACGAGCTTCCGTTTCTAATCTGTGCGTTCATATCAGGCATCAAAACCGTATTAAATCAGAAAAATATCGATTCTCGATCGGATGTAGAACACAGAGTAAGAAATCTCTCGTAAGGAGGACTCACAAAATGAAAAGAATTAATTTATTGGGCAATTTTTTTCCTCGAGTTTCACAACAAACTGTTCACAGATCTTACAAATTCGGCATACCTTGGAAAAAATCAGACAAATAATTTTCTTTTTTTGCAAACCCTCACCACTTCAAAAATTCAAACCCAATTTCTATACAACCCTACACTGTGACACATCTTAATAGGCTTTTCTCCTTTTTCATTCTCTAAAGAGAAGATTCTTAATGCTGAATACAATGTCTACACTTTTAGAGCTAAGAAAGAGAATGACACTGGATGAATAATCTGGCTGCCACAAATTTTGGACAAGAAATGAAAAAAAGAATTTGAAATCTCATTCGCAGTTTTACTGCCATGTGCAATGTACATACAAATTCTTCGCAACTTATTCATCTTTGAGAGAAGCAGGGGAACGATTAAATTTACATTTGAATTATTGCAGAAATAACTCACAGATATTCTGATTTTTTTTTCATCATTTTCATTTGAGATGTTTGCCCGAATCAATCTTTATACTAAACCTTCCACATCAAAGAAATTTCCAAAAATTTGGAAAACTGTCAACACAAAAAAGGGAAAAATCGGAAGCACAACTCTAGAAAAAATTAATTTGATTCATCCTAATTATTTGTTGATTTCACTGTTTGATCACTTTTTTTTTATAATCTAAACATGAACTCGGAAGATATATAGGCTTATATTGGAAGGCAGACCTTCAAAATGTGATGGAGGGAAAACAAAAAAATCAATTTGTTCTCCAAGACTTTGTACAGAATTTATTTTCTTTGGCCGAAAAAAGTGACGTAAAAAAGCATTGGAAGTCAGCTGATCTTGGAGAAAAAAAAACCCTTGCCATCATTTGTTTTTTCTTTAGATATTTCACTCTTTCTAAATTACCAAGCCCAAATTATATCGCATCAACCAGATTACATCAGTCTCATAAAGGCACCTTATAGACAAAAGGTATTGCTTCGTCATATGAATTCAGTCAAAATCTATCTACGGTAAGTACTATCATTCAGTCACGGAAGTATCGTCGCCCCATCAGAAAAAAATTATATCCTCCTTAAAATTGAAACTAAAGAAAAACGAAAAGCTACTATAGAATTGAAATCGTACTGTACTTGATCGTTTGGATAACGGCATCATATATAAATACATATTTTCAAAACTTAAACGAACACCTTCATTACTGGTCAAGTACTGATATTTTACAGACATTAAAAAACGTATCCACTGCATCGTTGGAAAAAAAAAAATCTGTTTAAGAAAATAGACTCAATCAATCAAATTTTAATTAAAGACAGACAATGATTACAAGCTCTGTAGTACTGACCAACATCACAGCTTCTATCCATATGATTATTAGAAACTGGTCATGGTTTGAAATGGAATAAAATGCATTCCATTGATATTGGATTCGTTCAAAGGCTTCTGCCCTATCTTTTGCCCGTCGCAAATTGATGATGAGTGTCTGTCGCTAAGAACAAGAACAAAGACGTCCTTTTAACATAACGGCCCTCAGATGTTTGGCTGTTCTGCCGCTTTTCTGCAGCATAGCGGAAAAGTGTTACTGTTTTTTTCTGATTTTTTTCCCCCCAGTTTCTTCTTCTTCTGCTTGTACCAGACTCTTCTGCACTCGAGATCTAGTTAAATTTAGAATACAATTTCTTGTTTAGAGTTCAGAGTAGCTCTTCCGATTATAATGATCAAAAGCTGAAATTTGAGGAATGATGCTTTGTTTTTAAATATCTATCATTATCCTTTTCCTACCTCACTTAAATCGTTCCCAAAGTATCTTCTTGTCAAAGTAGAAACAAACCCCACCAAATAAATTATAATCATTCCTATTTGGTTAAAATTTTCTTTCATAGTGACAAATTCAATTCTTCCTCATTTTATATTGTTGAGCATTTCAAATGAAAACTATCCTACGGACAACGAAAATGGCTTCGAAAAATAAAGCAAAAAAACGGGGGAAAAGAATTTTGTTCACGGCAAATGCACCATTCAAGGCAAATAAAATGGAATATTGTCAAAAGGAAGATATATGCTGGTAATAATTCTGGATCAGATAAACATGAAATGTTTGTTTTCTTAAAAAAAAATACTTAAAGAGAGAAACAGAATGAAGCACCAATAACGAATACAAGGAAAATGAATAAAAATTGCCAAAATTGAGAAAGACTGAACAAAGATTCGTCAATTTCAGAAAAACCAAAGTAATTCAAAGTTTTGGAAGACTATGAAGGTAGCTATCTTCATTTTAAAGGAGGGAAAAATTGTCTTTGTGAATGCCTAACAAAATGTCTCTCTCAAAAGTGCAAGAAAAGGAAAGGACAGCGACATCGTCCCACAAAAAAAAAAAAAAAAATGTCTGGCCTTTTGGTCCTAATAAAAAAATAACCCTATGCCAATTTTAGTGGAAAAAAAAACCTACACTGAATGAGAAAAAGGAGAGTAGAATTTGTGCTAAACACAATACTGACAATCCAAAATTTAAATCTCAAAACTTAGCAGGACCTTTCTCAAAGGTACACGTAAAGAGCCAAAATTTAAATGCATTCCGCTCGGACACACTTCAATACAGCCATGCCCTGTTCCCAGATGAAATGCATTGTATAGATCGTGTTTGAGATCTTGCCAAAAACAGGGATTGATTCCTCAAAAGCGTGGATCCAGTGAGTGACTGAATCAAGTGCGGTTTTGGTTGAGAATCAACCTACCGGTACTTGGTTGAACTTTCTTTCACGGAAGAATTTTCAAAGAAAAAGACACTATTTCTTGTACGGTTCTTAAGTGCGTGTATTTACAATGCAGATAGTACTCAACCACCACCACCACCACCACCAACTCCCCCCCCCCCCTTCCCGGAAAAAAATCTTCACAATTACCATTTTTGGCACTAAGCTATTGAGTTGTCCATCACTAAAAATACACACCAACAAATATTTCAAGTTTAATTACAAGTCCCAAGATTTTCTTTCAAGATTGAGGTTGACATGTATCTAAAAGAATCAGGAAGAGCAGAGAAAAGGCCACGTTCGCTTGAAATGTCTTTCAAGATCCCAACAAAAAAGTTTTCCCAGAATTTTCAGAGGACAGTCTCATAAAATGATGTCACTTTTTTTTTGATCTAGTGCACTATCTAGTGATCTATCGGCTATCAAGCCCCTGCGCGAAACCATGGCTTAGGCTCTGAATTACATGCCTGTCTATAGGGGCCACTAGCAAGCAGTTTGTAGCCATTTCCCATTAACTTGTGCATTACTTCAAGCCCCTTCATCCATTGTGTGAACAAAATGTTTGACTGGGAAATTTCAGAGATTTTTTTTTTTTTTTTTTTTTTAGGGGGGAGAGGTTGGGATAATTAAAACCGATGCATTTTATGCAAAATAATTATAAAAAAAACAACATGCATAGTGAATCCGGGGTTGACTGGCCAAGGTGGGTTAGTTGGTTGCTGTTAGTGAATCTAGCACCATTCTGGATTTAAAAATGAACGAAAAATCCAAAAAAAGTTCTTTCAAGCTGCGAAGAATTTCAGTCGGCGAATCAAGATTCAAGTAACCATCCACAACCAGAATAGGTTTTAAGACTGGCTGACTTGGACCAAAATTGCTTATCAGATAAGAACCAGCACACACTTACAAATACTCCATTATAATCATCTACGTTTTAGACCAGGGAATGTTTGATAAACTACAAAAAGTGTGTCTTCGTAATTCCTCTGCACGTTTAAGTCCCAATTAGAACGGTTGTTAAAGTACAACTCCAAATTTGGGTGTCGAGAATTTAGTAGTAAAACCAGTTTAGAACTGAAATCAGTAAAAAATAAAGATAACAAATTTGCACCAATAATATTTGCACCAAAAAAAAAAAGCATCATAGCTAAGCTTACAACGATAACAAAACGAGAAAGCAACTTAAAAAAAAAAACCTGTGCTTTTTACAAAAAAATATGATTGCTTTTAGGAGGAAGGCAAGCTTACGTTTGTTTGTACAAAATCTCGAGGAAGGATTGAATATACAGTTTACAATCAAAATAAAATTGTACGATTAAATAAAAAATCCTACCCTAGTGGTCCACCACCTTCCTGGGTAACGCGGACGACAGCTTTGTGAGTTTCCAGATTGAGGAGATTTCAGCGACCGGGCCAAAATAGTTTTTCCCCCAGATGACTCCAGCTGAGAGTTAATGTATGCAGATTATTCAGGTCTTATGCAAATGATTCAAACTTGACAGAATTACACTGGCAGTCCCAAAAAAAATGAAAAAAAAAAAAAAATTGGGTCTTTTTTTTCGTATGGAAGAGACCATTTGAACCACTTCGGACTGAAAACAAATCGATGTTGAAAATACAAATCAGTGTGAATGGATGAACCAATTTGATTCATGAATAAATTTGAATACGTGAATATATTTCAATATATGAATACATTAGAGAACATTTAAATCCACTCAAACAAATGACCTAATTTGAATAAATGGTTCAATCTGAAGGCACCAACCATCTGGAGCACACCAATGCATTGCATGAATGATGGCATTAGAATAAATGCATATTCACCGATGACCCATTTGAATAATCCGCATACATTAACTCCCTAACGGCACAGAGCAGTCCACACTACGGATGAACGGTGCTTAATAGGCATGCCATAGGAACCAGTTATCATAGATTGTGAGAGAGTAGAACACGTCTGACTTTGAAAAGTGGTTAATTTGTGGAGGCTAGTAGTAAGTAGACTGGCACGCCAGTCCCGGAGGAGGGGGGGGGGGAGGTTTGAGTAGACTGGCATACCAGTCCCCAGGGAGGTGGGAGTTGGGGGTAATGAGGTTAAAGGTCAAGAACAGGTTAGGGTAGCTGATGGAGGTTAAGTGACGGACGTGTAGGCTAAAAGTAGTTTGTAAGAGGGAAGGCAGAGGTATCAATAATTGAGATTCCAGGCAATTTTTCAACTTAAAACTGAACAAAAAAATTCAAGCAATTTTTCATGGAGTTAAAGATGCTACTTTACAATAGGCAAATTGTTTGTTTTGGGAAATTTTGGCAAGCAGAGCATTGATGTGACTGTGTGCAATTCTCTGGACAACTGGCCAGGGCCAAGGGTTACATTAGGGTCAAAGGTTATAATAGGGTCAAAGGTAAGGTCACTTCTTTTCCCTTTTTTTTCAAGGGGGGGTCAGCAATGAAACATAATAATGATTAATCAAGGAAATATAAAGTATCGATGGAAATAATTAATTTTCTTGTGATTTTTATAGCGATAAAAATTATAGCAGCTAAAAGGTTTTGGATTGAATGAGATCAAAGGAGATTTCACCTTTTCTCTTTTTTTTTCGTGGGCAGAGCAAAAACCTGACCGAGGGGTGGGTGACAAGGAAATGAGCCTCAAGTATTTATTGGTAGAGCATCAGATTAAAAAAAAAATGGAAACGAGCGTCATATCACGCAAGCAAATTTGTTGCTGAGATTGGGAACGATGGTTGGTGACATGGGGCGTGGTTTGCCTTAACCACATTCACACAGATCAAAGTGCATTGACCCCAGTGGAGTCGGACTGGCGACCGACTAGTCTTCCCATGCAATGCCTGTGGAGTTGGGACGGGGCACAAGACCGATACTGTAAGGCTCTACCACGGTTACGGTAAAAAGAAAAAAAGAGGAGGAAAAAAAGGGGGGGGGAGACTTTTCAGATGCGTGGGGCAGGAACCAGAAGACCGAAAGGTTCCTATTGGCCGTTTCTGAGCGCACGCGCATTAGTCTGAGCGCGTGCAGACTGTCTTTCCTCCATCTGCATGCTGCCAGCAATAGCAGGGGCAGGGGGCTGGAAACACGGCTCAAAAAACCTCCATTGGTTTTGCACTACGAAGCAAGCGGTTATTTCTACACAAGGCAAGGCTATTATTAATTTGCAGTGAGCAAGAAAGTCTAAAAATTTGGCAGACGACGATAATCAGATTCACGTTTGACTTCCCTCCCACTAAAACAAACTGGCTGATCCTACTTAAAATGCACAGGGAACAGATTTCCTGGGACTGGGGGTATCAAGTTGCATCCTTAAGCTAGGTTTAGCACTGCCATTGTTTCTTCACAAGACCCCAAAAAAAACACCAAAACCGAACATCGTCGTTGTAGGCAAGGATTACCCTTATAAAAATCCTAAATCGTCTGACGATAGATAGCTGGACATTTTAATGGAGCACACATGTCCCTTGGCATTTGCTTTCTCTAGTGTTTTTTTTTCTTTAGGTTAATCCTTGAGACATGACTGGGTGTAGGCAAACTAGTCTAGACGAGATGCACTGAAACAACTCGCACCGACTGCCGCGGCATCTACGCTAATCGCTAAATGGATCGGGGGTCCCGTGCGTCAATATTCATTATCCTCCAGATACCGCTAAGTTATATTCTGCGACACTGCCGCGGACTCATTGATCTCTTTCAAGAGTATTGTGTGGTTCTGAGAAGAGCTGGGGGACCTGAGGTTTTTGAAAATCAAATATTAAGCGAGCATTTACATAGTCAGGAGACTGACCAACAGATAAAAGCCGTGTCAGAATGAAAAAGAATAACTTTGCCATTTTTTGTGGACTTAAGTCTTTATATGGTGGATGAATCAATATAGGAAGGTTTGCGGTGACACCATGTATAATGTCTCTTAAAGGAAGAGGTGTGGTTCTGAAAAGAACCTGAGTGGTAACTAACCAGTATGCTCTGGCCGTCATCATTCTCCTGATGACGGCCAGAGCATACTGGTCGAAACATTTTCAGCACCACACCTCTTCCTTTAAGAGACCTGATACATGGTGTCACCGCAAACCTTCCTATATCAACTACCTTTACTATTGGTTCTGATCAACCTTTTATTGGAAATCTGATTTAGAAAAAATAACTAATGTCCTTTCACTTTCAAACCCATATGATAAATCATGGGTTACAAAAGGGAACCCCCCAAAAATTGATAAAATTCGTCAACTATGGGGGGGGGGAGTATCCTAAACTATAAAATGATAAGCTAACAGCAGTTTAAAAATGACTTCCGTGATAAAAAAAAAAAAAAAATCAGTAGTGGGAATTTTGTTTTTAATTTGACTAGTATTATTACACTGCCACTGTGAAGATGCCTTGTTGTCATGGAAACCATACCAACTCCCCGCCCATAAAACAAGCACAGGACGGTGCAAGATGTAGTAATTCACAATGAAAAATTAAAATTTATGGGAAAAAATAATAATAATGAAATCAAATCATTCCGCTAAAAGGTCACGATGCAGAAACAGAAATGTGGTTAATTCCATTTGAACGATGCAAGAATACAACACAATGATAAAAAGAAGATGGTCGAACGTGATCATTCATTCTTGAGGATTCAGGCAATCATTCAAGATGCAATACATGCACAAGTCTTTAAGGATAATGGTTCCTCCCCTAGAAATTGTTTGTATTTTTACAAAGTGTGGCAAAGGTCATAACAGATTGACAGAGCAGAATTCCGTTCATTGGGAATAAAACCCTGAACATGTCATTCAGTATACCGGGTACGCAGCATTGGCAAGAATTTTATCTCCAGAAAAAAAAAATTGATTAAATTTGTCCTCTTTAAAGTTTGGATCTGTGAACTGGAATGCATCTACACATTCTATATGTAGGTAGGTCTATCACATGTACATGTACACCTGCATGTACATGTACATGTGATACATGTTACCCCAAAGAATAATTGACCAAACGGCTTGTATGAAACTAAGGCTCTTTTATGTGAGAAATTAAGGTTGGTGGAGAGACTAGGAACAAGTTGCCAGAGAGACCGATTTCTTGGCGTCAAGCGTTGTGTACAGAATGATTACATTACTACTCAATGGGCACAGCTGTGTCGGGAAAGTCTAGCTGTGGAAACAGAAGGAATATGTTTGATACGGTAAACAAAACTTGCGATCTCAATCAAAAGCGAGGAAAGCACTGAATAAAAAAAGAAAGAAAAGCCATGGGTGAAAATATGGAACAAAATCTAACTGCTAACGAAATAAATGGTCAATCCTACATTCTAATAAAAAAAAAATATCCTGAATGAACCTGGATATTTTCGGGGACAGGAAATCCTGGCTGGAGATTACCAAATCCTGGTGTTTTCACTGATTTCTAGACTAATCTACTGAAATGTTACAAACTGCTGTCTCATTCCAATGACCAAATTGGAAATCAATTCACAAGGGCCTGGCGTTTCGATCCTAGCAGGACCTCACCCAGAGGAAGAGAGAAAGGAACACAATTCTGCCTCTTTAAGAAAGCTCCTGCTAGGATCGAAATGCTAACAGTTTTGAAGATTTCTAGACTTTTGTAGTCTTTAAGACTAGCTCAGGAGACCAAGTGGGAAGAAAAAACCAACCCACAACAAAAGCAAAAACCGGCTATGATTTAGTATCCCTACTTTTTCGAAAAACTACAGATAAGTGACGGAAAAAAATACTGAAACAAAACGGGAGCAGAGAAAATAGGGAATAGAGAAAAAGGTGGCAATGTTGGAAAATGTGACTACGGTATCTAAAGCCTACGTGCATATGTACATAGCTGTAAATGAATTTACTGGTGCTACAATGTTTGAAAGAAAAAAACACCCAGAAGATATTTTTGCTTTTCAAGCCATTCAACAACCTATCTTTGGATTCAAGGTCAATGCAAGTTTTGAAAAAACAAATCTTGTCCTTTTGAAAAAAAAAGGATGAAATTTAATGTAACTTTGGTTTGACTATCAAAAGAAACCTACTCCTTTTACAGCACTACTTTGGAACTGCTTTATGCTAGCTAATTATAGACATTCGATTATGAATATGCAATGCATATTTCTGATATTTCAGTACATAAGTAGTTTGGGAAATGGAGCACTTTATAAAAAAGGATTCAAAATCTGTGCATTGCAGCGCCTATCTCAACTCATTTCACCATTTATACAAAATTATTCACATTTTAGTACCTTTTCCCTGCTGGATAATTGGCCTAAAAAGGCCACTAAAAATGGCATTTGGCCACCAGAATTGGTGGGTTTAATAGCCAGACTGGCCTAAAAATGGCCAATGAAATGGCATTTGGCCACCAGAAAAGATGGCCTAAAATGGCATCTGGCCATGAAAAATGTCGGCCTAAAATGGCATCTGGCCTCCAGAAATGGTGGGATAAGTAGCCTGACTAGCCTCCTAAAAAAATACATAATATCAAACTCAGTAGTCTGTGGTACTAATATTAAAAGCTTTTTAAGTTGTAGGCCACCAAATGCCTGGCTAGCCAGCCACAAGGAAAAAAAAGTGAATCCAACAGAGATAGACTCCAAGAATACAGAAAACAAAAGAATGTGAAATTTATGCCTACAAAAAAAGAAGAAGATAAAACGGAGGAAGGAAAAGAGAAGGACAAAAGTTTGGCTGCTTGGCAAAGTCTTGCTTGAATGAATCATACAGGATGTGACAGCCTTCAGAGACCCCCAACAGTACTAGGAAACAAATTATCAGCCAGTTAACCCCAAAGCCCCGTCTCAAATAAATGCAACGACTATGAAAAGAAAAGAAATGAAAAACGACAAGAGAAAAAAAACATCAAGACACAATGACACCAATGATTACTGGAATAGATAAAACAAAACGAACAAAAATTGACATCTTTTTAAGAAAATTACCCACAGTGCATGTACATTGTGTACATTAGCTGGTTCGAGTTTTGCGGGTTTTATTTTTTGCTTGGGGGGGGGACGGTCGAGGGAACTACACTCCACTACCACTCAGCGTTCTATCAATTCTTTTTCTCTTTCCAAGCCTTCTGAGACTGATCGAGGGATAAGAGAAATAACTCGGCACTACGTCGAGTGAGCAAAAAAAGCCTAGCGAGTAGAGGACTCACAAAGATTTGAGCGTCAAAGCTAAAGCTACTGCGCAGGTAAGCAGGGCATTCAACACTAAAACAAAAAAAACAAGATCCTTCTTATAGAAAATAAAAGAAAAAAGAAAAGAAACATCCGAGAAAGAAGCAAAACTCTTTTTTTTTGCAATTTTCTTACCTTAGATTTGGAAGGACAAGGAAAAGGGGACAACAAAAAGATCCCTGAATGATTTCAGTTTTCAATTTTTTTTTTGTTCAAATCATAATTTTGCATAGGTCAATCGGGGGGCAGGGAGCTACTGAGGATAAGAACTAACAAATTCTGCACACATACAACAGCACAGGCACATTCAAATCGCTTCACAACAAATTCTTGGACACCGGGTCAGCTTGAAATGCTTAGCCAGCAAACCTAAGCTGGCAGCGTCGCGTGAAGTCGAGGATGGATTTGCCCGATAAACGAAGAAAAAGAAAAAAAAGAAGAAGTTATTTGCTCAATAAGCGAGCTGGCTTAAGATTTAAAATCATCCCTATTTGCAGTGATTGAGTTTGCAAATGAGGAGAAATTTTGGTTTTAAAAGCCTTAGAAGAACACACAGATACGGATGCACATGATTGATTTGAGATTTTCCGCAAGTCTGATTTGGCGTGCCAAAGATCTGCTTCGGAGAGACTGAATTCTCCAAACCCTGGTTTTAGGGTGATTTTTTTTTTGTGCGCCTTTTTTTGTTTTTTTTGTTGGACCCTAGTCAAAATCTTCCGAGCTGGCCACCGTCTCTCCCGAGATGAGCGAGAGCGGAGAGCCTATGTCCTGGAGGTCGGGGAACAAGCCTGAGCCCTCGGCCAGACTGTCGGTAAACACTATCCCCCCGTTCCCGTTTGCATGCCTATTAAGCGAACCATTCTCCGACGAGCAGGAACTGCCGCTGCTGCTGCTGCTGCCGCTGCTATCGTCGCTGTCGTCGTCGCTGGAGGGACGGTCGCCGTCGGCCGCGGCCAACGGCGCCGCCCCCCGCATCTTGCTCATCTGGGCGCCGGCCACCTCGTAGTGGTAGACGCAGCTGTCGTCCGTGCTGCCCGAGGAGGTGGAGGAGGTCTCCGAGAAGCGGAGCTCGCCCGGTCCCCGGAGGAGGAGGGAGGCCTCCCCGGTCAGGGCCAGGCTGTCGGCGTCCTCGTCCTCGGGCGTCGGGTACCCGATGATGTCGGGGCTGTTCAGGAGGTCCTCCAAGCTGCGCTCCTCAAACTCCTGCCTGGCAGAGTCCGAGCTGTCCGCGCTCCCCATGCTCGCCCGCTTCGCCGCCCACTCTTCCTCCGCCCGCAATTCGGCTTCGGTTTTGCGGAAAGGCCGCCCGCCGTTGCTGTTAGCATCGGCGGGGCCCGCGGGCTCCGGTTTGCTCGACTTCTCCCGCTTCAGGGCTTCCCGCTGCTTGCCCGCCGCGCCGATACTGCCCGGGCGCACGATCATTTTCAGCTCCGTGACAAAGGTGCCCGGACGCGCCAGCCGCATCTCGCTGCTGTGCGGCGTGATGACCACCGCGTCCGAGGCCTTGGCGGTGGCGGCCACGAGGGCCTGCTTGGTGTGCGGTCTGGGGGCCACGATGGGAGGCGGGGGCCTGCGGATGGCGCTCACGTCCGGCGCCGCGTCTATCGCGTGGCCCGGGGAGCCCACAAAGCGCGCGCTGAGGTCGGGGCTCGGATCGTCGGAGGGACCGCCCGTTTCGCGGGCGGTCCTCAGCTCGGTGAACTCCGACCTCTGGATTTTGCTGAAGCCCGACATTTGCACGCCGGCCTCCTTTTTGGCGACGGCCGCCGACGGTGGCATCGGAGGCGGCGGTGGGTGGGTCTTCTCGACGTCCACTCGGACCTCGTGGCTCGAGGTCCGGGTGGTCGTCGTGACAGAGCGCGACGCAAACTCAAACTTAGCCGGCGGGAAGGAGGAGGCGCCTTTGGACTCCATGCGGGGTGGGGGCGTCGGGGGGACGGGGGACATCTCCACCTCCTCGAAGCTCCGGTGCTCCACCCGGATCGGTTTGGGCTTGGGGGGGCGCGGCGGGGGCACCGACTTGGGGACGGGGCTCTGCGAATGCTGGAAGCTGTAGCTGAAGACCGGCTTCATGATGGTGGCGTGGGGCGGGGAGAGGGGCGAGGGGCAGACCTGGGAGTCGCCCAGTCGCAGCGGCGGGGAATCGGGCGGCGGGGACATGGGCAAGGGAGGGGGCGGGGGCAAGCTGGGCAGCATGTGCGCTATGTTCCTGACCCTCCGCTCTGCCGAGCCAGGCGGAGGCGGCGGGGGAGGCGGGGGCAGCACGTCGTCAAAGCGGTGCAGGTCGATCGGCGGCACTTTGGGGAGGTGCTTGGGCGGGATGACCACGGACACCTTAGGGGTTGGGGGAGGGGTAGGGGGAGGCGGGCTATCGCGGAGGGACTTCAGAGCGCGCGAGTTGAGAGACGACTGCGCTAATGCCTGGGCAAGGTCCGCCTCGTCCAGCGGGCCGTCTTGCGGACGGCCGCGGCTGCCGGCGCGCGCGATCGTCGGATCTGTCGCGTTCGCGTTCAGAATGTCCTCAGAGAGGGCAGCGTCGGGCGTGGAGCAGGCGGGAAGCTCTACTTGCGGGGAGAGGTCGGAGGCGAGCTCGATCTCGTCCCGCCGATCGCCGGAATCGATCGACGGGAAGGCGGGGCTCTCCGGGGAGGTGTCGGCGGAGGAGAGAGTGTCGCTCTCCATGGCCCGGAGGCTCTTGCGCGTCTCTGCCAGGCTCTCTTCGAGGAGGCGCAGGTTGGCGGAGGTCTGGTCGAGGTTTTCCTCCAGGTCTGTCAGGTTCTTGTTGGTCTGGCCCAGAGTGGCCCCTAAGCTACTACCACTACTACTGTCGGTCTCCTCGTCGCTGCTCGTCGCGTCAAAGACCAGCCGGCGCTCTTTCGTGAAGGAGGAGGAGGAGTACTCCCTGGGGCTCAGGTCGCCCTCGGCGTGCGCCGGCGGGCGGCCCGCCCCTCCCTCCTCGGACCCCTCCTCCTCCTCGTTCAGGAAAGAGTCCAGGCTGCGCGACTCAAAGCTGGGCGAGGGCGCCTCGTCCCGCGGACTGGCCAGCTCGGCCGCAATCTTCAGCACCGCGTCGATGGCACTGCTGAGCCGGATCTCCGTGGAGGCGCGCTCGGCCCGGACAAAGGCCGGCTCCTCCTCCTCACTGGAGCCGCTCCCCTCCGAGGCGGCAGCCTGCAAGGACCCGAGCAAATCCCCGCTGGTCTCGCTCCCCGCGGACCCCATCTCGACCTCGACGCTCTTGGAGGGCGAGGCCTGGCCCTCCCAGTCGTCGCCGCCGCCCGCGGGCATTCTGCCCAGGATGCCGAACCTTGCCGTAGCGGCAGCGGCGACGTCGGGCAGGACCAGCACCCGCTTGCCCACCGAGTCGTCCTCAAATTCGCTCAGGGCGGGGCCCCCCAACCCTTCCAGGATCTCCAGGTCAAAGCCCGGCTCGGCCTGGATCTCGTCCTCATACTCCAGCCCTTCCCCGTCCTCCAAACTGTGAGAACCGGACGAAGAGCCAGAGGAGGAGTTGTCAGAGGAGGAGCAGGAGCTGCTAGTGCTCTCGCTCCGGAGCCTCTTTCCGACCAGCGACGGGAGAGCGGTCCCTCCCTCAGGGAAGGAACCGCTCTCCGCTGTCATGGCCGTCGGCCTTTCTATCTCCGCCGGCAGGTCCAGGAGGACCAGCCGGCGGCTCTCAAACTCCAGGTCCATGTGCAGGCTGCCGCTCGGTATGCTAATGTCCGAGGCGTCAGTGGAATAATTCGTACTCAAACCCTCGAGTCCGGCGCCGGCCTGGTGGTGGTGGTTGTTGTGGTGGTCCCCGTTGACGACGGGCGGCTGCGGCTGCGGCTGCTGCTGTTCCTCTTCCACCATCTGGGGCAGCTGGGGCAGCTCCGGCTTCTTGGGCATGGGGGTCTCCTCACTGGACGGGATGTCCGTCGTCTGCTCCGACTCCGTGGACAGGGCTCCCAGCCCCATGCCCGGCCCCTGACCGTTCTGGTCGGGACTCTGCATGTGCAGGCTGTCCTCGTTGACGGTGTACTCGTAGGTTATGCTCGAGTTGGACTGACCCTGGGGTGCGAACATGAAGAAGAAAAAACGAAAAAAAAAAAAAAACACCAGCCATACAAATGGGGGGTTTAAAACTGACCAGAGTTAGAATTTTAGAAATTTTGAGAAACTGTGTGAAGTTAGAATTGTAGAAAATATTTGTAGTTTATAATCTGGTCAACTGATCTTGGCTGGAATTCAACAAGTCAGAATTTGAGGAACTGAGGATTAGAGAAACTGACCAGAATCAGGATTAGAGAAACAGACTAGAATCAGGATTAAAGAAACAGACTAGAATCAGGATTAGAGAGACTGACTAGAATCAGGATTAGAGAGACTGACCAGAATCAGGATTAGAGAAACAGACTAGAATCAGGATTAGAGAAACAGACTAGAATCAGGATTAGAGAAACAGACTAGAATCAGGATTAGAGAGACTGACCAGAATCAGGATTAGAGAAACAGACTAGAATCAGGATTAGAAAGACTGACCAGAATCAGGATTACAGAAACAGACTAGAATCAGGATTAGTGAGACTGACCAGAATCAGGATTAGAGAAACAGACTAGAATCAGGATTAGAGAAACAGACTAGAATCAGGATTAGAGAGACTGACCACAATCAGGATTAGAGAATGACAACAGGCAGGATTTGACGCAAAATGACCACAGACGGATCGCAGAAACTCTCAGAGACAAGATTCGTGACACTGACCCACAATGACAGAACCCACAAAAGCGACCACGCTATTCTGAAGAAGAAAAAAAATTAAATACGGCCAAAAAATATGGCAAGAAAAAGGATTTGATGGAAGATTCTAGGCGTCTCGGTTCTTTCCTTTCCCTTCCTTACCTTGTGAATGGCTATCCGGGAGTTATCGTGGACCGGGGTGACCGGGGTGGAGGAGGGCGTGGTGGGCGAGACCGACTCCGGACTGCCCACGGCCGGCTCGGCCTGGCCGTTGGGGTAGCCATCGCCGTAGGTCAGGTCAGGGGCGCTGTGGTGGTCCGGCACCATGCTCTCCGTCAGGTTGACGGTCAGCGGGGTGGTGGTGCGCGGCGCCCCCAGGCTACGTGTGGAGACCCTGGACAGGCTGGGCCTGAACAGGGGGAGGTGAGGAGAGGGGAGGGGAGGTGAGGGAAGGGGAGGTGAGGAGAGGGGAGGGGAGGGGAGGGGAGGGGAGGGGAGGTGAGGGAAGGGGAGGGGAGGGGAGGTGAGGGGAGGAGAGGGGAGGGGAGGTGAGGTGAGGGGAGGGGAGGGGAGGGGAGGGGAGGGGAGGGGAGGGGAGGTGAGGGGAGGGGAGGGGAGGGGAGGGGAGGGGAGGGGAGGGGAGCCGAGGGGAGGTGAGGTGAGGAGAGGAGAGGAGAGGGGAGGGGAGGTGAGGGAAGGGGAGGAGAGGGGAGGGGAGGGGAGGGGAGGGGAGGGGAGGAGAGGTGAGGGGAGGGGAGGTGAGGTGAGGGGAGGAGAGGTGAGGTGAGGGGAGGGGAGGGGAGGTGAGGAGAAGGGAGGGGAGGGGAGGGGAGGTGAGGGGAGGTGAGGGGAGGTGAGGGGAGGGGAGGTGAGGGGAGGGGATGGTAGGGGAGGGGGGAGAGGAGATCGATAGATGACAAGAACATCGATGTTAAAAGCCCAGTACAACATTGGGAAGATCGGAAAACATCAATGTCCACAGATTTCTAATTCCATCCTATTTCTAATCTTTTATCGGACCAAAATTCTATCAGACCGCATTTCATCAACTGATGGCACATTCATTTAGGTCGTAAATATCATATCCCTAACACTTCTGTAAGTCCATCACGGTTGTGGCAATTTTTGTTTTTTAAGGGTAAAAAATAAAAAAAATAAAAAAAAAAATTGGTCAATGGAAGCAGCTTATTGGACTGGGCACTGAGCACAAAGTCCGTACTGGAAATCGAAAGACACTGGTTCGAATCCCGCCCGAGCTGCCTTTTTTACCAGGCATCGGGCAAAGCACTGAGCATTGTGTTTTCCTCACGTCGAGCAAG
This sequence comes from Luidia sarsii, assembly GCA_949987565.1. Lineage (NCBI taxonomy): Eukaryota > Metazoa > Echinodermata > Asteroidea > Paxillosida > Luidiidae > Luidia > Luidia sarsii. The sequence goes on from OX465116.1 coordinate 12,378,142, forward strand.
GGCAAAACCGCATTGAATTGCCGGCCCACAGTCGCATCCCAAGGAATTGGAGAGGAGATTTTGTTTTTTCGAAGGAGCTTACCCAAAGCCCGGCCTCTGGATGTAGGTGACTCTTGCATCCTCCACCACCTGCTTCTGGGTTCGTCCGCTGCAAACACACAAAAAACAACCCAACAAAATTGTAAGAGTTGAGGACACGGGGAGTGACGTCAACTCCAGGTTAAGAGTTTCGTGGAAATCGCAAATTCGATTGCCGTGGAAATGAGGGAAGGGAAGGGGGGGGGGGGCATATTAACCACATGCCAGTGAGCTGTCGTTTTTTTTTCTCGGAAAGATAGTCTGCTGAATCTCTTGAGCTAAGCGGTTTATCAGTGATCACAGCAAATACAGTAGCAGTCACGCAAACACAAAGCGTGTCTCAACAGTGTGACAGAAAATACATAGTGGACCTTTTTTCTTCTTCTTTTTTAAGAGAGGAGAGAGATGAGAGAAGAAGTGAGGAGGAGAAGTGAGGAGAGGAGGTGGATGAGAGAAGAGGAGGGGAGTGAAGTGAGAAGGGGTGAGGTGGGGGAGAGGGGGGATGAGGAAAGGGGCGAGGGAGAAAGGTAAATAAAGGAGGGATAGATGTGAGGAGAGAGGGGGAGAAGTTGAGAGTTGAAAAGAGGGGAGAGGCGCGGAGTGATATAGGTAAGGAGAGGGAAAAAAAGGTCTGAAGAGAGGAGGCGAGCGGGAGGGGGGGGATGCCCGTCACCTGTAGCGGAACGTGGACCCCCTGCTCATGAGGCGGCGTCGCGGCCGGCGTCCGTGCCGCGGCTGGGTCAGACGGAAGAAGGTGTGATGCTCCACGCACGACTTCCAGAACCGCTTGCACTCGTTGCGGGAGGTCATCATGAACTCTACCGTGCTCCTGGGGTATCCCTGGGTCACGAACACCGACAGAAAAAAGGATAGACTCGTTGACCAACTACTTAACGACCAGAGACGCCCTTTCAAATGAATGGTTTAAAATGGCTATACTGATTTTGTGTGTTTCACCTCAAAGATCAATTTCTGAAGTTTTCACCACTGAGAACGCAAGTCTGGCCATTGGAGCAATTTTTTTTTAAATTTTGTTTGTCCGAGTCGCCAAATACACGCTAGCGTCGAAGTCAAGCCTGAAAAAACCCTAGTATACGACATAATGAGAAACTTTACATGTACATGTATCTTACAGACTATCCACAATGAAAGTTACACATAAACGCAACCACACTTCACAGGTTTCAAATCAACAATAAAACTGACATTAATTTTTACGTGTAGCTTACATGTACATGTAGGTACAGGTACAACAGAGAGTACATTTTAATGCAAGCTTGGGAATGTACATGAACATGCACAGCTAAACTACGATACATTTACTGCGTGAGTAGAATGACAAGCAGCCGATTTTAAGAAAGGTTGCGCGAGCTACATGTACGCAACGTACAAATGTTGCGCAAGTCTTCTTGCACCTCTATGACTCTTTTCAGCACTATTTAGCAAAGGCAGCAAAATGTTAGCGTACACAACATTTGAAGTTTCATGACATCGGCTGCTGATGTTTTCCCACAGCCTTCAGAGAAATGGGTTTTGGGTTTTGGGTCCCACCTTCCCCCTCCTTCCAATATTGGGTCCAATTTTGGGTGCAATTTTGGGTCCCTCCACCCAGCAATATTTAGCAAAGGCAGCAAAATGTTGCGCAAGTTACGCAACAAAATGTTAGCGTAACATTTGAAGTTTTCGTGACATTGGCTGATGATGTTTTCCAACAGCCTTCAGAGAAACGGGTTTCTGGGTGCCCCCCCTCTCCCCGTCCCCGCCCCCCCCCCCCCTCTCCCCCCGTCCCCCCTCCCCCCCCCCCCTTTCGTACAAGAGAGACAAGACTGAACGAGACTGATAAGAAACAAAACGACTCTGTCCTCACACTTACGAATCCCTCCGGGTGGAGCTTGACCAGGAACCGCTTGCGCTTGAAGCTGACCTTGCGGATCTTGGCCCATGAGAAGGTGTTGATGCGGCTGTTGTTGTGGAAGACCAGGACGCCCTGGTGGGAGACGGCAAGGTGGAGCTGCACGCCCTCGTAGTCCCGGGCCGAGTGGAGCTGCACGCCGTACATCTCCAGACGACGGGCCACGTCCAACAGGTTAAAGTCGGCATCGGCCGGTGTCTGGCCACTGAAAAAAAAAAAAAAAAAAAAGAGGGAGATTTATGTCTGCTGTTTTTTTTTTTTTTTTTTATCAATTCATTTTTGTTTTTTACTTTATTCTTACTTGTTTGCTGTGATGTGAATGCTGTACATTTACCCCGAAAAATGAAATAAATAAATAAATAAATAAATAGAACATAACGCTTTTCCACATATTTTTTTAATTTTTTTTTTTAAAATTGGCATAACTGCGATTCGAACCCCTGCTAACACCAAAACCATTACAGCTCCATGACCACCACAACGCACACACACATTTCCTGCACAAAGTCTATGTGACTTGATAATAATATTCAACAATTCATAATAATTTGAAACAGTGCTCAATCGGTGCCAACCTTTAGATTTTTAATGTCTGCCGCATTAGTTAACTGCCCACCAAATTTCGAGAAGATTGACCAATGGCTTATATGTGTTTTAAAATCAAAAACAAAAACAATAGCTTTTCCGCTTCGCGGCAGAAAAGCTAACAAACAAATTAAGGAAAATCTGACTGGGACCGTTTAATTTGATTTTGGACTTAGCCTTTGAGAAAGGTCCTGCTAGGATCCAAACGTCAGGCCCTCTAACTTTTGAGATTTATGTACAGTATTGTAGGTCATTTTAGTCAGTGAGCAGTTTGCAACATTTTTGGGGTATAAACCTCACATTGACATTCTAAGACGACTTTGATTAGGAAGTGGATGGGATTTTTCACATTCAGTCTGAAACAGACCCCAAGTTTTACCACAAAAGGATTGAATTTCACAACTTTTAATGAATCTCACCTCCAGTTTTTATATAAATTTGTTTTCACAAAAAAATTCTCAAATAAAATTAAATTAATGAACAAATTATTTTATAATTTTATAATTTTTATTTTATAATTTTATAATTTTTTTATATAAATGTAGTACTGCACCACTGGAACTTGAACCCTGGTTTTAACGTCCCCAACGCTCTCACAGGTATGGGGCGAGAGATGTTAAAAAAAATCAGATTGGAGTGAGGAGATGGACTCACACGTGGTTCTTGTGGTACTCTTGGATCTTGCTCTCCATGGCCCGGGTCTGGTTGGGCACAAACCGAAACGCCGTGATGTAGCGGCCGTCATCATGCTCGGGGGCGCTGTAGTCGCCGACCTCGGCTGCGGGGAAGACAGAGGGACAAACAAAGGGGCACGGTGAAGCGACCAACCAACAGATTCAATGAGGGTTTGCCCTGCTCGACGTGATAAGCACAGAGTGCTCCGTGATTTTCCCGACGCCTGATGAAAACATTTCAGACTTATCAATTTTCGAATCCGCCACATGACCACGACCAGCTCGGTGGTCAAGGGGTTAAGACATAACCCTAACCGGCATTGAAACCACAATTAACCACACATGGTTTTTCCTGTGGGAGGATAAGGGCTATACACCACGACATACATGTACCACAGCGTGGTTTTTGTGGTGTCCTGTGGTATGGGAGCCAACACCCCTGTGGGCACTGTGGTAAATTGTGGTATACAGTGTGTGTCCTGTGTGGGAGGTGCAAAGCATTAGGGTTAAGGCGTGTTTTTAAAACAAAAAAAACCCATTTTTTTCTATGGTTTTTTTTTTTCAATAGGTCAAACTCAGTGGTGATTTGAGGTTATTAATTTATACTAAAGTATGTTTTAATGACAGTAAAAAAATTTTTTTTTTACTTTTCAGTCCAAGCATAACCTTAGACAATACAAATATCTATTAAAAGTTTGCATACCAGTATATTGTGGGTATTAAAAGTACAGAAATCAATGGATTGGGAGATTATGCTTTTGTACTTGCTGAGCCCAAAAAAGTAGTTCACCATACAAAAGCAATCAACCATTCTTTTAGCGTGCCAGCAGGGTTGCGCTTTATTTCTAAACAGCGGGGGGCTTATCGTGCTCCGATGATCCTTCCAGTCTTTTTTTTTTTAATGAGGACAACCTTGGACAGGGCCGGGTATTTATAGTCTGCACCTTTCAGCCGCAAGCCGGCGCGTGAGCGAGCGAGAGAAAGAGAGAGAGGAAATTGAGTTGGTGGCTTTTGTCAGAAAACAGACCCGAGCCTAATCTTGGCGTCGAGGCGTGAGGTCATCGCTACCCTTTTGGATTGGCGTAATCACCCCGAACTCGCCATTGATGGCAAAAAGGGCTCCAATGTTTTAAAGGTTACACACCGAAAGCCCTTAACTAGTCATTGTCTAGACCCCCTCAAGGTTGCCGTGGCAATTCATTAATCACGAATCCGAACCTGGCGTTGGGAGTCAAAAGGCAGAAGTGGGACAGAGAGCTTCTGTACAGAGACAGATCTGGGATCCAAGAGTGGAATACAGAACCGGAAACCAAGGGGTGAGATGCAGAGCTACAGAGACAGATCTCAGAGCACGGAGTAGGATACAGAACTGGGATCCAGGGACGGGATACGGAACTATAGAGACAGATCTGTGATCATGGAATATGATACAGAACTACATAGAGACAATACCAGGACTAGGATACAGAACTACCGATACATGCAACGTAGGAGATGACAAGAATACAGAACTGGTATACAGAGCTGGTATACAGAGCTGGTATACAGAACTGGTATACAGAACTGGTATACAGAGCTGGTACATAGAGCTAGTATACAGAACTGGTAAACACAACTGGTAAACACAACTGGTATACAGAACTGGTATACAGAACTGGTACATGTATACAGAACTGGTACATGTATACAGAACTGGTAAACAGAACTGGTAAACAGAACTGGTAAACAGAACTGGTATACAGTACAGAACTGGTAAACAGAACTGGTAAACAGAAATGGTATACAGAACTGGTATACAGAAATACTGTAGTTACAGAACTGAATACATAAATGGATACTGATCTTTATAAAGAACTGGAAAAAGATCTTTAAACAAAACTCTATTCAGAACTTGTATAATACAGAAAATGGTCACAGACCTGGACAAAGAACTGGGATACAGAACTGAAAGACAAAACTGGGTCCCTGGTCTGAGAGACAGTTCTGGAGGACAGATCTTTTTTGAAGAAAAAATTAAAAAATTTAAATTAAACCCAAGAGCTTTTTGATAATTGTTGATGTACCTTGAAGCATGTAGGAGGCCATGAGAGCAGCCGTGTTCTCCGAGCAGGGAAGCTTGCCATTGGCCAAGTCCTTTTTGATCTGCAGGGCGTAGAGGTACCTGTGGGGAGAGGGAATACCCGTGTGAATGTAACCCAACCAATACCCACTTCACAAAGCTAAGCTGTTGGTTTCCACGCGACTTATTTTGGTCAAAGTAACCGACAGTAATACTCTTCCCATTTTAAGTCCCGTGGAAACGGCCCGGTGAAATTTCCTCTCGGCTACTTTTACCGGCCAACCTCTGCCCAGTAAAAGTAAACCAGGGAAGTGGAACCGAGCCGATTAGTCCAGTGGAAACGCCCCGCTCAGTAAAGAAAAAACCACATCCGGCCTGTGACATCACGCATGGGCTGTCGCGCACTACGACCATGTCGACCATGTTTCTCTTCCGGACGTTGGTTTTATTTCGTGCATTATCAATGCTGATTTGTAACCTCAAAGGTCACGCACAACGCCCTCAAGAACCGTCGTATTGCCAGTTCGGTTACTTACTTTAATTATCGTCTCGGTCAAATTGACCGACTCAAAAAGTCCAAGTGGGAACGACGGTAAGATTTCATCATTTGACATTTAACCAGCGTCTCTGATAGATCTTAGTCTAGTGGAAATGCGGCTTTAGAGAGAAATCCTATTAAAAGTGAAGTTAAGTTTGACTGGAAGGGGGGGATTATCAGAGAATTATCCAGATAACGGAAAGGAAAAAACAAACTTACTTGGTGAATTCATCGTGCAGCTGGCCAGGGTCTGCCAAGTAGAACTTGACCGTGAAGTGAAACAGGGTCTTTTTGGGTGCTGTGGAAAATGTGAAAAAAAATAAAGAAAAAAGTAATGCAAACAAATAAAAACAGGGGATTTTTAGTCCCTAAAGTCCCTTAAACCTCCCTGTATTCAACTTGAACGTATTTTCACTTACATCGATGTAATAGCTTTTTTCCAACCACTTTTGATAAATTCATTAATCAATCTCCAGCAATACATGTATGCAAAATAAACGTTGCAAATTGCTTCCCGACTCAAATTACGAGGGTCTTTACGTTCGGATCCTAGCAGGACCTTTCTCTCGACTATTATTATTATAAGAGGCCGTCTCTCAGATGAATTAATTTGTTCCTGACTGCAAAAGGGCAAGATGAATCACAGACCGCTTGTTGTGTCGCAGAGGAAGTGAGCCAAGTGAATCACAAGAGACCACAGAGCTACCGCAGTTTGACTCTTTCTTTCTCTCTCTCTCTCTCTCTCTCTCTCTTTTTTTTTTAAACGGCCTCCGCTTCGAGAGTGAGACGGAGATGAAATTCCCCTTTCGGGCGGCGCACCCAACTCTTTAAGTCGGCGGATTAACATGATCTATGGTGGGTCTACATGTATGGGTGGGTGCGTACATGTACAATCGTTGGGGGTTTATTTTGGTAGTAGCCCATGCACGTATTAAGTACGCCTCCTATACATGTGCTAGAGAACTTCCTCCAGGGGCAAGGGACATGTCATTTTCCAGGACTTTAAATCTTTTGAATATTGGATCTGTGGCCGAGTGACAGCTGGCTTTGTCTCAGGCCAGTTGAAGGCCATCCCCTATTGGTCTGACTGGTCAGTTGGAAGCAGGCAGTGTGGGCACTGGGGGGCATACATGTACGTGTACATGTAGGTTTTCTGTTCAATCTTGAACAAAATTTGGTGATCTATTGAGACCTAAATTTTGACTTTGCAGCTGTCGTAGCCGTCTGTTTTTAAATATATTTTCCCCGCCTTTGTACATGTATGTTTTACACAGTCACTATCATTATCTCAATTTCAGTTTTGTAAAGAAGTTCAAATGTACATGTACATGTACATGTACAGTATCTTCCTCTGTGTGGTACGAGTACTTTTGCTTTTGAGCCAAGATCCATGTACAGTACATACAGTAAAATGTACATGTAGCAAGTGCAGTATTGTACAATGTATATGGTACCGGGGGTACATGTACATGTAGTCATGTACATATGTTTGCAATATTCATGGGCATTTTGGCATTGCTAACTCACTGATACAGAAGTAAAACTCAAAACCAAACAAACATGGGGGCAATGAAAATTGACGTGCAGGTTGGCGTTCGCGAGATTGATTGTCCCTGGGCTTGGCATTGAACTTGCCCTTCTCGGGTTTTATTTGAAATCTCTGTAAGTACACGGCTGGCCTGCGCCTTGAATGGGAATCTCTGGAATTCCAATTTTCTGGCAAATTGGCGAGCTAGCTGAATGAATGGAGGGGATGGGAGGGGAGGGAAAGGGGAAGGGAAGGGGGGGGGGAGGTGGGGAAGGGAGAGAGAAGGCTGGGAGAGAGGGAAGGGGGAGAGAGAGGGGAGGGAAAAGAGGGAAGGGGAGAGAAGTCTGGGAGAGAGAGGGGAGGGAAGGGGAGAGAAGTTTAGGAGAGAGAGGGGAGGGAAGTGGAGAGAGATGAGAGGACAGAGATAGGGACTGCAGAGAAAGGGGAGAAAAGGTTTGGAGAGAAAGGGGAGGGATAGGTGGAGGGGAGGGACGGAGAGAGAGAAGGGGGAGAGGGGAGGGAAGGGAAAGGAGGGGAAGGAGAGGGAAGTAGGGGAAGGGGAGAGAGAGAGGGGAGAGAGAGGGGGGAGGGACAAGTGGAGGGGAGGGAAGGAGAGAGAGGGAATGGGAGAGAGAGAGGGAAGGGGGGAGAGAGAGAGGGAAGGGGAGAGAGAGGGGAGGGAGAGGGAAGGGGAGAGAGAGGGGAGGGAAAGCAGGGAGAAAGAGAAGGCTGGGAAAGACAGGGGAGGGACAGGTGGAGGGGAGGGAAGGGGAGGGAAAGCAGGGAGAGAGAGAGGGGACTGACAGAGGGAGGGAAAGGGAGAGAAGAGAGAGAGGGAGAGGGACAGAGGTTGGGGGTAGGGAGGGGAAGGGAGGAGGGCAGGGCAGGACTGGGGCAAAATGTCAGGGATTCCCTGGTCCAGAGGAGGTGCAGAAGAGAAGGAGGAGGAGAAGGAGGAGGAGGAAGGGAGTCAAACTGGCGACAGACTGCATCCCTAGTCTAATTGGTGGCTTCCAACCCCACGCTGGTACCCTGCTAGGCCTCGTCAGGGGGGCCCCACCCCATACACATGTACATGATGATGTACATGTGCACCGGCCAGACGTCGGGTCCGTGCACAAATGTTTAACATGTCAAACACACAGCGGTAACCCGAGCCCACAGCTGATTGCCATAAGTACCCTCACCCTTGCAAACCCGGGGTGATCTTCGGACAAGACCGGCCAGCGTGCGCCGCGCTGTGTGAAGAACTTCACTCGGTGGGCCCCGCAAATGTTGGAAACCTGGGGCTTTCCCCTGGAATTTGGTGAATCCGAGATGGCAACTGATGATAAATGAGTTTGGCTTCTGCATAATAATGTTGATGTGCTGGCTTGATGCTTCCTAAAGCCGCATTTCCACGGGACTAAAATTTAACCGAGACGATGGTTAAATTTCTAATAGTCAAATTTGACCGTCGTTCCCACTTGGACTTTTGAGTCGGTCAAATTTAACCGAGACGATGGTCAAAGTAACCGAGCTGGCAATATGACGGCTCATGAAGGTCAAGTGTCAGCCGGATACACGATGTATGTGTGTACATTTAGCGCGCGATACGAAGCAGACGCTGTGCACAGTGCATGTGCATGTACATGTTACGTCATAGGCCGGATGTGGTTTTTTACCGAGTCACGTTTTACTGAGTGGTGCGTTTCCACTGGACTAATTGGCTCGGTTAAATTTAGCTGGTCCTTTTAACTGGGCAGAGGTTGGCCAGTAAAAGTAACCATTCGGCTTGGTTAAATTAACCGAGAGGAAATTTAACTGGGCTGTTTCAACTGGACTTAAAATGGGGAAAAGTAACCATCGTCTCGGTTACTTTAATCAAAATAAGTCCAGTGGAAACGCGGCTTTAGCCACAAATTGACAAACTACCAGTATTAGAGAAACATCTGTCCGAGGGAATTTGTAAGCGTGTATGCGTGTACGCTGCAATCACTGTCGGGCACCGTGTGCATGACCTCAAACTTTAGAGCCGTTTTTCTCAAAAAAGGGATTCTGTGACTGCGCATTGCCTCGTCGTATTTCTCGCGTCGTAACTTTGGATTTCGGCAACGCGTGGACATTTTGCCGTCCCCACTTACATATGAAACTGATCAGCTTTCCAGCATGTATTATACAAATTTGATGAACCACTTTGTAGACTGAACAGTATGTTTTACAAGAACAGCACAATATACTGTTAAATTGACATAACTTTTCACTTTAAGTTGTTTAATGTTACAGTGAAATCTTGATAAGTCAAACTCTGATAAACTCAAAACTCCTGTTAAGTCAAACAAGGATCCTATTCCCTTCAGTAGTAAAACGATGGTACAACTTCTCTTCACTTAAAACTCTGCTTAACTCAAACTACACATGTATGATAGAGCCTATTCCCTTGAGATTTTCCTGTACATGCAGGAAAGCTGAATGGTTTCCTATGTAAGTAGAGATAGAGACATCAAGATACCACAAGTTGGATTCCTGATTTATGGAATTACCCACATGCACACTGCAATGACTGCATGATTGGCTTTTGAAGAAAAAAAAGGCTGGCGTCTGTCTACGAGAACCCCCATACACATTGTACAGTGTGTACAATACATGTATTTCAAATTTTTCTAAGGCACCCTGCATTGCCTGCCACAGACAGTAGTGAAAGTAATGCGGTTGTAGCAATTTGGGGACTGCATTCTTCAATCACTGCCCAAATTGGGCACTCTGCTTTTCCAAGAAGAGGGTTCAGTCATAGTCTGGTCCCAATTCAATCATGCGGGGAAATAAATTAATCTCAAAAGTTTGAGGGCCTGACGTTTCGATCCTAGCAGGACCTTTCTCTTTGCCTTTGAGAGAGGTCCTGCTACATGTACATATGTACATGTAGGATCGAAACGTCAGGCCCTCTAATTTTTGAGATTTATGCATTGCAGGTCATTTCAGTCAGTGAGCACTTTGTAACAGTTTGTGTATTAACTCCATGAAATAAATCAATATGTTCAAAGTGGCTTTTTTTTTTTAAAGGATCTTTTCCCAAACCTGGATGTGCAAGATTGAAGAATACCTTTAAAAAAAAGAAAAGTGATAGATAAAAAAAAAAAAACATTCTTTACCAACTAATTAAAAAGGGGGCAGGGGTAATAGTAAAATGTTAAGCTTGATGTTCAGCTAAAAAAAAACTACCGCAGTTTTTTTTTTTGGGGGGGGGGGAAGGGGTAAAAGGATGGGTTTTATTTATTTCTATTTTTTTCTGTAACTTGATACACATTCAGGGAACTTACCACCAACTTGTCTCGTGATTGGTTTTTCCAAGTCTAGCCACATCTGGGAAAATAGAAAGAAAGGGTCACCTTAGATTAGCCGGGCAAGATTTGAGCTATAAAATAAACGGAACAAATTAGCAGAGAATGCAGGGAGACATGTATACAAGCACAGCATTTCCTGTCAGTCAGAGCGCGAGCGGTGCATTGTGGGAAAAAAAACGAGCGATTTGGCGGAGCGTAATTTGTGTCACAAGTAAATGCAATTACATGTATTTGGAAAAGTCTCACTAATGGTGGACTATGAATTGTGATTCAAATCCCACTAATAATCGCGTTTATTTGTGTCCACGCCCCAAAATAAAGGGAGTTGGAATCGCGATTTTCAAATCATTGCGCTTATTATTTGGGAATTGGGACAGTGAAAACGGCCCTCGTGCCTAGCTGAGAATGCACGCCTGCATTTGAGAGGGGCTCCCCTAAGATCCAAACACCGGGCCCTCAAGCGCTCCAATCCTGGTTGAAGATTGAAACGCGAGACAAAAGAATTGCCAACTGCCGGTTAACGAGAGAGAGAGAGAGAGTGAGTGACCCGATAATAATATATAGATCTGGAGAAAGTCTGAGTGCCTGACGGTCCAATCTCAGTAGATCACGACTCCGAAAAAAAAAAAAAAATATCATGCAAGGATCGAAGCATCGCAGCCTGAATAACTTGTTGAGAGAAGATTATTTAACGCCTGCAAATGGCAGCGTGTAACAGCCTCGATTTCGGTTGATGGCAAAAAAAAAAAAAAAAAAAAAAAATCTTTAATGCACGCAGGACTAAGGGAGAGTGCTTTAAACACATTTGGGAGCGGGCTATGTGTACAGGCGCACATGAACAAACAACGGCGTGCCAGACAAAGCCAGCGAGACCTGGGCTCCATGTTTGGCAGGACTGAGACCTGGGGGAAGGGAAGGAGGGGAGGGGAGGGGAGGTGAGGGGAGGGGAAGGGAGGGGAGGGGAGGGGAGGGGAGGGGAGGGGAGGGGAGAGGGAGGCAGAGCACCACAGCTCCCCCGAAGAAGTCGCCGCTGGGGCTGAAGTATTTGCTGAGAAAACAAGAGAACAGGAGGGGTGCTCGGGCAGGGATTAGCACACACTCCTGCCTATACTGTACAATGTAATGTACACGTACATACACTGTACATGTAGTCCACAAATATACAACTTTGTCTGTGTGTGTATTGACTACTGAGGGTAGGCCCGGTGCAGTTTGTTTGACTACCGAATACATACACGTAGTAAATGTGTAGCCTACCGAGAATGAGTTCATATCCGGGATTTACAAATGAGTGCATGTGTGCACGTTCCAATTGCCAAATGGTATCAGTGCAGGGTAAGCCCTTTGAGCATAGATTCCGGTTTGATGGGGGCTAAAGGGGTATGGGCAATTTTTTTTTTTTTTTGAGGTAAATACGGATGTTTTGGACCTGAATGGTGCTGATCAGTGGTGGTAGTACTAGTAGTGGTGGTGGTAGTGGTGGTGGTGGTGGTAGTGGTGGTGGAGGTGGTAGTGGTGGTAGTGGTGGTAGTGGTGGTAATGGTGGTAGTGGTGGTAATGGTGGTAGTGGTGGTGGAGGTGGTAGTGGTGGTAGTGGTGGTAGTGGTGGTAGTGGTGGTAATGGTGGTAGTGGTGGTAATGGTGGTAGTGGTGGTAGTGGTGGTGGTGGTGGTAGTGGTGGTGGTGGTGGTAGTGGTGGTGGTGGTGGTGGTGGTGGTGGTGGTGGTGGTGGTGGTGGTGGTGGTGGTGGTGGTGGTGGTGGTGGTGGTGGTGGTAGTGGTGGTAGTGGTGGTTGGTGTTGGTGGTTGGGGGGGGGGGTTAGAGATCTGAAGGGTTAGAAGGGTCAGTTCCCCCACCCCCTGGCCACCTCAAGCTCACTACCAATTCTTTAACTCTCTGGTATGTCTACTCCTTCCTCTAGTACCCAACATGTCTTGACAGGGATCCCTGTATTATTTTTGCGTGGCAGGTGGGTGGTGAACTTTTTAAGGGCACAGTGAGCCTTTTTCCGTCGGGGTTTTTATCGGAGGAAGAAAAAAAGGCAGATCTGAAGCTCTGTGTAAAATTGCTTTCATGGGTTTGAATACATTTTTCCGCCTGAAAAACTGCATTTGTTTTCTTTTTAGAAAAAAAAAACAGACAACAAAATATCAGGATAGAATGGAAGTAAAGTACTGGACATGTACCATTGTACATGTACAATGGCACATGTACCTGTACCGTACATGTAATGTACAGCTATTGAGGACACCATATTTTTATGTACACATGAGCCATTGGGAACAATTTTACAGGGTGTAGACGGTAGAGTGTAGAGTGTACAGTACATGTACAATGTGCATACATGTACATGTGTACTGTACAATGTATACATGTATACATGTGCATGTGTCAGCTGAAAGTATACATGTACATGTATTTAGAAAATGATATGTCCTTAAAACACTTGAAAATGAAACATAATTTGTTTTGGTTTTAATCAACAAATTAAAAGAGCTGCAGGCCAAAAAATTGGAATAAACCAGGATTAGAATCCCATGGGTTCAAACCACGACCCGGTCAAATTCTCTTTGCATTTGTCTTCACAAATCCGTCAGAGTTTCCCTGTCTGTACTGTGTTCCCTTGCCTCTGTTTGTTTGAAATATCTTGTCTAAACGTAGCGATGGATTTCAGTCTCTTGATGCAAGCCGCTTTGAAGGCGGATCGGCACGGGGGAGGGGGGGGATGGGCTGGGGGGATGATACTTACTTGATCCTAAGTCTCCCGAGAGTTAAACTGACAACATGAATGCTTTTCTTGTTTCTTCTGACTGTTTGTTCTGCCGCTACGGAGTCGTCCAGCACAAACTGGCCGGTAAATGGTCCCAAGCCAGCAACCCAACCCCCCCCCCCCACCTCTCCCCAACGCTCCGAATTAAACGACGTGACACCCGCTAATGGCAACGGACCCCCGACCGATGTCCTAATGGCAGAGAGTGATCCGAAACGCTGCCTAGGTGAGTAGGTACGTCTCCCTCCCATTTATTGCGATGGGGCAAATCTCGTCGTGCTCATCTCACTGTAATTTTCTTATTCTAGGACGACTTTTTCCCTGGGCCTCTCGCTCTTAACTGATCAACCCCTCCCGTGGGGACTGAGGTCTCTCCAACAGGATGAGGCTTGGAGCAGGGGCCGAGTGATTGGGATGTTGTTCGCTCTCCCGTCGAACGCTTACAATCGGGACTTTGTGGTGAAGTTGCTTCCGGGGGGGGAGTTCACGCGGGGGCCCGGCTGGGTAGTGGTGGGTATGGGGTGCATAAATTATGCGAGGCAAGAGGAGGCAAAGCAACTTCTCAGACATGAAGGCGGGGCCATGACTCGGCATGAGCGAAACTCAAGCCTATGATAGTTTGCATCGTAAAAATATTATGGATATCGAAAATGTTGATAGATCGAAAATGTTGATATATCGAAAATGTCGATATAACGTTTTAATTTTAAAAATGCATATATCGGCAATATCGATATCGACGTGATATCGATATCAGGATAAATAGGTTTGCGGAGGCACCATGTAAATTCTCTTTTGTGAGTAAGTGTGGTTCTGAAAAGAACCGGAGGAACTCGACGTTTCGAACAGTATACTCTGCTCGTCTTCAAGAGAATGCTCAGAAGACGAGCAGAGTATACTGTTTGAAACGTCGAGTTCCTCCGGTTCTTTTCACAACCACACTTACTCACAAAAGAGAATTTACATGGTGTCTCCGCAAACCTATTTATCCTGATATTCTCACCATGCAAACCTTCAAATCTCATCGATATTATCGATATATTGACGGTGCTTACTGGGTTTACACCGATAAACAATAGAATTTATGTCAAAGAGACATGGCAGAGCACTAGCACTGGTACACATCTGTGCATGTGCCCTCGTACACCATGTGCTATAAAGTATAAAATAAAAAGTCTACATGTCCATCCACGGTCCAGGTCTGGTTCCAATTCCCAGTAACATCCATTCTGCTCCTGTACATGCATTTCAGCTTTAAAAATAAAAAAATAATAATAATAATTGAATGGAATTTGAAACGATGATCCAGTTTCAGAGTAATCCCGATCAAGTGCAGAGATAATGCATCATGTGAAACGAAGCGTTGAATGACGGACCGCATCGCCAATGCCAATACCAATGCCAAGCAGTCTTGTGGCAGTTGTCATCAGTGCCTCTGGATAAGACGGCCAGAGAGAGAGAGAGAGAGAGAGAGAGAGAGAGAGAGAGAGAGAGAGAGAGAGAGAGAGAGAGAGAGAGAGAGAGAGAGAGAGAGAGAGAGACATGCGACGATGATGCTAATCTTGAGGTCGTCCGAAACAAAATTGTTCGGGCGGCTAGTGTTTCTCAAACTTCCCCCAGGGGACGTGTATCACGCAATGAACAAAATTCTTTGGCAGCTATATGTACGGGTGTACAAGATTGTTCAGGCGACTAGTGTTCTGACAAATTCCCGGAGAGTTTTGCGCAATATCATTATCATATGCATACTGTAAGTAGGGCCGGTCCTAAAATGTTGACTGACTTTAAAGTTTAATTACTAAACTTGACTGGGATTTGAAGTTGAACTAAAGTCTCTTCAACTACCTCTCTAGTCTCTACCCTCTCCCTCTCCCTCCCTTTCTCTCTCCCTCTATCTCTTCCCCTCTGCCTGCCCCTCTCTCTCTCCCTCCCTTTCTCTCTCCCTCTATCTCTTCCCCTCACTCCCCCTTCCCTCCCCTCTCTATGTAGTTCTGATGTGTCAATGCTCTACCACCAGCAACCTTTGTAATACAGTAATCATGCACATGTGGACTTACCGGGTACATTGTACAGTGTGTACATGTACATGTATGTATGATGTATAGTACTGTATAATAGTGTATCACTTTGTATCACATACAGGATACTTTCCCAAGTATGCATGTACTATTGTGGATACATGTGTACATGTACAGTACATGTACTGTACATGTATGTGTACAATGTAGTGTACAGTACATACATGTACATGTACATGTACTTCATGTATCACTTTGTACCACATACTTGTACTTGTACTTCTAGTTCTACTAAATGTACATGTACATGTACATTGTACATGTACTGTACACGTACTGTACACGTACACGTACACGTACACGTACATGTACATGTACATGATGTACACTGTACATGTACAGTACAGTACATTGTACTGTACAATCTATTGCTCTTACTTTGTGGACAAGTTTATAGTACATTGTATCACTTTGTATCACATAGGTAATTTTGTACATTAGAGGGTGTATAATTATTACATACATGTACTGTACATGTACATGTACAGTGTACCATATACATGTACATGTACATGTACATGTACATGTATTAACATGTTCAAGTTCCTGACCTGGTTTTGACCCTTCAGGTGGCTATTGGTTGAGACAAATACCCGAGGTGGTCCATCTCACCGTTCAATAATGCAGGGGGCACCCTGGGCTTGCACAGTAGCGCCAACAGAAGACCCTATCAGACCCGTGATCAGACAGGCAACCCTCACCTCCCCCGAGGGGCCAGTAGGCCAATGATTCGGGAAGATGAGCACAACAGGAAATGTCAATAGAAGCCTGTAGATTGTACACGTACAGTACCGGTACATGTAATGTACATGTACGTATCTACACCTCCCCCGTGGCTATCTGTGGCCGAACAGGAAAGTCGACCAGGGGACTATTTGTGACGACCTGGTTTATGAAAATGAGTCGCGTCTTGTCCAGTACTTTTTTTTTCCACACACACAGGGCAACTGAGAGTTGTGAAGGTGAACAAAAAAAGTTGGTCAGAAATAAAAAAAATTATATTTTTTCGTTATTATTGCTTAATTTTTAGCGTCCATATTTTTCATATTTGCTGATTGGAATTTAAGCTGATTTATAATTGAAAACTCGCGCCTATAAAGGGTTAGTGTAATACGTGTATGTACATGTATATATACACATGTATGCACTGGAATGATGGTCTACCTTCGTTTGAGAATTTCAATCCCTGGGGACAAGACAGAAGGGCAGGAACTACTCCACGCAGATTAGGAGGATGCGTTCTGCTTGTTTGCACATGCCGGAATCGTTTCAAGGCTGTGAGGCCAAGTTGGAGGGAACGGATAGCTTTTCGACCTTGGAGAAGAACGCTTTGGGTTGTAAGGTTCTCACAAAAAAAAAAAAATAGCTGTATGGGTGTCCATTTTGGACAACAAAAGGCACGTATTCAATGTAACGTCTTTAAATTGTTTTTCCAGCCAAAGGAAAGGGATACGGACAGGGCATTAATTTTAAACAATTTCTGAAAATTGAAAAGAAAATTTGACGATACCAGGGTTTAACCCTTGTTTTCTATGTTTTTTTTTCAGAAACTACTATGCCCGTTGTCACAAGTCTCCTGAGTAACACACCGCTCAAAAATTGAGTGACTGGTTTCCCCTTAGAGATTCATGACTAAAGCCAAATTTAGTCAACATGGTTTCATTGGCTATCTATTTCATTGGCAACCCCTCCCCCACAGCAGCACATCTGAAGCTTTTCTGACTATCGTCTGGTTGGTCCTTTCATCTGTCTGTGCCTCTTTCTTGGATTTTGTTGGTCTTTGCGCATCTGTTTGTCTGTTTGAGTCTGTCCATTTGTCTGTTTGTAAGCATGTCTTCTTGCCTGTAAATTTCTGTACGTTTTGTTTGTTTGTGCCATGTTTGTTTGGCTGTTTGTTTCCTCTATTTTTGTCCATCAATTAACTACAAGTCTACAGTTGGACGATGAGGTTTGCAACTCCCCATTGCATCTCTAAACGGCAAGCGGACGTCACAATTAGGAGAAGATTGCGACAAGATTGAAATTTATGCAAATAGAAAAAAATTTAAATGTTCCTCCCAGGGGGAGGGAGAGCGGGGGAACGGATTTCGGGGTAATTGGAACGAAAGAGGTGTCTCGGAAATTGCCTCGTGCAATGCCACTTCTTCAAGAGGCACTTAATGATCAAGCGAGGGCGCCGTGATGTCTCTCTCTCTCTCCTCCCTGCCCCGCCCACGACTGTCAGAGCAAGTCGCTCACTTACCACTTTGTCCGATTTGTTGAAGTATTCCAGGCCAAAGTAGTCCATTTCCAGGAGGTTCAGGTGCCTGCAGCATGCCTTGAACAGCTCTTCGCCCAGGCAACCGTTCTACGGAGAACCAAAACAAAAATTGAAGAACAAAATCAGATGATTGATGAACAAATATGTACGATCACAAATCCCACAATCACATGAACGACTTTTAAGTGCTGTACCTGCAACACAAAAATTGAAGAATAAAATCAAATGAACAAATGTATGTGTACGATCACAAATCCCACAATCACATGAACGACTTTTAAGTGCTGTACCTGCAACACAAAAATTTAAGAATAAAATCAAATGATTAATGAACAAAATGTGTACGATCACAAATCCCACAATCACATGAACGACTTTTAAGTGCTGTACCTGCAACACATTAACTGTCACAAATGTAGAGGGCCTGACGTTTCAGTACTAAGGAGGGCCTTTCTGAAAGGCAGAATCGGCTTTTGAGAAAGATCCTGCAAGGATGAACACACAGGGACCTTTTTGAAGATTCAGTCATTCACATGTAAGTCTGCAAGGAGGAGTTTGCAAATTTGTTTGCATTACTTACATGTAACTACATTTCATAGTACTGTAGTAAACATTTTTCAGACTGACTGACTACGGTACTCATCAATTTCAATATGAAATCCCCCTCCCCCCCCAAAAAAAAGAAAAAATAGCTTAGCACGAGAATCCAGCCTCAGTCTTGGGACCTTTAATGTCTTTCAGTTTGAAAACTTACGACCAATCGCAAGATGATAAAGCAATGCACAAATCATACAGCCAATCGCACCTTACGACAGGCTATCCATGTAAAGTTGAGTTACAATGCGTTGTATAGGTTTTGTGAAATCCACCCCTGCTAGCATCAAAACGGCGGGCCATTGAAATTTTGGGGACATCGCAGGGATGATGTCTGGTGTTTGTAGAGTAGAGTGATGCCGTGACCTGTGATGTACAATTTATGGGTCTATATATACATGTACATGTACTTTCCTTATACATTATGCACATTTTTTCACAGGGTTCCCAGCCGAGTTTCCGGCCAATAAATTTTGAATAATGCATACGATTCGGATCAATTGAATCAATATTCGGGGCACCACTCTCCCTATCTATTACAGATCGGGAAAACCAACCATCCCACGGTTTGCGGCCCGGTGAGATCTTGTGCAGGTCCGGGCAGAGTGAAAAAGGCTACAGAGTGCATTTGGCTTGGCGCAAACCCGACATCTTACAAAGTGCAATAAGCTCTCGACAGTCGTCAATGACCAATGCTGTACATGTGCAATGTGCATGTACATGTATACATTTTACATGTCCTATAGTGGTGTGTTTTTTTTTTTTAATTGAGCAGAAATGTAAATATATTATGATTATGATCTGCCTTTCGGAAAAGGATCGAAACATCAACCCCTTGGTGTATTTTTTACTGTTGGGAGCTGCTTACTGACAAGAAATACCCCATTATCCAAAGCTACATGTATATAGTATACATGTACCGGTGTATAGAAATTGCAGGGCCAGACATACTGTACATGTACATGTGTAATTGTATGTACTACGTATACGGTATGTACGTACACATACATGTACATGTCCATGCACACTGTACATGTACATGTACCAATGCACACTGTACATGTACATGTAAATGTATGCACTGATAATGAGATCGTGCATGTATGTATTTGTACATTTGAACGGTTGAACCATTAACAAATTCAACCGTTATCTATCCAAACATCCCCAAACCGTAGTAAAATAACAACAGAATCAAATTGATTATCTCTCTCCCCTCCCCCCCCCCGGCTCATATTAATTATTCAATTAGTGCCCCGTACAATGTACATGTATATCCTGTTGCTACACGCAGGGACAAGAAAAGAAAAAAAACCCAGAATGCAGAGTGCTGTGCTAAAGGTATGAAGCACATGTACGTGTGTACACGGCAATGCAGGAGCCGCGGAAATGTCTTGGGTATGTGCTGTAACGCTGGGTGCGTCTGTTTGGATAGGCCCGCCGGATACCTGTTGGGAACGCTTTGATCAAAATATGCTGATGTTTGGCGCCCTACCGCACCCCCCCCCCCCCACAACCACCCACCCTACAGTCTGGGAGCAATGAGGGGGCGGTTTTTCGCAGACATGTACGTTGTAAGGCGAGATGAGACCGTGGAAACTGCACGCACTACCCATTAACATTCAGAATCGTTGGCAAATGGCTTCTGTCATGTACCCCTTCACAGACTTGTACATGAACATGTACACCTGTAGCTTGTACAGTATGTCCCCTTTTGGGGAAATTGGAACATTTACAGTGTACATGTACATGAAATTGTACTTCTTTTCAATTCTTTTTCGACCTTAGTACAGTAGTACATACATGTACATGTACATGTACGTATACATACGTATTACCTCAGACTCAGTGAGGTTACGATGTAGGTTATCATTTTGTTTCACAACAGGCAATACAAAAAATCTGTCCAAGTTGTTTCAGAATAGCACAAACGACACAAGCCATAACTTCTGGACCAGATTTTTTCACAATTAATTTTCCCTGAGCAAAAAGTATGGGACACCTCTTGAAGTACATGTACAATGTACATGTATGTATCTTTTCAATTTGATAGTTTTGAACATTCTAAATTTTCCTCAAAATCGTACATTGGACATACCGGTATGTATTTGTATTTGTACATTGGACATGTACAGGGGGTACATTAATTTTAAAAGGTTTTCAGTAAGGCCATGTTTTAACTGTACTCGTATATTACTTGTACATGCTCATGTAGGTGTCATAAAAATCCTGTACACACTAATGTGCCTGTCCAAAGTGCAATCACATGCGCACTATGTAGGTTTCTAATTGACACACCACCTGTTGGAAACTTCATCCAAGTCAACGATTGCTGTTGCCAAATTGTACAATTAACTGCGCCCGCACGCAGTTTGTGCTGCAACCTGCTAGTGTTGGCAGATGACAGTAATGGGCAGTATGCGGTGTCAAGTGTTCCAATTAATTACCAAGGCCCAATTAGGAGATGCAGGTACATGTACTTGTACACATTAGTGACGGTCTCCAATTATTCTCTTTTCTCCCCTCTACCTCTCCGCACCCTTTGTATTACAGGCAACAGGGAGGCCTGCTTTCCAAAGACAGGAACGCTGGGAAATTATTCAGAGGTGGTCCGCGTACATGGGGATGTGAATCACCCGGGGTTCATTAATAAGACGCGGGCCTCCCCAGTAACCAACCCCCCCCCACCACCCACTCCCTCCCACCCCCTCCCGTGCCCACAGTGCACCGTACGCCCATGTAGGAACACAATGTCTTGCCGTCTCAGTGTGGTCATGGTGTGATTCACTGCCAGCACTGCAGGAGCAAAGGTTGCCTCACTGGCTTGCCAGTTGCCCGCTGACTTAACAAAAAGAAAGAAGATGAATTGAAGAGATGAATGTGTTCGGCTTTCAGGCCGACGATGAGCGAGCCAAGTGTACAAAACTGTGCTGTAATAAGCCATTGGCCAGAGCTTGACTCATACTCATAGTGTGACAGCGTACAGTGTAGGGTCACCTGACACTGACAACCATTGTTGGGTCAGCGGCCCGGCTGAAGAACTACACACTGTACAGTGAGGGGAAAGAACAAGCCAACAATGTGGCTATAAAATTAAACTGTTAAATTTACATGTACACATGTACACGTGTACACATGTACACGTGCACATGTACATGTACAGTACATGTACATGTGCACAAACATGTACATGTATTGTACACGTGCACTTGTACATGCACATGTACATGTGCACGTGTACATGTTCACATGTACATGTGCACGTGTACATGTTCACATGTACATGTAGATGTGCGCGTGTACATGTTCACATGTACATGTAGATGTGCACGGGTACATGTTGTACGTGTGTACACATGTACATGCACATGTACACGTACACGTGTACATTTACACGTGTACATGTACTGTACATGTGTACAGTGTACACGTGTACATTGTGTACATGTACAGTATGTATGTACTTGTACATGTTATACAGTACTTGTACATGTAGTACACACCATTGTACATGTACATACATGTACATGTACATTGTACATGTACATTGTACATGTACATTGTACATGTACATTGTACATGTACATGTACACACAATACACATGTACATGTATGTACAAGTACAGTGTACATATAACGTACATGTGTAGTGTGTACATGTACATCTACATGTATGTACTACATGTAACAGTACTTGTACATGTACAGTACTTGTACATGTACACACTACACATGTACAAGACTACAAGTACAGTGTACCAGTAGATATAACATGTACCAACATGTACATGAACTGTACATTGTATACTTGCATACATGTACATGTACATGTACATGTACCAAACTACCAACATGTACATGTATACTTGCACATGTACATGTATACTTGCACAGGTACGTATACATGTATATGTTTGACTATGAGATCATAAAAATCATTACCGGGGTAAACAAATGATTATTTCCTCCCTCTTCTACAATTACAAGTACAGTACATGTACATGTACAGTAGTTAGAAACTCATTATGTACACTTACATTGTACAGTACAGTACCTCTACCTGTACTGGTATCAATCATCATGGACAGACCATGTTTGCCGTGAGGATTTGGGGTTGGATTCTGTGGGAAGATGGGGGGAGGGGCAGGGGATGGGTCTATTTAGCATTGTCCCAATCTGTTGTATGCACACTGGATGGAGGCTGATAATTGGCAGATCATCTTGTGGACGACAACGGTCCCTGAAGCAGTATCTACAGTGAACATTGTACAGGCATGTTTTTTTTTTTTTTCGTGAATGACGGTTACAATGCCTTTGACCAAGTTATCCAGCTTTGTAAGCAAGAAAACCAGCCGGGGCGTAACGGGCACGAAAATTCTTTGGAGTCCGTTCGATTTACAAGCTTCCCTGGGTCTACCCCCTGTCAGCCATTGGTCTCTCTGACTTCATAACCCCCTAACAGTAACAAGGCTAGCGGCTTAGAGCAGAGTCAGTCGGGGATACCACAGGACAACCAAGGGATGCTAAATCGAATGTGCCTTCTGTTTCAAACAAGATTTCACACCGTGTTTTTTTTTCCAGCTCAGGCAGGAATCAGCGCCGCCAATAAGTCGGGATTGTATATTTGGTTCCCGATTGCTTAGCGAGTTTTTGAAAATGACAAATTGATTTAAAGAAGATCGCCCGTATGGTGGTCTTCGGAATGGGCCCGGTGCAAAGTGGTAAAAGCACCTCCTTAACTCTTTCCGTACGGCGCGCCGATACATCGGCTCGGTAAACCGCTCTCTGTTGACGGAAAGCCGATACATCGGCTCGCGTGTCCCATTGTTTCTAATATATTACCAAATTTATTCCGTACAGACATGCACATTAATAACGTAGTGAAAGAGTTACATGTAAGTGATGGCCCCTGTGCTTCCAGACAGGTGCCCAGTCTACTGTTTAATCTGTTTGAAGATTATGACAGCTTCTGGCAATAGGGTATAATACGATAATGGGATTGCCGTCACTTTGTCCCAAATTGGGATTGCCAGTGCCATGGCTTGCAACTTTGGTCAGAGTCAATGTACAGCATGTACAATGTACAGTACCATACAGTGTACACTGTACATGTACATGTACATGTTTGTGTACATGTACTGTACATGTACATGTACATGTACACTTTACGACTACATACATGTACATGTACATGTGTACAAGTACATGTACGTACAGTACAGTACATGTACTTGTACAGTACATCATGTACATCATGTACATGTACATACTGTATGTACAATGTATTTTACAGACTAGGGGCATGTTAGAACAGTGTATACATACACAGGCCTTCATTTTAATAAATACCAGGAGCGCTAAAAATTGCTCTCCTTAATTCACTTTGTTGATTTAAGGAGAGCGATTTTTTTCTATGAAAAACAAAAGAAAAAACCCACTCAATTCCAACGACAAAGAAAGAAACCCATTATCATCCCAATTCATGTTTTGTTTCGGTATTGAAATAAATTGCACTTTTTTGTAGCGTGAGTGACCGTCTCGCTAATACTCCTGGAAGTACGAAGTTTCGATCAGGCTTGAGTAGCGCAGCGCCATTTTAGCTCGATCTGCCGCGGCCGAACGGAACGATTTGGCAAATTTGAACTTCCAATATCTCAAGAAAGAAATGAAAAATCCTTCTCAAATTTTCTAGAATTCTAGAAAAAAACATTTCTTATCTGGTATGCGTACTTTGGTTGACCGCGAAACTCGAAATATCGCTGGTATAAATGTAATAAACATTAGTTTATTTGTTAGAAAACAACTGTAAGGGCTGGCGGAAGTCATTGCATACGTACATGTGCCTAGTGCACACACTGGGCAGCGCGCGATCTCGCACCACAAACGATCAGCCTCAACTCAACGTAAATCACGACGACGAGTACGGTCCCAAAACTCAAAAGCCGTTTTTAGAGCAGATTTGGTTGGCAAATGTCTTAAATTTCTGACACAAAACATTTGTGCTTTTAACTCATGTGAACAAAAACCAAACAAAAAACAAGGTGATTAAACTTTCACGGTTTTTAAAAAATCATAATGCTCTCGTTAAATTTGTAGGGAGCGCTTTTTTTTGCTCTCCTTGGAAAACATTAAGGAGCGCGGAGGAGCGCGAGTGCGATCGCGCTCCTTTCGTTTCAAGCCCTGCATACACATGTACGTGTACATGTACACATGTACACTGTATGTACATTGTACATGTACTGTACATTTGTACACTGTACCCGGTACATGTACATTTACTGCACATGTACCGGTATTGTATACTGTATGTGTAATGTACTGTACACGTACGTACATGTACAGTACTGACTTGTACATGTACATGTACATGTTGTACGTGTACAGTGTACTGTATGTTGTACAGTGTACCGGTACTGTAATGTACAGTGTGGTTGTATGCCATTGTATGCCATTATGGAGGTCTCTGTCTTGTCTCAGAGACTCAGACACTGAGTCTCCAATCACATCAGGATGACATTTTGCCAGACCTCCCCCCAAATAAAGACAACTCTCAACTCATACACAACTGTTCATACATGTCCATGTACACATGGCTTGATGATAGCACATGTAAATTCTGTGTCTTTCATCACTATACAAATGTACAGTACAACGTACAGTTTCCTGACGAAGGATACGACTGTTCAAAACGTTGAGCTCATCAGCTCTCTTCAGTCAGAACCACACAAGTACATGTAGATGCACAAATTGCACAGTGTACTCCAGATGTACTGGTACAGTGTACATGCACACTCGTACATGTACAATGTACGTGTACATGTACATGTACATTGTACATACACGTGTAATGTACATTTACGCTGTACATGTACAGTACATGTACGCTGTACAGCGTACATGTACATTTGTGTACACATGTACGCTGTACATGTACAGTACATACATGTACATGTACACTATACAGTCTGTACATCAGTTGAACAGCGCATAACAATTAAATTTTATTTCATTTGTTCAAACCCTCCCCCAAATAAAAAAAAAATAAAAATAGAAAATGAAAACCACTTGTAAGGTTTTGGCCTGGAACCAAACTGATAAGTCATTTCAAAGGTCAGAGGACTTTAAAGATACAATACAAAAACTATAATAGTATAGGACTGCCATGCTAAACTAACACTAACACTAACAGGCCGAAAGATGCGGCGGAAACTTGCCGCTCAGCCACGGTAGCTTAACAGGGCCGGGAAAAAAGACCCGTGGGACCAGTCCCACGATGTAAAAGTACACTGTACATTACCGCAGGCCCGCGGTGAAACGCTCCAACTTCCTGCGCATTACATATGTACATTCACATGTACGTCACTGCTATACACAAGATATATCACTTGTCAATATTGGTATGCTGGTGGGGATCCGATGGTTAAAAAAAAAAAAAAAAAAAAAAAAATGAATTGAAAACAAAATTGCAATTTACACATTAGGGTTGACTTACAGTATAACAAATCTTTACCGTTGACATGGCCGATGCAAATGGACTGGCCTTACCCGATGAAATTAAATTCACGACAGAAAATGAAATTGAAGATTCCCAAGATAATGTAGAATCAGACTCGATTACTTTCTGCTCTTTTCTTCTTCTTTCTTTGTTGTTTTTTTCCATCAGATGACATCATCTCACATTTTAAAATCACAATGGAAGTAGCGATTCACGTGTACGTGTGTACATGTGCACATGAACATGTACGTGTACAGTGTACACTGTACAAATGTACATGTGTATGTACATGTACATGTGTACATGTACATGTGTACATGTAAATGTACATGTAGATGTGTACATGTACATGTATACATGTACATCACATGTACATGTGTAACTACATGTACATGTACATGTGTAACTACATGTTAGTACATGTACATCATATACTGTACATGTACACGTGTACAGCACATGTACATGTACGTACATGTACATGTACTGTACATGTAAATGTACACGTATGTACATCTACATGTACAGTACATCACATGTACATGTACATGTGTAACTACATGTTAGTACATATACATTATATACTGTACATGTACACGTGTACAGTACATGTACATGTACACGTACTGTATGTGCATGTATGTACATGTACGTACATACATGTACGTACATGTACATATATGTACATGTTAGTACATGTACATGTACATCATATACATGTACTGTACGTACATGTACACGTGTACCGTACATGTACTGTATGTACAATGTACAGTACATGTACTGTACGCACATGTACATACATGTACATGTACATACATGTACATACATGTACAAGATACATGTACATGTAATACTGTACATCACATGTACATGGACATGTACATGTGTATGTACAATGTATGTACATGTAAGTTCCACATGTAAGCACATCATATATAGTACATGTACATGTGCCTAAATGTACATTGTACATGTGCATACGTGTACATTGTAAATGTACTGTACACATGTACATGTACTGTACACATGTACATGTACACTGTAAATTGCATGCCAGAATCTGGTATACGAAGTCTACTGTCAATATACATGTACATGTACTGTACCGGCACATGTACGGTACATGTACATGTACTGTAGTACATGTACATGTACATGTATTATATGTATGTAAAATTCTAATGTACATGTACATGTACATGTGTATACATGTACGATGTATGTCATTGATGTCATCCTACAGTGTACATGTACATGTACAGGTACATGTATTTTGTACGTTTTCAGCCCAAAGAAACAAAAAAAATACCATTAAATATAACTGAGACCAGGTGTAGGCTGAGTGATATAGATTGTCTATACACGTACATTATGCAAATAACTTTCCATATGACACGTGTGCAGACAGTTTGCCTAGTCTTTCGTCACTCCGAAATTAGCGTGGATCGGCCACGTACATAGCTATGCCACACTGGATTCACATTTCACATCTACCCCAGGCTTACCAAAAAAAAAGATATTCAATCTATCAATGAGTGTGCGAAAATATAAATAAAATTTGAGATGGATTCATTAGATATCATGAAATCTAAAACGTCAAGCTGTGACAAGAATTTCTCCGCGGGTCATTACAGCCAAAAATTTTGCCAATAACCAATTCAGTCACAAATTTCTTTCAAGCAAAACATGTCTCAATTTTTTTTTTTTAGGGCGCGATACTTTTAAAGAAAAAAAAAGAAAAAGAAATTTGAGATTCAATTCACATTCGTGACTGATTGCAGAGGCAATTTCGGCAAGATTTGGGTCATAAATTGTCAGAGTGATTTGCTTGAAAGCTCGTGCTAGGGATTAGGGTTTCTGATGGGGAAAGGGTAGCAGTCTAGTGAGTGGTGAACATACACATGTACATGTAGCTCGGTCTTTGACTTGACTGGGAAGGGGAGGAGGGAGGGAGGGAGGGAGGGAGGGAGGGAGGGAGGGAGGGAGGGAGGGAGGGAGGGAGGGAGGGAGGGAAGGAGGGAGGGAAGGAGGGAGGGAGGGAAGGAGGGAGGGAGGGAGGGAGGGAGGGAAGGAGGGAGGGAAGGAGGGAGGGAGGGAGGGAGGGAGGGAGGGAGGGAGGGAGGGAGGGAGGGAGGGAGGGAGGGAGGGAGGGAAGGAGGGAGGGAGGGAGGGAGGGAGGGAGGGAGGGAGGGAGGAAGGGAAGGAGGGAGGGAGGGAGGGAGGGAAGGAGGGAGGGAGGGAGGGAGGGAGGGAGGGAGGGAGGGAGGGAGGGAGGGAGGGAGGGAAGGAGGGAGGGAGGGTGGGAGGGAGGGAGGGAGGGAGGGAGGGAGGGAGGGAAGGAGGGAGGGAAGGAGGGAGGGTGCGAGACTCGGGGTTACAAACTATCCAAATTGAATGTGTGTGTGTCACGAGCACGCTGTAATTGATGACTGCACGGCCAGTCGGCCAATGCCGGCCAAAATAATGGTTATGACACATCACTGTAATGTAATTTGCCACCGCACATCATAAGGATTGGGGCCCCTCTGTCTGTGTACATGTACACTGTACTTGTACATGTACAGTGTACATGTACAAGTACAGTGTACAAGTACAGTGTACATGTACAGTGTACATGTACAGTGTACATGTACATGTACTGTACAGTGCACAGTCAATGTACATGTACAGTGTACATGTACATGTACTGTACTGTCTCACTGTCTGTACATGTACCTATACACATAAATGTACACGTACACATGTACATGTACATGTAGCCCATGCATCGTGTTTCTGCACGTACATGTACATGTACATGGTACTGTACATGTACATGTACATAGTACATGTACATGTTGTACAACATGTACATGTGTACATGTTGACTGTGGGCAGACCATTGGGAAAGGGGAAAAGGGAGTTTGGAGGGGTGGGACTGGAGTGTGGGGGTCTTAAGTTAAGGTGCCTGTACTTGACATTTGGAATCCAGTCAAGCAAATTGGGCAGAAATTTGGCCGCGAGGGGATGAGCTCTGGGGCCTGAAGCGAACCGTGAACTGTGAAATCTTAAACCCAGGCCGAAAGAAAAGAATTCAGAACATATGGACAAGGGCTTTATGAAATTTACCAGATTGTACATACTGTACATGTATGTATGTATGTACATGACTTTATTTGAGAGGAAATGTTCTTGCCTAAATGCTGTAAATTTAACAAATCTACATGTACTGTACTGGTACTTTCAAAAATGTCTTGAAAATGAATGAAAACTAGAAAAGATTAATTTTCAATGGATTAATTGAAATATTATATTTATTTTGATCCAAACGGGCCATTTGACTGACTGAACTGAACTGCAGTACACAGTACAAGTACATACATATGTGTATACATATGTGTACATGTGCATGTACTGTACATATTCAGTACAGTACATGTACTAAATGTACATGATGTGCAGTGTACACGACATATACATGTACATGTACAAGTGTACATGTACATGTACAAGTACATGTACATGTGTACATGTACACATGTACAAGTACATGTACATGTACATGTATACTACATGTACATTGTGTACATGTGTATAATGGGCAAATGGTTCTGGACTACATGTACTTTGGTAACTAAAATAATGTGCTGTACATGTACAGTGTACATGTACACGTACATGTACACTGAACTGTACATGTACGTGTACATGTACACGTACATGTACAGTACATGTACAGTAGTTTACAGGTTATTCAACCTATCGTCTTTATGCATCAGAGAGGGAACGAACAATGCTAGACGGTTCAAAACAGGTCTTCCAAAACAGCTATTGTATTTGTTCAGGGTTTCTTTAAATTCAAATTTTTGTCTACACAATGTACACGTGTACGTATTCATCCAGATCGATCTGCAGTCTGCACTCTACTTTGTTAGTTTAATGTGTCCAATCATGATCCAATCGACTTCATGCACATGTACTGTATCGGTGAGGGAACAATAATGTCTGACAGTTCAAAACCAGTTACGTTATTTTCACATTGTACGTGTACATCATGAACAGACATGCATGCCAACATATTCTTTCGTATTTTCCTCTGACGACTTCTTCTTCGTCAGATCAAGGAGCACAAGACATCATCGGATGAATCAGCCAATGCAATGCATTCACAGTACATGTACATGTACACTGTACAGTACTACAGTGCATGTACTTTGATGCATCTACATGTAGACAAGCAGACCATTGCCATTGAGTGATGGGCCAGCGCATGTAGCCACATCCCTCAGGTCCTACATGTACATTTACATGTACATGTCCTACCAAGGAGGTATTAGGCGAGCCTAATATCTCCTTGGTCCTACAATGTACTACATGTACATGTACCATGGAGTAAGAAGGGGGTCCCACCAATAGCTCCTTGGTCCTACCCTGTCTTCATGTCCTTACTTCCCCACCCCCAGACTCTCCGATCCCACACACCTCCCTCTGGCTCGCCTATGTGACAGGTCAAAGGTCGCATACCAAGGTAGATACATGCCTGATAGGGTGCACCTGAGGGCTCGTAACTTGTGCATAGTAACTGTATGGCTTGGCATATAGCCAACCAATGCTGGACTTTGACAGGCCAGTCCATCATTGAAATTCATTTCTGCCCCAGTTGAAATCAACATGCGCTGTGAATATGTTGACAGGCAGAAAATTAAGTGTCCGAGAATTGCTCAGTACTCGTGTGAATGTGATGTAATATTTCCTTTTGCTTTGTGGCCATCGCAGCTAATTTCAAGGCGGCAAAATTTTCAGTATTTAGTGGCACAAACTTTTAAAAAAGTCTTTCTGTTGAAACCTTTTCACCTTTATTCAAAGCAGACCACTGGGCTGCTAGTAGTAGTAGTAGTAGTACACTTACAGTTACACTTTGTATGTTTTGCTTGTACATGTACATTTTAGCAAAGACCATGAAGCCTGCTGTGCTTGACAAAACACCTTATGTAATATTGTATAACAAGACAAGTGGCCAAGTCCTCTTGCAGGTCCTACAGTAGTTGCATCACATGGCACCATTATACAGACTGACAGACTGAGTGACAGATGTATGGAAAAAATGTACATGTACACGTCTACATTTTTTCATGTATATATACAGTGTATGTACATTTGTACGTACATGTACCTTACTGGTACATGTGTACTGTATTGTGCACTGTTACTTACATTACAAATCATTGTCAGGCAGACATTGTTATCAGCTGAGCCTCTTCCCCTAACACGCGGATTTCCCCTGGACTTTCTGAGGTGGCAACGGATAATTTGCTCCTGAAGTGGATGAGTTTTGGTACACTCTACTGTACGTGTACATTGTGGATGAGCTATTAGAGTAGGCCTACATGTACTTGTATACGTTGGTTCCTTGGGTCACAGATTGAAAAGTCTACGGTAACTGTCTAATTGAGCACCGTAATATACATGTAATGTGCATGTCCATGACATGTAGAAACATTCAGTTACATGTACATGTACACATGTGTACTTGTACCCGGTATGTGCAAGGATGCAAGGAAACCATACAATATCAGATGAATGTGTACATCTGTACATATGTACTGTACATGAACATGAATCATACCTTTTGCACATGCTAAGGTGCTATCGTTTTCAAGCGTGATTGTTTTGTTTACCCCTGTGGTGGCAAGTTTTGGAGACAAACCCCTGACATGGTCCTTGAAAAATGTGTGGTGGGCCACCTCACAGTTGAGTTTGTGAGTTTGATATGCAAGGAAAAACCTGACCTCGCACAATAGACTCCTGAGCTGAAGTGTCCACAAACTACATTTGTGTACTTGCAACTGTAGCCCCCACTCCTTTGAAACAAAGAGGCATTTCCTTGTACTGTAGTGTACCGTTCTTGTTACTTCCCGAGCCCCTTCCTTCCGAGTACCGGCTCCTCCTCAAGGGGTTTCAGTCGGATTGTCGGAGGGCAAACAATGGGTTGTTGAAGTCTTGGCACTTGCCCAAAAAAAATCAAGCCAGGAAAATTTACATACAGGGGGAGTGTACACTACATGTACATGGGGAGTGTACATGTACTGTTTGTACATGTATGTAATTGTAAATGTGCACAGGACAATGGACATGTGCCTAGGAACATAATGGTCTTGTCTGGCAGAACCAAGGAGGCACCTCCTTGGTACACAATTTAGAACCTGGCACGAGAAAAGTGACCATCAAGACTCACTGGGTGGACACTGGAGTAGAAACTGGAAACTGACTGGCCACAAGACTGGCCACAAGTACACCCAGCATCTTAAAAGATCTTGCCCCCCCCAAAAAAAAAAAAAAAAAAAAAAAAAAAAAAACATGAACAAAACAGAGTGGAACTGGAAGGGGCTCAGCTCATCGTAAACAAATCCTGGCAACATGAATGTTTAAAACCTTTCCAGTTTCAACCATTATTGGCTCCGAATGCACATTTGCACAGAACTCTTTCTGACGCTGACGGAACAAAATGACACATAATACAAGCAAAATGCATACATGTACCTGACACGGGACACTGATACCCGGTAAGCATATCATAATAGGCAGGCGTGGCTGAATAGAAAAGGTATAATTTATTACAGGGCCAAACAAATCAATATTATATTACCACAGACAGCACAGCTGAACTTGATACTGTGGAATGTGGGAGTTGTTTTTGTCTGCTGAGGAAATCCTATGATGGGGTCAGCCGGATGTCACACCGTGCTTGTAATAGAAGCGACAAAAGTATAGTGTAACTGGTGCCCATGGTCGAATTGTCGAAAACAAATTCATGAAGACGCTCAATGTGCGCCAATCTAGTGCCTTGTGGAGACCTGAGACAATGGGTCGAATGGGTCTCCACAGGGAAATTGTCAAGGTGTATACATGTAGGTCTCCACAAGGTTTTCACGAACGTGATATTTGGAAATAAATCAAAAACGGGAAATTTGTGATGGGTAATCTCACTAATCTGTCACAAATTGAAGTGTTACATAACTTGGGACACACGGTCCAAATTTCTACCCAGGAAAGTGAATGCATTTTTAAAACATCGTTTCTCACTCGGTTGTATGCGGCACGATAACAAAGCAATGTCTCCACAAGGATACACAAATCAGTATGCATGCTTACAGTACATGTATGCATGCACATGAAATGTGTAGTCTGAAGGCTGACTTAACTTATTGAAAGGCACAAACTTTATTTCATCAAACAATCTCTGTCTTCTTTTGAAAGCCTGAGTTTACATGTACATGTGCAGGAACTGAATATTTCATTCTCAGCGATAGTACCATTCATCCACACAAAAAAGGAACTGAAAGGAATGGAGGCAGAGATTATATTTATAGGGGCCTTTTCCAAAACCCGGCTTAGGCTCAGGCTCCGGCTTTGGCTCGAGTTCTTTCATCCATTTCAAGTACAAGGCATGAAAACAGGAAGCCTTTGGGCTTGGCATCATTTTTAAATGTCTTACTGAGTTTTGAAAGGGAATCCAAAGCTTCAACTTCAACAAAGAACTCCAACTTGTACTTCAGCATTTGGATTATACCGAGACGAAGCCGGAGCCGAAGCCTAAGCTGGGTTTTGGAAAAGGGCCTAGAACTGGAGTGTCTGAACTCAGGACTGACAAAGTTAGCACTGAGTCAGATCTCTTTCAAATCAAGAATTGTTGCAAACTGCTTACTGATACTGACTCAGTAAGATTGGGACATGCCAATGAATAAATAACTCTTTGTTTAGTGATGCATACATTTCTTGGTAAAACAAGATGTGACAGCGCGTGTAAGATTATTAACATTTGAAGTATGTAAGAAATGCTATTGGCAGGTATGAAGCAGTGTTACGACATGTACAGTGTAGTGTAGGAACTGTACCTGCTGGTACATTGTACATGTACACTAAGCATGTACAGTGTATACATTATGAGTCATCTTACATGTACATTTGGCAGCTATGGTAAACTGGGAGATAAGGATTGGTCATACTCATGGGGTCTCCTCAGTCGCCATGGTAATGTAGCATTCACCATGGAAAGCATGTAGTGACATTCGTCATGGCAACAATCCTGATAATGTTTCGTTGCGTGTCTCCCCTACGCAAATCAATTGATTAGACAAATTGGGAATCTCGTATCCAAAGGTTTGAAAAAACGAAACCTAACCCAGTAACCCCTCCGTAAAACTTTTTGGAGAAGGAAAACCACTGGTGCTCTGCATTCAGTGCAAAACGGTTTAAGCGCTAAAATCAGGTCATGACCAAAGGCTCCACTTCTATTTTCTGCCAAGCAAGCAGTAGACAGTTTCTGGGGAATAAATCTGGGAAATAGAGTCAGTGATCGTGGTTATCCGAGGAAGAATGTTCATGCTATTAAAGCAGACTGTTTTGACTGTATGAAACTGGCCTCTCGTTCTCAAGTAGCTGTAAGAAACTGGCCTCTAGTTCCCAAGTAGCTGTATGAAACTGGCCTCTAGTTCCGAAGTAGCTGTACGAAACTGGCCTCTAGTTCCCAAGTAGCTGTATGAAACTGGCCTCTAGTTCCCAAGTAGCTGTATGAAACTGGCCTCTAGTTCCAAAGTAGCTGTATGAAACTGGCCTCTAATTCCCAAGTAGCTGTATGAAACTGGCCTCTAGTTCCCAAGTAGCTGTATGAAACTGGCCTCTAGTTCCCAAGTAGCTGTATGAAACTGGCCTCTAGTTCCCAAGTAGTTGTATGAAACTGGCCTCTAGTTCCCAAGTAGCTGTATGAAACTGGCCTCTGGTTCCCAAGTAGCTGCATAAAGTTGGCTCCCTGATAGGGCCAAAAACCATCATGGAATACAATTGGTGATCGCGGTTATCCGAGGAAAATATTCATGCTAAGCAGACTTGTTTTGCATTTTTTCAATTTTTGCATTTGAAATTGGTCTCTGTATGAAATTGGCTCTCTGGCGTCCAGTGGTAGGGCAAAACCATCAGGTGCTGAGCCTTGAAGACGTAATCTTTCTTTTTCTTTTTATCTGCAGCGTGTGGGCCAATACCATAGCTGTCAACCTTAAAGGAAATGAGGAATACTTCTGCTAAAAAAAAAGAGGAATCACAGGGTAAACTACATCTATACATGTAGGTCTTTCCCAGCCGAAAAACAGAATCTGTTGTCAAGAGCTTGTAAAAAAAGTGATATATTTTTACCCAAAAAAAAGAGGAATGATTCCTCCAATTATTAAAGAGGAATGGTTGGCAGCCAGTTGGCAGCTATGCAATACTTACGGGCACATGGAGGGCGATGACCGAATCGTCCAGCATCTGGACCTTGTGGGGCACCGGCTTGCCGCCCTTGCGGACGGGCGGCTGGGCGGAACTGCCCCCCCGCCCCAGCGAGGGGTGCTCCGAGTGGCTGCGCTCGGCCGTGCTGTAGGAGTGGGTGGGCGTGCCCGAGGGCGAGTAGCCGTAGCCGTAGGACAGCGAGGCGTCCCGCTCGTTCAGCCGGTCGTGGCTGCTGCCCGGGTAGGTGTGGTTGCCGCCCGAGACCTGCGACAGGGCGGCCATCGAGTCGCCGCCGCCGCCGCCGCCACCGCTGTAGTGCGGGCCCTCGGGCAGGTAGTGCGTGTTCATGTTCCGGGCCGGGAACGGGAAGGGAAAACGGCGCCAGGAACTGAGAGCGATGGGTTGGGGGGGGTGGGTGGTGGGAGGAAGGGGAGGGGGGAAGAGGGCAGGGCGGGGTTGCGACTTGGAACGGCGTTATGCGCAAAAATCCGACGGAGGTCGTCTCAGGTCAAAGTTCACGAGGACACATGCTTTCTCACAGTCTTTCCTGCGACATAAAAAGACACAGAAATAGTGAGGGGTGAGATTTTACATCAGATATTTTAAGGTGTTACATTATACATGTACATTCAGATACAGTATGTGCGATGGTCTCAGTCAGTCTGGTGGAGCCTGCAGCATGCAAATATTGATGCACTATTGCTCAGTATGGAGCCTACACTGTACACCTATACATGTATAGCTTTTAATTTAAAGGTTGGGTATACTTTTGCATTAAATGTACGATCATATTGCTGTTTGCATACGGTGTACATGTACGTGTATCATTCAACGTACTGCATCAAGGTGATATATGTGGCACAGTGCAGAAACATGCATTACATGTACACAGGTTATGCAGGGAATATGCTAGCCTTTTCAATGTCACCTGATGAAAATCAATAGATACTGGGGCAAGTACATATACAAATACTGTACAGTACATGTATATTTGAAACCATAACAAAATGGATACATGTACCGGTATACAAATGTACACGTACATGTAGCCTACACTGTACACTATACTTGAAGTCAATTACTGTGCATAATGTAATGAAATGAGAGCACCACTCTAAACACACACACCTTGAGGAATGGATAGCTCAGGTGGTAGAGTGCTGGTACTGGATGTACATGTATTGTACAATTGTGACCCGGCACAGCGACATGAGGAATATCCCACCAAAACACTTTTCAAGTAAACAACGCCTGAAGTCAAAGTATCTTCTCAATTCGATGAAAAATAATTGTATTTTTTTTTGTATTTTCGGAAAATTTATGTATTGGATGATATTACAGTTAATGTCCAAAAGTTTTTTCCGAAATCCGTCTCTAAATGTTGAAAAAACAAGGATTTCAGGGGAGTGTTTGTGTACTGTTTTCATGATAATGTAAAGTTCCTGCCTTTTTGAATGGCCGCTTTCGAGGAGTTAGACTGGTGCTGCTATATTGTGTCTGGTACCAAATGAACGAGCGAAGTCCCCTTGTACAATTTACAACAAAGTTCACACGGAAATAATTTTGATATAATTTGAAAGCTAATGGTATACTCTTTCACATCATTAGAAAATCTCAAAATTGGGGGTTATTCTTCATTATGCTGTGCCGGGTCACAATTGTACATGTATGTACAACCTGAGGCTTACACCAGTTACAGTGTACATGTATGTGTAATGTAATATGTAATGCAGGTTCCAATGTCACTTGCCAGTCTAGAAGAATTTCCTAACAGTACATATACATGTACATGGAGAGCTCTAAAACTAACAATGTACTACAAATGTGGGCTACACCCGTACAGTACTTGTAAGTTGTATACAGGTACTGTACAGTAAATGTACAGCTCTATTGTACATACGTACATGTACTGTACATGTACATGTACAGATACATTGTACAAAAAGGTACCCGGCTGTGTTTGCATTCTACAGTGAATAAAGGCATCTAGTCATTTGAGGAAAAAAGCCCAGGTACACTGTTTCTCTCCTTTGTTAAAGGGACAAAATGCAGTTATTGTACAGGCATCATTATGTGGGGTGTTTTACAAACTTGTGTCATTGCCTATATACATTGTATACATGCAGCAAGGTCAAATAATTTTTAATTCACCAGAGGTTTTGATCATGGCAGGACCTTTACTCCAAAGATCGGGTCTAAGTAACAGTGCATAGTGTACATTCGGCATGTGCCTTCTACCGTATGTACATGTACAGTAAGCGTGTACAAAGTGTATTCACTTTGACACCTCTGTCTCACAAAGCCAAGTCGAA
Organism: Luidia sarsii; assembly: GCA_949987565.1. NCBI lineage: Eukaryota > Metazoa > Echinodermata > Asteroidea > Paxillosida > Luidiidae > Luidia > Luidia sarsii. Next base: position 12,415,594 of record OX465116.1, read on the forward strand.
AATAGCTTGAACAACAGTATGTGTTCTCAGACGGTATCAGTCTCCGCGGGGCTGGTCCTTGTTTGGCTGGCTGGCTCGCTGGCCTTTGGCATCTATCCGCCATTGTTACTGCATAAACATGAACTCTGTTCTCTCTCAATTCCAAAGGCAATTGTTCAGCCCTTCTCCCCCGCCCACCTTCTGGTAAAGTACACCTGTGCACATCAGACAAAGGGTGGAACACAAATATCAAACCAAACCCTTGTTCCCTGGACTGTACCCCTGGGGGTCTGAGGGGTTTACAGAATACTGGATTCTCAATGGTATTAGCCAGATAGTATACACAGCCTGCCATAGCATTAGGTACACCCACACATGAGACTCGGTAAAGCAATGCGCCGGTACACAAAAGGCTTACCGCTACAATCTATTGGCAGTAATGTACACTCTCTGTAACAAAAAGCGACAAGCGAATTTGGGGGATCTTTCCTTTCTCGGAAGATGCGATGCAGAATCTGAGTGTGCGGGCATGTGTAGTGTACCACCGTACCACGGCAAATTCAAAGGATACCTATGTAAAATCTCATACAAAAGTGAAACAAAAAAAAGGAAAAACTGACTGGGACAAATTGAACAAATTGAAAAAAAAAAATTAAAAAAAATTGGCAAAGAAAACTGAACCCGAGATCTCTGGATGTACAAAAATGTTGCAAACTGCTTACTGACTAAAATGACCCAAATGCAAATCTCCAAATTTAGTGGGCCTGACATTTTGATCCTAGTAGGACCTTTCTCAAAGTGTTTTGCCATACAAAGTGTTTGACATACAAAAGAGTTACAAACTGCTTTCTGAAAATGAACCGAAATGCAAAGTTCTGCTCGAATTGTAACGTACAGTGCAAGGCCTTTTAAAGTTTTAAGACTTGATTAACCTTTCCCGCTGAATCGTGGTCCCCTTTTCTGTTTTTTTTCTTGAAAAATAAATCCATATCCGAAAACACTCTCACTTTATAAAACCTTGCCAATGTTGTTAATGAATACTGTACAGTATGTAGAACAAGGCCATATATTTAATCCCTTTGCACTTTGGGTTTAAACAGAAAATGGATAGTATACATGTAGCCTACATGTACATAGTACATGTACACGTGTACATGTATTTTGTTACTTTTTCTTTTTATCAGTATCGATTACAGTACACGTACTGGAGGGGTTTATCTGCACATGTGCTCCTTGAACGAGGCATACATGTAAGCTTGATACTGATAGCATATTACTTTATTAGACATTTAGCCTTGTTCAAGTTGTTCTTTCAGTAGGATAGGAAGTGCAGTGTACTGTACAGTACATACTACATACCCATATGTACATCACATGTACATGTATCATGATGTACATGTACATGTATGATTCAAATCACACACCTACATGTATTACTGTGTATTATCGCACTACATGTACATGTATGTTGAGGTACTGTACATGTACATGTAAATATACACTGAACATTGTACTGTACTTTACAATGTACATGTACAGTGTACATGTACATGTTCAGTGTACTGTACATGTAGTGTGTATGTGTAAAATGTACGCCCTATACACCTGTACATTGTACATCTATGAACCATGGTACGTGTATGCAATTTGGGAGGGTTTTATACATGTGTACATGTACATGTACATGTACAGTATGTGTTGTGCGGCCACTATTCCCCACTACTGTACTATTGGGTTTTTTTGGGGGGGTAACACACAATACACTGAGTACAAAGAATGATCCTTTCCCAAACTACATACATGCAACATGTACATGTTGCACTACATACATTGTACATCATGTAGGCATGTACAGGTGTATGTACAATAAAGTGTACTTGCGTGCGTTCAGAAAATTCCCTTTGGAAATCGCTAATCTGTAGCGATGACTTATTGCCGACCCAGCCCAATCAAATCCAATGTAGATGCACAAACAAAGGAATATATTTAGCAGCGGCTCTGGGGGGGGGGGGGAAACTCCTTACAACAATTAAGGTCAAATCCGAAAGCAGCTCAGAGCGGACTGCCTCCCGAGACTGTAAAACAGAAATTCCACACGGCCGAGGGAGAGACGTCCATCAACGCGGCATCACCAGCTGGCTGTGAGCGTGAGTCACTTCTAACATGAACATACAATCAAACTTGCTCATTGAGTGTGCTCAGGTACTGGAGAGGAGTACCGTAGGCTGCACTGCAGGCAGACCTCCCTATCCTGTGGACGCAGTGCCGTCCGTCGTCCTATTTGCGCTGAGGGGGGGGGGAGGAAGGGGAGGGGCTGAGCCTGTCCGGGGCAATGTGATGACGCGCGCGACATGTTCGCGACAAATGACTCGGAATGTGACAGACTGTTATCGGGCCGAGCAGTTGTTGGCGACAGTTGCACGAGAGGGGGGGGGGACATACATGTAACAGGATTTCTTGTGAGCTCTTTGGAAAAGTCATCCGTGTAGAGTACATTGACTACATAAGATTTGTACAATGCAAACAGTACAGCCTGTAGAGTATACATGTATGAGCAAGCATTATGTTCATGGTGATGTGCAGAATGATGTACTGTACATGTACGAGTGAATATGTACTTGCAAGTAAAAATTGCTTTCTAACGTAGTTTTTTTTTTTTCAATCTTGTTGTGCGGCCGGATGCATGACAGGATTTCTTGTGAGCTCTTTGAAGAAGTCATCCGTGTGGAGTACAATGTACATGTACATGACTACATGTACATGTACATTTAAGATTTGATGTACATGTACTGTACATGTACACTTTGTGATACCCACACCCCAAGGACACAAAAGAAAGATAACCGTCCCAAGCAATATCAAGGCATGAATTACATGTAAACATAAGAAATAACATCATCCGAAGCTGTTCTGTGTACATGTACAACGCAAACAGTACAGCCTGTATATGAGCAAGCATTTTGTGCATGGTGATGTGCAGAATGTACAAGTGAATATGTACTTGCAAGTAAATATTGCTTTCTAGTGCACAGTGTACATGTACATTGTATTTCTCCAATCTTATTCTCAACAGTCTAATCTTTCCACACACATGAATATGAAGGCGAGAGTGTCCTTACCAACAACACTTGACACTGTGTATGAACTATGAACTATGAACCCAAACAAGACTGACCACAGAATTCTAATATTTTCTTTTATCTTAAAGCCCCCACACAACATTGGTAAGATTGAAAAATAGAAATGTTCACAGATTTACATGAAACTTACATGTATACAGTTTGAAGATGGTTATACTTACTTAAAAACCTCGCACTGAAATATTTCTTCCTAAAATGGTGTATTTTGGGAGAAATGAGTAAAAAAAATAATGTAGTTTACATCTCACCGAGATCTAAACTATTTTCCGGAACAGTACGGCGTTGAATGCTGCATTTTCGCGAAACAAATAAGAGGTTTTCACGATTTTCTCGAGACTCGGTTGGCGGATTGAGCTGAAATTTTCACAGACCTGTGTGCTATTTCATGCATATGTTGGATCAGACAACGTATGGATGCTATTCTTTGACCTCGAGTCGACCAGTGTTGTGTAGGGGCTTTAAAGTCAAACATTTATTTTGTTTATAAATTGAAACAAATTGAAAAAAAAGTCAAGAAAACCTTGACTTGACCGAAATTTGAACCTGAGCCCTATTGTTTTGCATACCGGTGCTCCTCCCATCTGCTCTATCCAACCCTTAGACGATGGCCTTCCCAATATACGTACAGCAGTCAAACAGCTTTTGCCGGGGAATGAGTTCGCTTTTATTTGTTGTTTAACTCTTTCCGTACGGCGCGCCAATACATCGGCTCGGTAAACCGCTCTCTGTTGACGGAAAGCCGATACATCGGCTCGCGTGTCCCATTGTTTCTAATATATTACCAAATTTATTCCGTACAGACATGCACATTAATTCCGTAGTGAAAGAGTTAAATGTCTCTCAGAAGTTCAGAACAGAGAGGTTTTTATTGCTGTGATTTGGTAAACTGCCCAGGTGTGTATACTGCATGGCAAGTCTCATTAAAACGCAAGTGTACATGTACAGGGATGCCACTTGAGGATTTTCTAATCTATTCTGATGACTTCTGATAAATGTGATTCAAAAGAGTCGAGAACGTATTTCATTTTTCAAACATCGGTATGAGATATCTGTCAAGCCACGCTGGCAGGAGCTTCCTTCTAAAAAAAACACCAAAACACACAAATATTATCCTCACTCCTGCATCCATTGGACATGTATTCCCATCATGCCTTCATGGGCTGGATGAGGTTTCAGAGCTATTCATGGTGAAAGTAATGAAGTGTCAAGACTCAGTTTCCGATGACACCATTACCTTGAGTCTGAGATGTTCCAGGAAATCTTCGCAGAGCCACACAAATAAGCACTAACGGTGCATAGTGTCACCACAAACTACTGGTACTTTTGAGTTTGGATTACCGGTATGGGCATGTAGAGTAACAATAGGCAAAAACTGCCTTAAATGACCAAAATGCGAATATCAGAACTCAGAAATGAGGAGGGCCTGACTTTTCAATCCTAGCAGGTTTTCACAAAGAAAGGTCCTGCTAGGATCAAATTGTCAGGCCCTTCTAATTTTTGGTAAATGTGCAGTGTGCAACTGTGCATCTGCACATTAGCCGCTAGAAGAACAAGTACGGTACATGTAGGCGATGGGCATGATGAATCCCTGGCCTGGGCGGTGTGATAGCCCAGGAGGTGGGTGGGCGACTGGGCTGGGGAACATGGGTACACTGTAGGCACAGCATGGGCCAATGGCCCTTGGGTTACAGTGAGGCCAGCGGTGGGCCAACTGTGGGCCCCCATGGGTGATATGACAAGGCACTGAAACGAGACACGAACCATGACAAGATCATTGCATTTCTTTTCTTTTTTCCTTCGGTGGTCAGCCAACTCATTCCAGAGATATTGTCAGGTAGCCGAGGGGAACATTGGTGGTATCAGAACTCAAAAAAAAAAAAAAAAAAAAAAAAAAAATCCATTTTTTTTTTCAATTTTTTTTTTATTGTTAAAAGACCTCTTGCACTGGAAAGTATACTAAATCTATCAGTATCAATACATTTTGATTGCTGAGTACTAGCAACTGGTAAGGTTTGGCGGTTTCTGGTACTGACTACTGAACCAGCCAATTGGCCTGGTATAAGTGGAAGTGCTGCACCCGACTGACTCCAATTGTCAACTTCCGATTGAATTGTGGCGTGGAAATAGGGATCCTTCTCTGCAGTGTTGCGTGACTGTGAAGGGATTGTCCCAAACCAAACACAATGAATCAATGGTCCGTACTAAAAACCAATAAACCAGCCAAAACTAAGCCAAACCTCAGTCTGATGGGCTAGAGCCTAGAGGTGGTTCAGTAGCAAAGGCTGTTATCTTGCGAAATTCTCCAGGGGATGTTTGTGAAACAATGCAACAATAATAATAGTATGAGCACTTGTTCAAGTTCAAATTTAGGTGAGCCTGGCATACAGTACACGATGAACCTTTACTGAAAGGAAAGTAACGTGCTGGTAGAATCTAAAAAAAACACGGGGCGCTCCAAATGTTGTTGTTTTTGTGCGTGGATCACGATTCAAATTGTGTCTTTTTTCCTGACAGTGTGAATGCCCCAATTTCTGTACAAACTGGCAACCCAGTATGGTAAACGTATGTTAGGTCAATCTATTTGCAACAGACTGCATGTGCCTCACGAGGAAACAATGGCTGGCTTGTTTTGGCACTCTCTGAAGGAAAGATGTAAATATGTATATGCCTGCCAGACTGACAATCCAGTTTGTGCCAGTATAAAATTGACCTTCCTGTTTACGGTATACAGGCATGCAACTCTTGAATTGTCAAAAAAGAGGAAAATGTCCGAATGAAACTGCGAGCGCAAGGCACGAAGCCCTTACGTTACGGTGTGTGGTTTGGGGCCTGCTTAAGGGCCCGGGAAAATTTTGGATTCTAGATGCTCTGTGGTGCATTCTGAGTAGTTTGTGACAACTTATGACTTTGATTTAATTATTATTATTTTTTTTTTTTTAATGGCCCAATTAAATAAAACGCGGAAATCCGCGGATCCGCGGACAAGTTGCATGCCTTTTGCAGGATTCTGCAGGATTCAGGGCACATGAGAGTTGACACATTGCAGGATTCTGCAGGATTCAGGGCACATGAGAGAACGTGACACATTGCAGGATTGTGCAGGATACAGGCTACTAAACTAGTAGTAGTATCAAAGTGCTGGAGAAGGATTTTGCATGATTGAGGGCACATGAGAGTTGACACACTGTTGGAATGTGCAGGATTGAGGGATTTATCATAAGGCGATTTTGTCAGTAGGAAAATGCAGGATGCTGGTAACAATTCGGATTTTGTTTCATGAACGGCGCAAAGCATGCAACACTACGCGGTGTGTGTGGTGCATAGCAGTAACTTCAAATGTTTCTCGAAAAATTCAAGTCTACATGTTTTGGATTATTAACCGAGACGATACACCGTACTGCGTCGCGCGAAGTGCGATAGTCGCAATAACAGCCAGCGGCACGAGTCCCGAAAATTCTGTTTACAGTACCGGGTCCGGGTACAGGGCAGTGCTTTGCGCCGTTCATGAAACAGTCATGGGCTCAACGGTTGCAGACCCACTGCGCACACGGAACTGTCAGAATGCTATTTTTAGAAAAAAAGATGGCCGCCTTGTTTTGGCTGTCGCACGGGCGATCAACTGAGGGTATTTTTCCCTTTTTTCCCAAAACGTGAGTAAAGCAAATGACCAGTATTAGAATCCTTGATTCTCACTGAATCCAAAAATGGGCACGTAGGACGGTAATACGGGTGTTTTCGGCAGTAAATCTGGGGGTTTGTGTCGGGTAGTTTTTCGGTCGAAATGTTTTTGGCGGTTTGTACAGATAATCCATAATTATTATGACACTGATTGACTTGGACCCTACAGTCACCCGAAACTCAAAATTTCAAAATTCGATAAAAAAAAGGGTGACTTATCGGGACGGGTCCAAGTTACTCGGACTAGTATTTAGTAATAATACTAGTTTACTACATCAGTACATGTATTTTAGTATTACTAACACTTGTCATAATAATACTTAATAGTAAGTAGCAGTAACAGAGCAACTTCAAAAGACACTAACCCACTGACTGTCACTGAGCACTCGACTGTTTGGTAAAAGTGACCTCGATTTTATTTATTTTTCAGCTTTGGAATGAAAAGGGTTATGCCTGGTTGGACTTGGAGTTGGAGCGAAACTGTCGTGCAAACTGCCAAATAAGGTTAGCGCAAAGCGTGGATCTTTCGGTTGTCAGCACTCCTGAAAAAGGGCGATAAATCAGGCAAGGGATACGGGCCCTGGAGCACGGCAAGCGATCGTCAATTATTCGCCTGTGACTGGAGAAACAGTGCAGTGTGTGTGAGTGGTGTGTGGACATGTCAGAACTGCCCCGCCATCAGAACTAAGCCAAGGGGTAAGGGGTGCACGCTAGGCTACCCACTCAATCTCTCTCCACTTTTTTTTAACACGATCCACCGTTTTATCGCGACCGATCCTTTGCAGGCCAGTCGCCGATACTCACCAATGTCGAGGGGCGGTAGCTGGCGGGCGATCGGTGGAAACTCCGGGGACTTCTCGGCCAGAAATTCACCTCAATTCCATCGCGTTTGTCGACTCCCCCCCAAGTCGGTTTCACTGACACACAAAAAATATTCCCCGAGCCGCTTGTTACGCCCAAATGTAGCCCAATCCTCGTTGAATGGCGCGGCCCGTGTGGTGGCGCCCTACGCGTTATGAAGGCGCCCGCTGGGGCGATTTGGCGCCCAAAGTGATTGACGTGCAGTTGTGCCAATTAAAGTAGCAAGTATGCTTTTTCAACTTCCTCCCTATCGTCCCAAAATCAATTCATATGAGATACTTCCCGTCTAGCAAAAAATACAAAATTTGGTTTCTAATTTTAACTTTAAATTGAACTTTTAAGCATGGAATTTGTGAAAAGTCTGCTTGAAATATCCTAGATAAGTCACTGCTGCTCCAATATTTGGTGGATTTCAGAATATTAGAGGCTTGAAAATGACACAGCCAGGTTGAACCTCGAAGGTCATCGCGTGAGGGCGCTGTTGATGTAAACGCCACCACACGCCCACACTCCACACATTGAAAAACATGTAAACAGAGCAAAATAATACGATCATGTGCGTTTGATCACAGACATGGAGGGAAATAAAAAACAGGTTTGATGCCATCATTACTCATTGGCAGGATCACGAGGTAAATATTTATTGCGTCAACTACTTTTATCCAGAACCAGCGGGCAGCGACAGGCACCATCTGTGAAAGTGGAACTGAGCTTATCTTTGCGTTGAAATGATTGAATTTACAATAACCATGTTGATGAGAAATCACAAAAATTGTTAAAATGTTAACTACTGCCGTACTACTACAGTACTAGTACTACTACTTTTAGTTTTACTAGTACTAGTAAAGTAGTAGTAGTACTACTAGTAGTACTAGTAGTAGTACTAGTACTACTAGTAGTTCTACTAGTACTAGTACTACCATGGAGGAATAAGCTCCTCCATGATACTACTTACTAATACTATCTTATTCCTCCATGCTAATATTAGTTAACTGGGACCTTTACAATCGCCCTTTTTTTTAAATCTGGGGGTTTCGGTCGGGGGTAGTCATGGAGTCGAACACATTGTCATTCCCACGTGTTTCCTTACTGAGAGACTTGGACCCTACTTAAAAAAAGTACTACCGCCCGACCTCCTCAAAATTTAAAAAAGGGGCGATTGTAAGGGTCCAAGTTACTCGGACTACTGGCTACCGAGTACTGGAGTACTACACTGCAGTGCTAGTCCGAGTAAGTTGGACCATTACAATCGCCCAAAAAATTGAGGAGTCCTCAGAAATAAAAAAGGGCGATTGTAAAAGTTCCTTTTACTCTCACAGGTATGTCACGGCACTTGCATCACATGCACTGAGATAGGTTGCGATGGATATACTGAAGCCCCCTATAATATGCATTGACGGGCGATGCTACCGACAGAACGCAGTCCAGAAGCCCCAGGAATGGGCGGAGCAAGATGAAGAGGAGGAGGATGACATCATGTATGATGGTGAGTGGAGGGGAAAAGAAAACTTGCGGCGAATCCCCCCCCCAAAAAAAAAAAAAAAATGGACTGGGAACTTTTGAAAAAATTTGAAAAATTGAAAAAGGATGTATACTATGTCCGTGGATATGCACAGCAACTGCTATGACAAACAACTGCTATACTGAACCATTTTCATGGATCCCGGGATGTTCGTTATAGCGACGTTGCTCTGTATTCTTTAAATGCTTGCTTAACAGTGAGCACTGTCACACAGCCCATTGGCTAAAACCATTGAGAATCCAGTACATGTATACCATTGAGAATCCAGCTTACACATGTATACGCTTAGCAGTGAGCACTGTCACACAGCCCATTGGCTAAAACCATTGAGAATCCAGCTTATACGCTTAGCAGTGAGCACTGTCACACAGCCCATTGGCTAAAACCATTGAGAATCCAGTACATGTATACCATTGAGAATCCAGCTTACACATGTATACGCTTAGCAGTGAGCACTGTCACACAGCCCATTGGCTAAAACCATTGAGAATCAAGCTTATACGCTTAGCAGTGAGCACTGTCACACAGCCCATTGGCTAAAACCATTAAGAATCCAGTACATGTATACCATTGAGAATCCAGCTTATGCGCTTAGCAGTGAGCACTGTCACACAGCCCATTGGCTAAAACCATAAAGAATCCAGTACATGTATACCATTGAGAATCCAGCTTATACGCTTAGCAGTGAGCACTGTCACACAGCCCATTGGCTAAAACCATTGAGAATCCAGTACATGTATACCATTGAGAATCAAGCTTATGCGCTTAGCAGTGAGCACTGTCACACAGCCCATTGGCTAAAACCATTAAGAATCCAGTACATGTATACCATTGAGAATCCAGCTTATACGCTTAGCAGTGAGCACTGTCACACAGCCTGAAACCGATCATGCCCATTGATCGGTCTGAGTCTCCCGGCCCCGCAGATTACCGGACGGAGGAGAGCTGCGATCACCTGGACCTGAGGGAGACGGACAAGGGCTACAGCCTGGCCGTGGCCGTGCCCTGCGCCTTCTTCGGCTCCGTCATCGGCAAGAAGGGGGAGACCCGGCAGCGCATCCAGCGCGAGACCAACACCCGCCTCGTCATCCCCAGCAGGTCGCAGAAGGAAGTGGACGAGATCGGTAGGCGTCGAGCGGGGGGGCCGGGGTCGAAGCAATCATTCAATCAGCTTGACTTCCATCGCAAAGCAGAAACGCCACACAATCCGGCCATAGATCACAAGATGTGAAGAAGTGGTCAAGAAGGAACAGGGCCCTTTTCCAAAACCCGGCTTTAGACTTCGGCTCCCGGCTTCGTCTCTGTTATCCAAAAGCTGAAAACGCAGGTTGGAGTTCTTTGTTGAAGTCGATGCTTTGGATTTTTTTTTTTTTACATTTAAAAAAACGAAGCCAAAGGTCTCCCGTTTTCATGCCTTGTACTTTAAAATGGACGAAAGAAATGGAGACAAAGTCGGAGCCTGAGCCTAAGCCAGGTGTTGGAAAAGGGCCTAGGTTTGCTGTGACACCATGAAAAATTCTTTTTTGTGAGTATGTGTGGTTTTGAAAAGAACCGGAGGAACTGGACGTTTCGAACAGTTTGCTCTGTTCGTCTCCAGCAGTGTCCTTAAGAAGAACAGAGTATACTGTTCAAAATGACAAGTTCCTCCGGTTCTTCTCAGAGCCACACATAGTCACAAAAGAGAAATCTGCATGGTGTGACTGCAAACCTATTACTTCCTCTGCTGCTATTCTCACCATGAAAACCTTCAATCTGACTATCAAAGACTATTGGGGAGGCCACCATCTAAGGGCTGGATAGCTCAGATGGAAGAGCACTGGTACATTAGTCCAGAGGTCTCGGGTTCAAGTCCCGGTCCAGTCAAAGTTTTCTTTGCCAATTTTTCAAATTCAGAATACGGTAAGTAGTGAATAAATCAACCAGGATGCAAGAATTGATATGTTTTATTTTTTGTAATTCATTGATTTGTTTGGGGGGGGGAACCACAGTGATTCATGGAGAGCAGAGGGCTGGGATCATCTCGGCCAAGACGCGCATCGACGTGATCGTCGCCTCGGCCCGAGAGAGGGAGCCCTTCACCCACATTCTGACCATACCCTTCAACCTGCCGACCGTCCAGGCCAAGTTTGAGGAGTTCAAGGAGGACGTACTCCGAGGAAGTCGAGGGGTGGGTTTGAGGATCGTCGCTCCTCCTCCTCCACCTCCACCTCCTCCTTCCTCTTCTTCCATGTCCTCCTCTTCACTTTCTCATCCCCAACCTCCTCCCTCTCTATTTCTTCCTCCTCCTCCTCTTCCACCTCTCCCTCTTCTTCTCTTCCTCTTTCTCGTTCATTCCTCCATTGCCTCATCTACCTCCTCCTTCACCTCATCCTCCCCTTCCACTTTCACCTCCTTCACTTCATATGTCCCTTCTTCTTCCTCCTCCACCTCTTCCTCCCCTCCCACCTCCCAATGTCCTTATCCTTCGCATGCTTCACTCCACTTTCCCCCGTACATCCATGACCTCCTCCTCCTCCTCCAACTCCTTCACCATTTCCCTCTTGTAGCAAGTCAAGAATAAGGTGTCCCACCTTCAACTCTGTGGCGTGGAAGACAGGAATTGAAATTCCTGATGGAGGAAAGATGGGTCCCCAAGACGGAGGGGAAACTCTTCACCGAAACCAGATCACCAGACTCCAGCGGTGTTCATCTCATTGCACTGTTTGCCTTTTTTGAAATTTCAGGACGAAGAACTTGATGTGAGCTTGTTCCAGAAGCCGGCTAAGCTGCATCTCACTATTGGCGTTCTGGTTCTCGTGTCCAAAAAAGAAGTGGTACGTCTCAAAAATTAAGATTCGTAACTCTGATTTGGAGATTTCGTTTTGCCTTTCAATGTCTTTCATTCTCCGACCTAATAAATGCTAAAGTATTATAACTGACAACAATGTTGCAAACTGCTTACTGAGTTCCCTGACCAAAAAGAAATGTCTCAGATTTATTTATTTTTTTAGTGGGCCCGATGTTTTAATTCTTGGAACTTTCCTCAAAGGCAGAAATGTCCTGCCTTTGAGGAAAGTCCTGCCTTTGAGAGAGGTCCTGCCTTTGAGGAAGGTCCTGCCTTTGACGACCGGAACTTGAACTGGAGACCTCTGGTTTTGCCTACCACTACCCTCTATCATCTGAGATATCCAGCCCTTACGTGGTGGCCCTCACAAATAGTCAACTAGTCTTTGCCGGGGTGGGAGTGCCAGTCAGAAGCATTCATCCATTTACTGACGTACTTCTCCAGGGAATGAAGACAAATTATATATTTAATTTTTCTTGGTGTTTCTCCAACAGGCCCAGGCCCAAGAAATTCTGGAAAAGTGCAAAGCGGAAGTTATCAGGTGAAAATAGAATTCATGAATTTTTGGTTTTTAGTCTAGATAGTCTTTTTAATGAGTCTTTTTAATTCGTCATCATCAAGGCAATTTTGAAATGGGAGTCGTATCTTCTTGCTTTGTCCAATCACGACAGCCCTATCCTGGGAGACTCCTTCCTATTGGTCAATCTCCGAGGGCTGGATTACATGAACGACGAGCCGGGGAAAGTGGATGTTCTCTACGCCAAGGCCTCAATGAAAGATGGCTCCAACAAGTAGGTTCAGTGAAATTCACCGAAACTCCCCCACCCCCCCCCAAAAAAAAAAAAAAAATAAATTAATGACATCAAAAAAATCATACTTATGAAAAATGGCAAAGAAAATTGGACTGAACTGGATCTTGAAGCAAAGACTAGCACTCGTATGCTCTGAGCTTTCCAGCTCTTGGATGGTGGCCTTCAAAAATGGCCAACTAGCCTTTGCTGGGATGAGTGTGCCAGTCAGAAGCATTTAAACATTAACTGCGGTATACCTCCAGGGATCACGCCCTTGTTCTCATTCAGATGCAAACAACTTCATGGAGATGCATGGCAGTTAATGGGTAAAATGCTTCTGACTGGTGCCCCCACCCCGACAAAGATAGTTGACCATTAGGGAAGGCCACCCTCTAAGGACTGGATAGCTCAGTTGGAAAAAAACTACGAGTGCTGGTAAAAGTCCCGTTTGAGTCCAAAGTTTTCTTGGCCGTTTTTTCCAAATTGTTCAAAAGAAGTCAAACAAACCAAGGAAAAACTGACTGGGAACTTTTTGAACAAATTGAAAAAAAAATTACAAAGAAAACTTTGACTGGGTCGGAACTTGAACCCGAGATGGAAGAGCACTGGTAACGTTAATCCAGAGGTGTCGGGTGCAAGTCCCGGTCAGGTCCAATGTTTTGTCATTTTTCATTTTTTTTTTTCAAAATAAGTCAGGTTTTCTTGTTACTTGTTTTGACAATTGACGATCATTTAATAACACGACCACACTGACTGGGTCCCTGTTCGGATCCACTGGTGCAGGCTGCAGCTCATCTGCAACAGCATCACCGACCGCTTTGCCGGCGCCGGACTCCTGCAGAAGGACTACGACAGGGTCAAGATTCACATCACCCTGATGAACACCCTCTTCAGGCGGGAGCCGGATGCCGAAAGCCCGGGGAAGGGAAAGGGGAAGGAGAGAGGGCCAAGAAGGGAGAGGACGGACAAGGGAAGGGAGTCCTTTGATGCCAGCCGAATCCTCAAGGTGACTGTAACCCTGGTCGATAGATCGATAGACCAACCAGTTCAGCATCCGACTGACCGGTAAAACACAAATATTCTCATGGTTTGAAAATTGTTCTCTGATTTTATTTCCTCCCACAGGATCTCGGAGAATATTCCTTCGGCGATTGTCTCATCAGCTCCATCCAGATCTCCCAGAGAGGATCCTACGGAGGAGACGGTTACTACCGTCCGGCCGGGTCCATAGCGTTGCCCTGACGACCGCATCCTTGAGACACAAGAGTAGCTCGCGGACGCTCTCATTTGGGGACGGGGAAAAGATCGATGCAGCCGATAACAGACGGCCAGAATGGGACAGTGTCTTCAAAGGAATTTCAATGTGCAACAGCGACTTATCACAGCAGAAGAGTACCGGCCAATGTGATTTGAAAGTGCACTGGACTGGTACCCCGCTGTTTATTTGGTTTAACTCAATGCATAATGTGCTGATCAATACCGGTACCCCTTTAGGAAGGAGGTTTGTGTGGGTGTAAGGAACTTATGTTATGCACCAGCGATGTGAGGTACAGTAGGTTTCATCTAGGTATACCTGCTTACAACATGCATTAAGTAGGAGGTATGCGGTGACACCATGTACCGGCATATCATCTCTTTTCCGAGCCATACTCCTCCTAAGAGATGATATACATGGTGTCACCGCAAACTTCCTACTTGGTATTTCCACCATGCAAACCTTCAAATCTTATCTACAAGTATGCGTTGCTCGTCAATATCTACCACACACTGATGCTGTATAGTTCAGGGTGCATGCATTTAGGAATCAGTTAACCACTTCGCACCGGGGGGTTTTTCAGCGCCGATGACCGTCATACGTTTTTTTTTTTAACAATGCATCATTTTAAAATCTTGCTAAAACAATCGGAACAATATATTTCTGTGAAATAAATCGATAAGGGTATACTATGGGTACAAGAGAGTAAAACCTGGCACAATTCGGACGTCGTTGTGGCTTTTGTCAAGAGATTATCCGTTCGAAAAAGGGCCCTTTGTGCGTCATCAATGGACCGTAATGGACGTGTGTGTGTGTGTGTGTGCGCGTGTACGCTGCTGACAATCCCTGACCGCAGGCTCCAGCCTCCACTCCAGGCAGTCAAATCTTTGAGTTGGTCGGCCACAAACAAGCGTACATATTATGGTAAAGAATGTGGGGGGAATTCCAATGCCAGACCGACGACCGTTGGGCTGTGTGGCATGCAAAGACAATGTCCCCCACGTGCTTTCAGCTGCAGCGCGGTATCCCTCGATCCTCCACAGTAAAAGTCCCACAATTGCACAATTACTGCTGCTAATCTTGCAATTCATGTGGCAACTTGCGTCAAAAAGGGTCTTTGTACTGATTCGTAATGCTTTGTTCTAAGCTGAAAAGAGTCTTTGTTTAGAATGTGGACAAAAGTGGTGCCCGGATTCAGAGGGCCCCGTTGCAAAGGCAATCCAATTGACCTCCGGATTCGGAGGTCCCGGCGCGAAGTGGTTAATAAGTAAAATCACTCGGATGACCACAGGAAGAAAAAGAAACGGTATTCTCTTCAGTTACGACACTAGTGATACTTCTTTATTTCTGCAATAAAGTAAAGTTGTTTTGTCTCTTTTGTGTTTACAATAGTCATCATTGGGACAAGAAATCTAGTGCCAATCTAGTGCCTTGTGGAGACCTAGTCCAATAGGTTGAATACATGTAGGTCTCCACGGAAATTGTAAAGGTGTATTGTTCTCCACAAGGTTTTCACGAAACTGGTATTTGGAAAAAACTCAAAAACGGGAAATTTGTGAATGGTAAGAATCCGTCGCAAATTGAAGAGTTTTATATAAGGGACATAATGGTTAAAATTTCTACCCAGGAAAGTGAATGTGGTTGAAATGGGAGCATTTTTGAAACTTCGTTTCTCACACGGTTTTAAAGTGCACGAGAACAAAGCAATGTCTCCACAAGGATTCAAATATCGGTATGTGTGTTGTTTAACTACTTCGCATCAGTACACTTTTCAGTCCCCATACTACCACACAGGTTTTTGTTGTAATAAATAATGTACCATTTTGGGGGGAGTTGATTTAAAAAAAAAAAAAAAATGTACCTCAATAAAGTTAACAAATATATTTTAGTGATATACAGAAATGTTGCAAACTGCTTTAGTATATTTTTCCTAAGTTATTGCAATTTTGTTTGTTTTTGGTTTGGAACTCATGATTAGGTTTTATGTAAACTGATAAACAAAAAAGTTGCAAATTGCTTGAAGACTGACTGCTTATTTACAAAAATGTAAACTGAATACAAGGGAAATAGAGTTAGTACTAGCTAAAAAAAAATTGCCATGCATGGTCTATATTCAGATAATTTGCATTCATTAAGGTAAAGGTATATCATATGTAAGACTAAAATTTAATTTAATTCATGCATTTCATAAATTGACAATTGGAATTTGCAAATACAAGAAAAACTATCATTACGCCATCTCAGGTCACATTTTCTACTGAGTGTACTCTAGCTAGAGGACAAGTTATTTGTTTCTGAATTTCTCTGTGTACTTGGTGTGCACTGTATATTACATTTTCACCTTGATGACTAAGTCAAACAATACCTTTCACTTATCTGGTTAGTGGTGCTGGTAACATCCTGTAAATCAGTACTTGTGGTAGGTGTATGGATGGCACCTTTGGTGACCTTTGACACTCGACCTCAGGAGAGCACGCACCATGTCTTTTTGGTGTTCAAAGGCTCGCCTGGTGTGGGTTGGGCAAAAAAAAGGAGAAGGGTTAAAGGACAAGGGTCAAAAGATGAATCATCTGTGAAAGTCTGTGAAGTAGTTGGCATGACAAAACACCTAGTGAGTTTTGAAAAAAACTGTTGCGACCAGCTCAATTCTCAAAAAGTTAGGGGGCCTGACGTTTTGATCCTAGCTTCGCCTTTGAGAAAGGTCTATCGAGAAAGGTCCTGCTAGGGTTGAAATGTCAGGCCTTTAAGGAAAGGTCCTGCTAGGATTGAAACGTCAGGCCTTTGAGAAAGGTCCTGCTAGGGTTGAAATGTCAGGCCTTTGAGAAAGGTCCTGCTAGGATTGAAATGTCAGGCCTTTGAGAAAGGTCCTGCTAGGGTTGAAATGTCAGGCCTTACAGAAAGGTCGTGCTAGGATCGAAATGTCAGGCCTTTGAGAAAGGTCCTGCTAGGGTTGAAATGTCAGGCCTTTGAGAAAGGTCCTGCTAGGATCGAAATGTCAGGCCTTACAGAAAGGTCGTGCTAGGATCGAAATGTCAGGCCTTTGAGAAAGGTCCTGCTAGGATCGAAATGTCAGGCCTTACAGAAAGGTCGTGCTAGGATCGAAATGTCAGGCCTTTGAGAAAGGTCCTGCTAGGATTGAAATGTCAGGCCTTTGAGAAAGGTCCTGCTTGGATCGAAACGTCAGGCCTTTGAGAAAGGTCCTGCTAGGATCGAAATGTCAGGCCTTACAGAAAGGTCGTGCTAGGATCGAAATGTCAGGCCTTTGAGAAAGGTCCTGCTAGGATCGAAACGTCAGGCCTTTGAGAAAGGTCCTGCTAGGATTGAAATGTCAGGCCTTTGAGAAAGGTCCTGCTAGGATTGAAACGTCAGGCCTTTGAGAAAGGTCCTGCTAGGGTTGAAATGTCAGGCCTTTGAGAAAGGTCCTGCTAGGATTGAAACGTCAGGCCTTTGAGAAAGGTCCTGCTAGGATTGAAATGTCAGGCCTTTGAGAAAGGTCCTGCTAGGATTGAAATGTCAGGCCTTTGAGAAAGGTCCTGCTAGGATTGAAATGTCAGGCCTTTGAGAAAGGTCCTGCTAGGATCGAAATGTCAGGCCTTTGAGAAAGGTCCTGCTAGGATCGAAACGTCAGGCCTTTGAGAAAGGTCCTGCTAGGATTGAAATGTCAGGCCTTTGAGAAAGGTCCTGCTAGGATCGAAATGTCAGGCCTTACAGAAAGGTCCTGCTAGGATTGAAATGTCAGGCCTTTGAGAAAGGTCCTGCTAGGATCGAAATGTCAGGCCTTTGAGAAAGGTCCTGCTAGGGTCGAAATGTCAGGCCTTTGAGAAAGGTCCTGCTAGGATCGAAACATCAGGCCCTCTAACATTTGAGTTTTGAAAATGACACATTCTTCAGGAAAGTTGCTTGGCACAAAGAGGTTATTCGGTTAACAGACGAGGGAGTAAAAACACTGTGCCGTACCATCGGCTCCGAGCGGGACATTGTACACCTGGATGTCACTCAGGTCCATCTTGATATTCACGTCAGAGACGTTGGAGATGGAGGAGTTGGTCTCGTCCTCATTGTTGCCATGGGGACGTGGCCTCTTGTCCCGCTGTTTGGTATCCTTTGTGTGTCCTGGTTTTCATGAGAAAACAAAATTGCTCGAATGGCACGATAAATCTCTACGAATGAGGTTGGATCATTTTGGGAATGAGGTGTGTGCCTTCTGGAAGTGAGGTCGTCTCATTTTGGGGAATGAGGTTAAACCGTTTGGGGTAATGAGGTTTGACTCGCTGAAATTGAGGTTGAATCTATGTGAGAACGAGATTGGACCTTTTAGGAATGAGGCTGGACCTTTGGGGGGGATGAGGTTGAACCTTTTGGGGAATGAGGTTGGACTCGCTGGGAATGAGGTTGGATCTCTTTGAGAACGAGGTTGGACCATCTGGGACTGAGGCTGGACCTTTCGGGGAATAAGGTTGCACCTTACAGGGAATGACGCTTTGGAAATAACCAGAATGAGGTTGGATCTTTGCGGGAAAGAGGTTAGACCTTTCGGGGAACGAGGTTGGCTCTTCTGAGGTTGCACGTGCCCAGAACGCAGGAAGACTTACTACTGTGCGCTGGTAACCCGTCGACACCGTCACCCCGGAAACCATCGCCGCGGTGACCGTCCACAGGGGTCCCTGATGCAGACATGTCAACACTGGACTCCGACCCACGCTTCCTCTTCTGAAGGGACATAGAGGCTGCAAGAGGAAGGGGCAGATCAAAGCAGGACAGATTTTTGAGAACCTAAAATAAAAATGTGGAATTTCATTTTCTGGCCGTCCGATACAAAATACTGGGCCTAGAATAGAACCCTCTCATACAAAAGATTGCCCTTGCATTCTGAATATGGCCCTCCCATACCAAATATTGCCCTTGCATTCTGAATAGAACCCTCTCATACAAAATATTGCCCTTGCATTCTGAATAGAACCCTCTCATACAAAATATTGCCCTTGCATTCTGAATAGAACCCTCTCATACAAAATATTGCCCTTGCATTCTGAATATGGTCCTCCCATACCAAATATTGCCCTTGCATTCTGAATAGAACCCTCTCATACAAAATATTGCCCTTGCATTCTGAATAGAACCCTCTCATACAAAATATTGCCCTTGCATTCTGAATATGGCCCTTCCATACCAAATATTGCCCTTGCATTCTGAATATGGCCCTCCCATACCAAATAATGCCCTTACATTCTGAATATATCCACCCATACAAAATATTGCCTTTACATTCTGAATATGGCCCTCCCATGCCAAATATTGCCCTTACATTCTGAATATGTCCCACCCATACAAAATATTGCCTTTACATTTTGAATATGGCCCTCACATGCCAAACATTGCCCTTGCATTCTGAATATGACCCTCCCCTGCCAAATATTGCCCTTACATTCTGAATACGGCCCACCTATACAAAATATTACCCTCCAGAGTTGAATATGGCCGTCCGATATCATATAATCATTCAGAATATTTTCTTACATGAGGATGTGCTGGATTCGGTCTCACTGTTGGAGGCGTCCAACTTGGGCTTATTTCGGTTTGATTCCTTGTCGGCCTCCTAAGAGATCAGGGACCAGGAAAAAGTGGAAACAAAAGTGACCAGGAATTCTCCATCAATCGATTAGAGAAGCAAAGAAGATTTTAAGTGGAAGGTTTGTGACGACACCATGCAGCACTTCTCTTTCGAGAAGGAACGCGGCTCTGAAGAGAGCCGGTAACTCAACGTTTCTGGGCAGGTTGTACTCTGCCCGTCGTCAGGAGACACCATGCAGCACTACTCTTTCAAGAAGGAGCGTGGCTCTGAAAAGAGCCGGTAACTCAACGTTTCTGGGCAGGGTGTACTCTGCCCGTTGTCAGGAGACTGCTGGATCCCAACTATCATCGGTGTATTTTTTTATGCCTGATGAAAGCCCTGGGGCACGGAGAATCTTTCCAGTCTTCCACTTGGTATTTCCACCATGCAAACCTTCGAGTATTATCAAAGAAGATTTGATACATTCCCCCCCCCCACAAAAAAAGAGGAACGATTCCTCCCAAATAGGAATGGTTTGCATCTATGCAGATTGCAGAAGCCTTGGTGAGGTGAGGAGTGAGTGAGGAGGTGAGTGGCACTGACACGGAAGCGCTTCTTGTAGATGGCCATGGTCCCATCCTTGCCCAGGATGGTCATCAGGTGGGTCAGCTTGCTCTTGAGGCGGGTCCAGTCGATGCTGTGGGCCAGCCCCTTGCGCCACAGCTCTTCCTCCATCTCCAGGGCCTCGTCCAGGTAGCGGCGCGCCTCCGAGTAGTTGCGGTTCTCCAGGTAGAGCGAGCCCACGAAGTAGATGCTGCGGGCCGTGGAGGGGTGCAGGCCCAGGACCGCCTTGCGCCCCTCCATGGCCTTCTTGGCGATGGGGATGGCATCGCTGTACCTGGAGCAGGAGGGAGGGAGGGAGGGAGGGAGGGAGGGAGGGAGGGAGGGAGGGAGGGAGGGAGGGAGGGAGGGAGGGAGGGAGGGAGGGAGGGAGGGAGGGAGGGAGGGAGGGAGGGAGGGAGGGCGGGAGGGAGGGAGGGAGGGAGGGAGGGAGGGAGGGAGGGAGGGAGGGAGGGAGGGAGGGAGGGAGGGAGGGAGGGAGGGAGGGAGGGAGGGAGGGAGGGAGGGAGGGAGGGAGGGAGGGAGGGAGGGAGGGAGGGAGGGACGGATCGGAGGAGAGATGTGAGTGATGAGCAAGCGAGAGAGACAGACATATAGACAGAGAGGGAAAGGAAGACACAGACAGGCAGAGAGAGACAGACAGAGTGACAGAGAGACAGAGAGACAGAGAGACAGAAACAGAGAGACAGACAGAGAGTGACAGAGATAGGGAAGACAGAGACAAAGACGAAAAGAGGGCGAGAGGCAGAGAAGAGAACAATAGGGAGAGAAAGAAATAGAGACAATGACGGAGAACGGGGGAAGAGATGAGAAGTCAGAGAAAGCGACAAAGAGTAACCCAGACAGAGGGAGAGATACAAAGAGAGAGAGAATGGGGGGGGGGGATGAGTGCATAACGGGCATATGAGTAATGGCAAAAGGAATTGGTGAAAGGGATTGTCAATAATTATTACCATGAAATTAAGAAAAACTAGAAACATACGTCTGTTGTAACAGAACGTGTAGCTTTTCCTTTTCTCTTCTCTCCGAAAGAAAGGCCAACTTGAATATCTGAAAACCAGTAGCACATACATAATTACTACAATACTTCCGGTCTGGCCTGGAAGGAAGGGTCACGTGACAGAGGGGGGATCGTACTTATCCATCTCGTAGTAGCTCATGGCGATGTTCTTCAGCGTGGTCAGCGTCTTCTCGCTTCCCTCCATGCCCAGCTTGCGCTCCTGCTCCAGGGCTTTCGTGTAGTAGACCACCGCCTCCGAGTACTTGTCCATCTCGTGCAGGCAGGTGCCTGGGCATGACCAACATTTGACCGGGGAGAGCAGCCACACCCGTGAGTCAACTGACGAGCTCCGGCCCTTCGGACTCGCAAACTGATTTGAGCAATTTCATTACATTTTTGTTGTTTTGGACACCCCTGTTGTTGAGTATCACTCCAATCTCCCCGATCATTCGATATCAGATATGAGTGTTCTAGGCATTGAATCCCCTGGTCGCCGTAGTAAAGCTGTCCGGCTCAGCCGTGAGAAAATGAAGCGTCTTCGGACTATTCAACCACATGGTCTCAACATCCAGGAGGGTAACGACGAACACCATGCAGCTTTCTGATAATCCTTCTTTTGTGTTCACTCCTCCACACTTCTCTCTTTGATCTTTCCCCCTCTTCTCACTAATCCCTACCCTACTCCTTGCCCTTCCCTTTGATCTCACCCTACCAGCTTTCCTCTTTGTCCTTTGTTTCTCATCCGTGTCATATTCACTCTCTTCCCCCTTCCTTCGTGTACCTGTATCTGTTTTGTCCTTGTCACTCTGCCTTTGAGAAAGGCCCCGCTAGGATCGAAACGTCAGGCCCACTACATTTTGATATTTTTGTTTTCATATTTTATTAGCTTCTCGATTTATAGTGGGCACTCTTGCATCTCTTTTGGTGCAGAACAGGAGTGGAAATGAGCAAAGAAGACTATTGTCCACATTCTTCTCTGTACGTTTCCATCGCTGCTCTGCGCTAAATGAGATGAAAAAAACACCCACTATCATTACTATAAGCTACATGATGGCATGTAAACAGTGGTTGCACAATCGATATATTAGAGGTGATGCTGTCTCAAGTTGTTGTCGTTCACCTGTGAGCTCAATAGATCGTTTGCACCGGCAGCCATTTTTGGGGGCCTTCTAGTGTTATTAAAATTCAGTGACAATGCGGGTACAAAGAGTGCACTCTTGCCTATCCATGAGGAACAAAGACCAGGTCCCAAAGACGGCCATCGGTGCAACTGATCTATCAGAGGAGAGAGACCAGTTACCAGGCGCCCCACGTCAACATGAGCCTGCCGATTGGTCAACGATCCACCGTGGGTAATCCCATGTCAGTTCAACACGCTTTTGGACCTTTCAAATGGTGTAATATCTATTTCTGTAGGTCCATTCTTTTTCAAGATAGAACTGTCCAAACATAGCTGGTCACGCTAATTCGTCAAAAGTTTGTTAACCCATGTCTCAAAAACTACACAACCAATTTTTTTCGTAAAATTTTGGTTCTGGGGGTTTCTCAAGGAGTACCGTCAGTGCACCGAATCTCATTCCAATCTATGATTGTCAGGTCCAAAAAGCGCGTGTTGAATTGACACGGAATGACAGCCCACATGCATTCGTGACATATCCCTCACCCATGTTCATGAGGAAGGTGGGCGCCTCCACGTGCAGCCGGCCCTCGCCGGCGGTCAGCTGGCAGATGTCCAGCGCCTTCCGGTAGCACCTCATGGCCTCCTCCTTCTCGCTCTGGACGTGGAGCGGCGACAGGCCCTGGACCAGCACAGCCTTCTCCTGCAGGGCCGAGCCCAGCGAGTTGTAGGTGCGGGCCGTCAGGAGGTGGTCGCCCAGGTAGCGCCGCCGCACCTCCAGCGCCCGCCGGATGTCGGCCAGGGCCGCCTCGTTCTTGCGCTCGCTCAGGTACATGTCGCCGCGGAGGTGGAGCACGGTGGCCAGGCTCAGGTCCAGGCTGACCGCCGCCTTGGACTGGCCGGACGCCCGGCGGAGCGGCTGCAGGGCGTCCTCGGCCTCCTTGAAGATGCCCAGGATGTCGTCCATGCGGTAGCCCATCTGATTCAGCTCGAAGGCCTGCGAGGGGGGAGACGGCCAACGGAGCACAGCGTGAACGGGGCGTCAGTGATATCAATGCGGCAGCGAGAGAGTGGCCTCGGAGACCAGGGGGCCCATTTTTTTTTTTTTTTTTTAAAGCACCCAAATTTCTTTGAGCGTTACAAAGTCTTCCTCAGAGGAGTCGGAGTTGGTTGCAAGGTCATCTGTGGCTTCCCCCCCCCCCCGAGGTCTCCTTTACTAAAGGAACTGATTATGATGATGGGATGGGATGGAATGGGATGGGATGGAATGGGATGGGATGGAATGGGATGGGATGGCATGGGATGGCATGGGGATGGGATGGAATGGGATGGGATGGCATGGGATGGCATGGGGATGAAATGGAATGGGATGGGATGGGATGGGATGGGATGGAATGGGGATGGGATGGAATGGGATGGGATGGCATGGGATGGCATGGGGATGGAATGGGATGGGATGGGATGGGATGGGATCGAATGGGATGGGATGGCATGGGATGGCATGGGGATGGGATGGAATGGGATGGGATGGCATGGGATGGCATGGGGATGGGATGGAATGGGATGGGATGGGATGGGATGGGATCGAATGGGATGGGATGGCATGGGATGGCATGGGGATGGGATGGAATGGGGTGGGATGGGATGGGATGGGATGGAGTGGAGTGAGATGGGATAGGATGGGATGGGATGGGATGGTATGGGATGGGATGGGATGGGATGGGAAAGGATGTGATAGGATAGGATGGAGTGGATTGGGATGGGATGGGATGGGATGGGATGGCATTGGATGGGATAGAATGGGATGGGATTCTACATGGATTCTACATATAGAGCTCACCTCGTAGGCCCTGCTCTCGGCAAAGACTTGCATCTCCCCGTGGCCTTTGGCTGACTGGGCTCTCTCCTTGTAAAACTTGAGCCGCTGGTCGGTGAAGAGCAGCATTTCCACGACGACAAAGAGCCACAGACTGGTGTCCTGGCCATGGTACTCCTTAGATGTCTTGATGATGTTCAAGGCCTGGTCAGCATAAAAAAAAACCGAATGTCGATTCAATCTTTCGGTGAAAATCGCACAGAAAATTGGAATGGACTGGGAATTGAGCCCCATAGGTTTATCAATACAAGCTGAATGAGTACAACCATGGCGGTGTGACATGCCCCATTCGTTTATTAACTAAAAAAATTTCCAACATTGTCACCACTGATTTTTTACTAAATCAGGTCTGTCGCGACAATGTCGACAATCGGCATAAAATTTTCAAGAAATCGACAAGAATTTTTTTTCACGGCCTTACCTTCAGGTAGTTGGCCGAGTCATCCTGGAGCCTCGCAAGGGCCACCTTGGCCTTGACCTGCAGCATTTTGGCAATCTTCCGCATGCGCTTGGCAAAGTGCCGGACGAACAGCCCCTCGGCCTCCCGGAAGCTCTCCGTCAGGGGACCCTGCGAGTCAAGGGCCAGCCGCTCCACGAACGTCCGCAGCAGGAGGTGCATGGTGTAGCGGGCGCCCACCTCCTGCCCGCCGCCGCTCGCCGCCGTGCTGCTGCTGCTGCTGCTGCTGCTCTCCAGCAGGCTGCGGTAGCGCAGCGCCTGCAGGTCAAACTTCAGCTCCATCAGCTGCCGGCGGGAGTAGCCCAGCACGGCCCGGGCCGTCTCCAGGGTGAAGGCGCCCGGCAGGACGGCCAGCCGAACCAGGTGGGTGCGGTGGGGCTCGGGCAGGGCCTCCACGGTGTCCTGCAGGCAGGGGCCGATGCGGTCACTCAGCGCCAGCCCCAGGTGGCTCAGGGCCCGGACCAGGTTGGCCGTCTGCTGCTGCTGGCCGCCCGCGTCGGCCGACAGGTAGCGGACCAGGTCGGCGGCCAGCACCGTCTGGTCCTGCAGCCGGCTGGCCACCACCTTCAGGGCCAGCGGGTTCTTGCTGCAGGAGAGGATGATCTCCTCCGCTTCATTGCTGCCTGGAGCGGTGGAGGTGAGGGGGGGGGGCAGAGAGGTGAGGGGAGAGAGGGGAGAGAGGGTGGGAGGTGGAAGGTTTGCGGTGACACTATTGTAACACATCGGAGGGCAAGTCAGCGACATCTGGCGACTGCTTCTGTCTAGTGTGTTCCCTATACCCATGAGACAACTCTACTTCATCCAGCAACTAGCTGCCTCCTGGGTCTTCTGTCTACCCTAGGCACCCACTCTCACACTGACAACACTCCAGTGAACTTCCTCTTCTCGCCACAGTGACGAGGGGGGGGGAGAGGGGAGGGGAGGTAGTGGAGGGAGAGGAGGCAAGGCGAGGGAAGGCGAGGCAATAAGAGGCGAGGGAGGTGAGGTAGGGGAGGCGAGGGGGGTGAGGCAAGGTGAGGCTAGGGGAGGCGAGGCGAGGGGGAGGTGAGGCAATAAGAGGCGAGGGAGGTGAGGTAGGGGAGGCGAGGGGAGGTGAGGCGAGGTGAGGCAAGGCGAGGGGAGGCAAGAGGAGTCGGGGGAGTTGAGGGAGGCGAGGGAAGGCGAGGGGAGGTGAGGGGAGTCGAGGAAGTCGAGGGAGGGGAGGTAGGGGAGGCGAGGGGAAAGGGGGGGGGGAGGCAATCTTACTGAGGGTGGCCTTGCCAGCGTGGTACTTCACCAGCTCCACGGCACTCTCCATCTCCAGCTCGTTCTCGCCGTCCAGCTGCCAGGCGGTCAGGGCCGTGGTCTTGAGGGGCAGGTCCTTCACCTGGAAGCGGCTGGTCAGTAGCACCTTCAGCTTGCTGTTGGCCAGGTTGGTGATGTTCTGCAGCATGTCAGTGAAGGCCTCGTACGTTTCCGTCGCATTCGGGTCCAGAGGCTTGTCAGCACTGTCCAGGAACAAGACCGTACCTCCTGGGGAACATCAACAGAATTTATTTTGTTTTTTTGTTTTTTCCCCAAAAACAAACGGCGGTATACAATAATTATTCAAATCACCACATGACCTAGACCAGCTCGGTGGTCAAGTGGTTAAGACATCCGCACTGGAAAGCACCCCAGCTGCCTGATTTTTTTTTTTCATCGGGCATTGGCTCGGGCAAAGCACTGAGCACTCAGTGCTTACCACGTGGAGTGAAGCAAATTTTAACCCAAAAAAAGAGAGGAATGATTCCTCCAAAATAGGAATGGTTGGCAGCTACAGAATCTTTCTTTATAAAGGGTTAAAAAAAAAAAGAGGAAAGCCTCTGCCTTTGAGAAAGGTCCTGCTAGGATCGAAACGTCAGGCCCACTAAATTTTAAGATTTACATTTTGGTAATTTTAGTCAGTAAGCAGTTTGCAACATTTTTGTATATCACCCAAAAAAAGGAAAGTTGAACAAAGGATCAATCTCTCTGTTGGAGATATCTGGTGGATAGATATCAAGCGTTCGCACCGTGCTGCTGCGAGTCGTACGTGCGCAGGAAGCCGTACATGGCGTCCGGCTCGTAGTCGCACAGGTCCACCCCGAAGGCGTGCATGATGGCGAAGAAGACGGCCTCGGCCGTCTCCAGGCCCTGCAGGTCCACGGCGACCACGCGGTGGAACTGCCGCAGCCGCAGCAGGCTCTCCTTGGCCAGCCGCGACTTGCCCGTGCCCGGCAGGCCCGTCAGGCCCACCAGGTGGACGTGGTCGTAGTCGAGGTCCAGGGCGCCCACCACGCCGTCCAGGACGTCGCGCCGGCCAAAGAAGGGCCCCTCGGCCGTGACGGACCGCAGGCGGAGACGGCGGGCCACCACCCCCCGCTCCCGCTCGTAGTCCGTCAGCCGCTCCAGGATGTCCAGCCGCTCGACCGTGCGCAGCACCAGGTGCAGCAGCTCCGTGTCGCTCTCGTGGATCAGGTTCTCGCGTTCCAGCGCCTCCAGCAGCCGCAGCGGGTCGGCGCCGATGGCCTCGCAGGCCGCGACGCTCAGCTGTTGCCGCAGGAAGAGCTTGGCCTTCTCCACGTCCTCCTGCATCAGCATGTCCGACATCCAGAGGAGCAGCCAGCGGAAGCGATAGTGGGCTAGGCCCTCGGCATCATCCCCAGTCTCCATTTGTGAGGGGGGGGGGTGAGTCTCGTCCCCGCTCGAGAGAAGGTCCTGCTAGAGAAAGGTCCTGCAAGGAGCCAAAACGTCAAACCCTCGTTATTTTTGTGTTTTTTTTCCATTTCGGTCATTTTAGTCGTCAAACTTCATTTTACAAATATAAAAACACAATCTTGTCTCAACACGTCAGCTATCTCTAACCCCAAAGAAACTGGAAAATGACATACGTAAAGTCACTGCTAACTCGATCTTCCAACAACAAAAAAACAATCAAAGCAAAAGTAAATCCAACTATACTACAATGCCATCTATTTCAAGACAACCAATCAAATCATGAGATACTCAATCACAAAAAGTGAAACGTGGGAAAATAAACGACTATAATCTGATCACACTTCCACTTTCCAGTCCTTGGGAAAACCTATGTCCAAAAATTAAGACAAAACCAAGCAAAAGAGGGCTTGAGAAAAATACAATGAAATCCTTATCTGGCGATTTACAATTGTATCCTCCAGTAACCGGTTTTTGACGATATAAGGACTTTTCTTCAAACTGAACAATGTGGACGAAAATATCACACTAAAAGAGGTCTCGGTCACTTTATCCACACCACAGACTATTAGAATAATCATAGAGAAGGTTGATCAAGCCTGTCACTTCCGTAAGATCACCCGGTTTTGTTGACGTCCGCGGCGCACCGCGCAGTAAGCACCGTGACCTATTTTCGTCGGTGGTGTTTAGTAAGGTTTGTCAGGATGTTTAGCTCTTGGAACCAGACTATCAGCTAATAGACGCTATTCACTCTCCCCCCTTCCTTCGTGTACATGTATCTGTTTTGTCCTTGTCACTCTGCCTTTGAGAAAGGT
Source organism: Luidia sarsii (assembly GCA_949987565.1). NCBI lineage: Eukaryota > Metazoa > Echinodermata > Asteroidea > Paxillosida > Luidiidae > Luidia > Luidia sarsii. Next base: position 12,443,796 of record OX465116.1, read on the forward strand.
CCTGCTAGGATCGAAACGTCAGGCCCACTAAATTTTAGCTAATAGACTGACGAAATACAATCAAGTCAGGGAACAACACGGACGACTGCCGTAACATGACAACAGCCACTGCGTTTTTCGCAAGGGGCGATTGTAAATGTAAGGGTCCAAGTTACTCGGAGTACTATACTACTTTAATACTATACTAATAGTTATTAGTACTACTGAGTACATAGTAGTACCACTCTATGGTCTACCCACGCTAACCGGTACCTTGTTGGCAGACTTTGTATGGAACCATTCAAGGACATGAAATTGAAATTGATAGGGCTTGGCCCAACCACACGCCTGTCATGATTTTGTTTACCATTAGTTGAAACTGCATAGAGGGCGCCCTACATATCTTATGGCGTCAACATTATTGGCCCTTTTTAATTTCCAAAACCCGGCTTTTAGGCTTCGGCTCCGGCTTCGTCTCTGTTATCCAAAAGTTGACAACACAGGTTCGAGTTCTTTGTTGAAATTGAAGCTGTGGATTATTTTTTCAAAACGCATTATAACAACCCAAAACGAAGCCACAGGCCTCCCGTTTTCATGCCTTAATTATGTATTTAAAAACGCAGTGGCTGTTGCTACGGCAGTCGTCCGTGTGGTTCCCTGACTTCACAGTATTTGTCAGGATTTTTAGCTCTTGGAACCAGACTATCAGCTAATAGACTGGTTCAACCAGCCTGCAATGCTGACGAAATACAATCAAGTCAGGGAACCACACGGACGACTGCCCACTGCGATTTAAAAAATGGACGAAAGTAAGAAAGACGAAGCCGTATCGAGCCTGAGCCCAAGCCAGGTTTTGGAAAAGGGCTCTATGCGTCATCTATAAAGACGACGGCCGTTTAGACAACAGTAGTTATGGCTACCTCCATGGTTATACAATGGGGGAATAATTAGTTAATGATAATTACACGGCCGTAGCTAGCCTGTATGTCATCCCATTATAGTCTCCAAATGTCTCCGTCCTCCCTCAGAAATAATTATTATAGGGGCCGGTACTAAGTACCAAGGTCTTATGTTAGGAAAATCATCAGCAACGCTAGCTGTTCAACTTGATGTTAGCGTTTCATTACCTGTCGATATAGTTCATTGGCTTTAAATTATTTTTTGGGACCGATGAAGACTGGTTTCACATGCATAGTAAGACCTATAATCTTTGCCTCAGTTATTGTTCAATGAGATTGCCCTATACAATTTAGCTGATAACTGGTGACCATTAATTTGATCAATACCCCGGCCATGACCTATACTTATTAAAACGCTTAACACACGACAATTCGTAATAAGTAAGCAACGCAAATGTTGTTATGACAATGTATCTTCTTCGTGCCCATACCAAAACGTTATTATTTTATTTGGATCATGAAGAATCTTGTACCAATTCTGGTCACCACTATATACCTCCTAACCATAGCCACATGCAAAATCAAGCCACATTCTACCTCACCATTACCTCCGTTCGGACTCACGTGAGATTGTATTGTCCGGTGATTGAGGTTACGTCACACATTCAAAGATACGAAGGGAGAAGAAGGGCGCGCCACACCTCCCATATGTGACCCGGCACAGCATAATGAGGAAAACCCCACTTTTGAGATTTTGAGAATTTCTAATGATGTGAAAGAGTATACCATTAGCTTTCAAATGATATCAAAATATCCTCTAATACTTAAAATTTCCGAAAATACAAAAAAAATTTTTTATTTGTAACCGAATTGTGAAGATACTTTAACTTAACGTTGTTTCCTAAAAAAAAGTGTTTTGGTGGGATATTCCTCATGTCGTTGTGCCGGGTCACATAATTATTTCGTTGTATAACCATGTTATTTATATCGATTAAGGACAGAGTCTGTGCCCGTTGGCCGGTTGTCACGGCACACATGCACGTGAGTTTATATGTTAACATTTTCAGATTTATTGACTGGACTGGTTCCAACCCGCTAATAAAGCGAAGCAATATACTATACGTCCCAAGTATGTGAGTACCGAACCGAGGTAACTGTGGCCTCAAGTTGAACACACCTCGCATGAACCGGATGACTGCCAAATTGAAGAGTCCGTCGTTGACCGCAGCAGGGTAGACACAGTGCACTGCGTGCTGTATTTACCGTGCTATATGCAGCATGCACCACTAGCACTATGATACAGTGCTGACAGAAAATCGAGGGCTTGTCCTACACATGCAGACGCTTGAATTGGATGGATAGTCCGTTCAACACAGAAATTGAGCCACTTTGTAATCGCTGAGTAGTACTGTTTTCGTGTGTTGGGTTTCAAGGACTCGGTGACGATGTCGATAGTTGTCGGCGAAAGTCCTCTAGTGCTAATTGGGATCGCCTGATAAGAGAGCTGCACACAGCACTAGACGATCTCGTAGGGGGTGTTTCTCGTGAGGAAGTTGGCAAGTTAATTGTTATCCGCTTTAGACCGAGCGTTCATGCATTAGCTGGTCATTGGCCATTGTGATGGGTGTTTTCAGGAAAGCCCAAATTTCTGGGTTAACCTTCGTCAAGCTCAGATTGATTCGTGCAATTGTTTGGCTTGGCATACTTCTTCAGCTTTTCCTCAAGCTTTTCGGGCATTATCTTTCCCTCGGCCAGTGCGTTAATTGTAGTACCTGCTAGTTGCTCGTTAACAGGTGGCCCAGTTTTGTCATCGCTCTCAACGAGAGTCGCAATATCAGCGAGCAAATCATCGTTATTCCCCTCAATAATTATTATCAAGCAGGGAATCAATTTCACCTTCACATAGGCTAATGCCTATTTCGGGTGCAGGATTGCCGTCCATCATGTCGATCCCGCCCTTCTCGGGTACGGGTTGACGAAATATCTCGCCTTCTTCTAAATTTAAAGCTGATGCTTCAAATTGCTGTGGGGGCTTAGCCTGCATCGTGAAAGCGTTGGTCAGCGAGCGACGCGACTGTATATTGCAAGCTTGTGACCGCTTCGCGCAAAGTGAATGCGTCATTCCCTATAATTATAGCGCTAGTTTTGGCAGGCGCTGGGTCGCAATTAATTTATATAGGAAGGTTTGCGGTGAACACCATGTATCAGGTCTCTTAAAGGAAGAGGTATGGTTCTGAAAAGAACCTGAGGGTAACTCGACGTTTCGACCAGTATGCTCTGGCCGTCATCAGGATGACGGCCTGATGACGGCCAGAGCATACTGGTCGAAACGTCGAGTTACCCTCAGGTTCTTTTCAGAACCATACCTCTTCCTTTAAGAGACCTGATACATGGTGTTCACCGCAAACCTTCCTATATTGATTCACCCACCATGCAAAGCCTTAAGTCGCAATTAATTTGGCAATGCAGCTCGCTTTTTGGCTTTCTTTTTAGCAGGAGCGGGCATGGCGCTTGATTGAGCCCCCTGGGTGAGACCAGACAAGTCTCCCTCCAGCTGTATGAAGAGGCTTTCGCTTTCTGACGGGGAAACATGAATTTCGACTTCGTCAGTAATCATGAAGGCAAAGATCGAAGGGACCATAGATCGTGGATCAAGAAAAGTGTGAATGAAGCAAAAGCCGCGTCCGCACTGGACTTAAAATGGGTAAACTAACCGAGCAAATGGGTAAATTGACCATTTTAAGTTTTCCCCCCAGGTAACTTACCCGACTCAAATGGGTAGTTTAACCGACCAACTTCTGCCCGGTTAAATTGACCAAATAGCTCCATGGTTTAACCGAGTCGATAAGTCCAATCCGGACACGACGTCTCGGTAAACGACTCGGTAAAAAAACCACATCCGGCGCCCCGCACGTTACGTTACTGTATGCAAGACTCGTGCGGGCGCAGGGTAACAACGTGTTTGTGTACCTAGAGTACATGCACATGTACACGAGTCGGTTAGTTTTACCGATCGTCTCGGTTAGTTTACCCGAGTCGAAAAGTCCAAGTGCGGTCGCCAGGAAGATTTACCCATTGGAATGTTACCCACGGGCTCGGTGAAAAATAAGTCCAGTGCGGACACGGCTTAACACTGGAGGGCGCACCAGCAAGGGCCACTTTAAATAGGAGGTGGGGCCCTTCTTCTCCCTTTGTATCTTTGAATGTGTGACGTAACCTCAATCACCAGACAATAGAATATATAATTGTACCAATTCCATGACACGTGCGCGGTAAGGCGAAATCTCTTAGAAAACTCTTTAAAAACTTTATCTTGTTTATGCGGACTTTTTCTAAGAAAGCTAAAGTTGTCCAGAAAATAGTCTGGTCTAAGCATGCGACTAAAATTTGGCATAATTCAAAACGTTATGAAGCTACGTATTGAAAAAGCAACAACTAATAACGCAGTGATAAATTATAATAACAAAATTACGAAAAAGGTAGAGAAAATATTGTATGATTTGAAATCTCTCTGACAAGCAATTAATATGAATGTTGGACGATTTCTGATTCTAAAATGCAAATTAAGTTCACATGGGATTAAATGCTGAATGAAATCACGTCTGTAATGACTGTTTATCGCGAGAGTTCCTGGTTGAAGCGAGCCATAGGCTCTTGTCCAAAACCCGCTTCGGCTCAGGCTCCGGACTAATTTGTCTTTCTTACTTATAAAATTATAGGCATGCAAACGAGAGGCCTTTGGCTTTATTTTCCATTGCCTTGAGCATTTTGAAAAGGAATCCAGAGCTTCAACTTCAACATTAACTCCAACCTGTCCTTCCAGCGTTAAGTCGGAGCCGAAGCCTTTATAGCCGGGTTTGGAAGAAAAAAAAGCGCCCTCTTTATGGGCCATTGCCTCTCACTCGTCACTGTTTTCACTTTGGTTGGGGATTAACGCCCAGTGTCTGCACCTCTTCAGAAGTCGTGCGTTCCTCCGTGGTGGTCGCAGCCGGAGTGTCAGACGTTGGTGGCGTTTTGGTAGTCGCGCGTGCAGTTGGTGCTTCAGTCATGCCACGCGTTAGGTCCCTCAGCTGCGCGGTCTGAAGTGCACGCGTCGTGGGCGAGCGTGTGGTAATGGCGGGTCGAGTTGTCGTGCGCGCCACGGTGGGTTTCGGCGGTGGCACCGTGGTAATTGTCCGTCGGTTGTTCTTGCATCGCCTGCGCGGACCCTTCCCTCTCCTCCTTCTCCGACCGCGCCCCTCGTCAGAGTCTCCGCCAGAGAAGCCCCCGCCCCCGGCGCGGTCCCACGACCCACGCCCACCACCACCGCCGAACCACCGCCTCGAATCACCGCGACCTCTAAGGGACGCCCTAAGGTTAACTTTAGGGCTCGCCTCCTCGGACGAGCTGCTCACGGAGCAGGATTCTTCGCTGTCGTCCTGCGGGCCCTTCTGACGACTCCCCCCGGTCACGCGACCGGTCTTCCTCCTGCCCTGGCCCGGCCGGGAGCGGACGCCGGAGGGCGCCCTCCTGCGCGCCGTGCCCCGCGCCGTCGACGCGCGGGGGCGCTGCGCGGAGCGCGCGACTCTCGCGCGATGTCGCGAGACTCCGGCCCCGTCTCCAGGGCGTATCTGGCCCGTGGGGTCCCCAATCATGGCCGCAGGAGGGACGTCTCGGACTCGGGACATCTGGGCCTTCGTCTGCGTCACGTGACTGGATTCGATGACGCCGTCTTTCTTGTGACCTCCGATATCTTCCTGTGGAAGAGTAAAAGAAACCAACACAATTTTTTTCTCCTGATTTTCAAGTTTGTCTCAAGAAAATGATTGACTACGTGGAATGACGTCATCTTGACGCCACGTTACAGGTCAGGTTGTGGCGAAGCGATGGGCAAGTCGCAGCACTATCGCGAAGTCTCGTGCCTTGAAGGAACGGGTTCAACATATCAACCCAGCAGTGTGAGGAATAGACAGATTGCGTGACCACTGTTTATTATGTCGCTATTATAGGCCTACAAACACGTACGTAGTGGGTATTTCTTCATCTCATTTGGCACAGAGCTGTAATGCAAACATACATAGAGGAATGTGGACGATATGATAGTCTCCTTTGCTCATTTGCTCAATGAAATGCAAACAAAAAAACCCCAAAACAACAATAAGTCCCGTGATGGCATGTAAACATTGGTCGTGCAATCGGTCAAGCGATCGGGTGTTATTATTTCCCTTGTAGGTGAAAAAAAAAGTTGTATACCAATGCTGTAGGCCCTATAGGGCCTTTAAAGCTCCTACACAACATTGATCGAGGTCAAAGAACAGCGTCCATACGTTGTCTGATCCAACATATGCATGAAATAGCACACCTGTGAAAATTTCAGCTCAATCCGCCAACCGAGTCTCGAGAAAATCGTGAAAACCGCTTCATTTGTTTCATGCAGCATTCAACGCCGTACTGTCCCGAAAAATAGTTTAGATCTCGGTGAGACGTAAACGATTTCTTTTACTGTTTTCTCCCAGAATACAGCATTTTAGGCAGAAATATTTCAGTGCGAGGTTTCTACCATAACCATCTTCAAACTGTATAAGTTTCATGTAAATCTGTGAACATATCTGTGTTTCGATTTGACCAATGTTGTGTAGGGGCTTTAAGTGTGCCCATGCATCATCTCCGATGTACATGTACATTCTATGATAATGTGCATACATTGTAGATTGATGCTGCGAAAAAAAAAGTTAACCGGAACTAAACCCAGTTCTTAGAATTCGAATGGCGTTCGGGAAATTCCTCATTCCGGCTACATACAGGATCTGATTTATGCCGAATATAAAGTGTCATGAACAAGAACATCGATAGTGTCATAATATGGGTCGCTGCAGACGTCGCGTGCCCTTTTGAAACGAAATCAACAGCATCCCGTAAGAAGGAAACAGTGAGTCAGTTGTGCCGTGTACAAGCACTATCTGGGCTCCAGCCGGGTAGGTCATGAATAATTCAACATTATGACGTATATGAATAACGTACATGTACTGCACAATGTGTACAGTGTACATGTACACTGTACATATTAAGATTATTCACTTCTCTTCTACGTCACTTTGATGAATTATTCATAACCTACACGGCTGGACCCCAGATAGTGATTCCCGTACAGGTGTTGTGAAGCATTTCTTGCGCTCCCTTTGAAAGTGAAATCTGAGGTTGCAGGTTGTCTGGCATTCAAAGGGTCTCTGCAATACACATTATTTTTTATCACTTAAATCCATGCTACAGAACTGTTTTGCAATGTTGCTAACAATCAAACTGCTTTTGCAAGTTTTCAGTTTTTTTATGCTAGTGAGAATGTCAATATTCATGAGCAAATTTGTGACGTCATCGCAGGATCATCATGCAACATGAACCCAATTTGTTGTGTACATCAGCTTCTGAAAATTACTGTTTTCTCCTGCAGACCTATCCCTAAACCCTACTGCCAACATTTATGCTTCATGATCAGAGAGAGAGAGAGAGAGAGGGGGAGAGAGAGAGGGAGAGAGGGGAGAGAGAGAGGGAGAGAGGGAGGGAGAGAGAGAGATAGTGAGAGAGAGAGTGAGAGAGAGAGAGGGGGAGGGAGGGAGAGAGGGAGAGAGAGAGAGAGAGAGAGAGAGAGAGAGAGGGAGAGAGAGAGAGAGAGAGAGAGAGAGGGAGGGGGAGAGACGGGGGAGAGAGACGGGGGAGAGAGAGGGAGAGAGGGAGAGAGGGAGAGAGGGAGGGAGAGAGAGGGAGGGAGAGAGAGAGGGGGGGAGGGAGGGAGAGAGAGAGAGGGAGAGATAGAGAGAGTGAGTGAGAGAGAGAGAAAGGGAGAGAGACAGAGAAGAGAGAGAGAGGGAGAGAGGGAGAGAGAGAGAGAGAAGAGAGAGAGAGAGAGGGAGAGAGAGGGAGAGAGAGAGAGAGAGGGAGATAGAGATAGAGAGAGTGAGTGAGAGAGAGATAGAGAGAGAGGGAGAGAGAGAGGAGAGAGAGAGGGAGGCAGAGGGGAGAGAGAGGAGAGAGAGAGGGGGAGACATAGAAGAGAGAGAGAGGGGGAGGGAGAGGGGATAGAGAGAGAGAGAGGGAGGGAGAGAGAAGAGAGAGAGAGGGAGGGAGAGAGAGAGAGTGAGAGAGAGAGGGGGAGAGGGGGTGAGTGAGAGAGGGAGAGAGAGAATGAGAGAGAGATAGAGAGAGGGGGGGGAGAGAGAGAGGGAGAGGTGGAGTAGGAGATGGAGATGAAGGGATCGAGGGAGGCGGAGACAGACAGACATCGAGAGAGGAAACGAGTTAATTAGCATACCCCCTCCCCACCCTCGCCCTCGGCTTTATACTTCATCCCCGGGAAACATTCCTCGCTAAAGTTGGAGCTTCCGGAAGGCCGTGTCCGGGAAAAAACCCCGTGAGTATATCCATGGAGGAAGGAAAATGTCCTATCCTCCATGACTCCATGGTATATCTTTCACAAAGCCCCCATCCCTTCGTTCTCGTGTCAAACGGGAAGACGCCACGATCTCAGCGCATATAGCATACCGTAGGTCTGGGGGGAACGACGTGCTTGCCTTTCAACTCGTTTTGACTTCATTTTTGTCTAAAACAAGGTACACAAACTGTCCTTGTGGCAAGTGCAAGAAAAAAATCCCCCACTATTTTGTGTATAAAGTAAAGGAAGTGTATAATAATATGATTGGCCCGGCCCGGCTATTCACCCGGACCCTTTGCTTTCGTGTGAAACAAGGATAAATAAGCTGTATAAAGCCGTGTTCGCATTGGACTTTTTCTTCCGCGGCCACGCGGCAACTTACCGCGAATGAATCTTCCCCATAACATTTTCTGTAAGGCACTGAACAACTCGATCTCCCCGGCTTCTTACGTCCGCTTCTTACCGTCACGATGTATGACTCGGGTCTCGACTTGACAGCGGCCGCGGAGTCCACGTTTTTCGACGCCAAAGACAACGCCAGAACGCCGACCAGGAGGAGGAGGAGAGAGCGAGCCATCTTCACCGTGATGATGAGCCGTCCCCCGGCCCCGTATATAATTTACACGGTCCCGATTGTCCACACGGACGGTGCGCTTCGATTACCCCCCTTGGCCGGGCAAAAAGCTCTCCTCGCCCGGGGAACTATACCGTAGGCAGTAGCAGCTCGCTCACCGGTCCTCCGGGGGGGGGGGGCACCCGGTGGTCCCCTCTTGTGCTGACTGTGAGGATGAATTACGCACGTACACATGTACGTAGACAAGGGGTTCGCCTGTTTCTGATCCCGATGCGTCGAGTGACGGGGAGATCAGTTGCCGCACTGAGAGAAAGTGTGGATTATCGTCAGTTGTTCCTCTTTTTTCCCCCAACCACCCAGCCAGTCAAGGTTTTCAGTGCAGCTGTAGGCCTAGGCCTATCTCTAGAACAGACAGAGCGCTTTGAGTCACCTTTCTCGTCTGCTGGGCGGCTCGTCGAGTGTCGTCGAGGAGCCGTGCAACGAGCCTAGCTGTTCCCCCAACTCGGTATCGTCACTTGAATCAAAACCAGCCGCGGGTTGCCCTTTCTTTCGTTGCAGCCCCGATTTTCCAGGTTGGCTCGCTGAAAACAAGAAAGGAAAATTGTACCTCGACTTGGCACCGTGTATAGCTCTCTTCCCCCCTACCCACGTTATCGTACCCAACACGAGCCCGTACGCAACTGCCAAGTATAGGGCAACAAAAAAGAAGCCAGATCTGAAATTCGGCCAAACTGTGCCACGGCGGACGAACTCATGCACCAAAACCCCTTCTCAGTGAATGATGCATATCCCTGATGGTGTATATGTAACGCATACTCCAGATATTTCTTTCGCTTCTTTACATGCCACCAACAACGGACATGAGGAAGCGATCCCACGAAAATCGCTGACTTTATGACCTGGCCGCGAACTCTTCCCCGATTTTTTTTTTTGGGGGGGGGGCTGTAGAGGAAATCCTCACGCAGATGTCCCTTTGTTCAGTCACTTCCTGATTTCTTCTGATTTCTATATTTTGTGGTTCCCCTTCAAAGATTCAGTTTTGAGTCAACCTTCATGACCGTAATCCGTTCAATTATAGTGCGCCGCTCATGTTGTGTGTGGCCAAAAAAAACCCCAGATATGAGTGGTGATTATGCAATAAAGGTGACTAATATTTGACAGGGGCTATAATTGTGAATAGTGCACATCACCCCACTGTTTATAAACTGTGACATACACTCGTTGGGAGAAGTTTTTTTATGAGTGCAATCAATATGTAGGAATGTGGAAAGTTTTCGGTGACACGACCATTCGAGTCATCTCAATAGAGAAGGAGAGATAATAATTATCATATCTACAGCTTTCCTGAGTCCCATCTCCCTTTGTCCTTAGCTCTTAATCGTGAGTGGCTTTACGGTCTTTTGGGGGCGAATTTGCCATAAAAATGATGGGTAAATTTTTTTTCATCTCTGAAAAAAATAAGGTAACTCTCGTGCAGCTACAAACTATTCATTAATAGCTCAAATCATGATCAAACTACAATCCCGAGTACGAGTACGAGTGCGAGTGCGAGTGCGAGTGCGAGTCCCACTCCCAGTCCCAGTCGACAACATTCCAGTTACCGAATGGCATAGGTGCATTATACACTGTCTACACCAACGACTGTTTCAGATCACCTTGGAAAGACCACAGACGGACACGAACGTGTACTGTACATACATGTATACATATGCATTGAATTATGGTGAGGACACAAAACAGTCGTCCAAGTCTTTAACGAATTCAAGGCTTAGGCTCGGCCGGCTTAGGCTTCGGTCAATATTTGTTTTACCTTTACAATGCCACAGACACTTGAAAACTCGTTTGGCCCCAGATTTTCGGTGAACACTGTGTACTTATCTAGCCAACAAACCTTCGAATTCGGCGACATTTCCCAGGTTTTGTCAGACGGAGACGAAGCCCGCGTCCGAGCCATAATTATGACCATAATCCGTTAAAAAAAACGCTAGAGGGCGCTACTTAAAAATCCAACCTAGTCTGTTCAGTTTCGCACAGGTCGTTACAAAAAACGTGACTCCCCCCCCCTTTACTCCTTTCTCGGATAATCGTTCGAACTAAACAAAATATCACTGTTAGGTTGTTGTTTTTTGTTTCTTTGTTTAATGTTTTGAAATAGAAACTGCTGTAATCTTGTTGTACGTACCATGAGAGTAATTTTCTACCTAATAAATGATGCAGACTGCAGTCGTAACTGTGGATTTCGGCAACGACTGGAAGTGATTTTGATATCATTGGAAAGCTATAGTGAGATATATCTTTGCAGTTGAGGGAAAATCTCGAAAACTCAAAAAGTTGGACGAGAATCCTCATAATGCCATACCGGGTCACATCATTTTTGGGGGAGGAGGGCTGGATAGCTCAGATGGTAAGAGTGCCGTTACGCAAAACCAGAGGTCCCGCGGGTTCAAGTCCCGGTCTTTTCAAAATCATTAAAACAAAAATCCCGGTATTTTTTTTCTTCATTTGTGACCCGGCACAACGAAATGAAGAATATCCCACCAAAACACATTTTGAGTAAATAACGCCTGAAGTAAAAGTATCTTCACAATTCGATTACAAATCAATTTTCTTTTTTGTATATTTTCGGAAATTTTAAGTATTAGAGGATATTATATTGCGATATCATTTGAAAGCTTATGGTATACTCTTTCACATCATTAGAAAATCTCAAAATCTCAAAAGTGGGGTTATTCTTCATTATGTTGTGCCGGGTCACATTTGTTTGACATGGCAACACACAGGTTTTTCTTTATTTTTCCTGAAGACGTGTGGGCGACCAATTTCTTTTGTTCAGTTCTTATACAGAATGTAGTGGAGAAGAAAAAACAAGTGGCAGCGTGTAGACTGGCAATCACGGCCCGATGCGAAGGACGGTTTACAGCATGGAGCGTCAGAGAGCACGCGCTAATTAATCTATTACCCCAGTCTAATTATTGCTAATCGACGAGCAGATTTGCTTTTCATTTAGCCAGGGTTCCAAATTGGCGCGCGCTGTTTGCACGCTGACGAAACGTACACGTTCATGACGTGCACGCGCGAATCTGTTTTATGAACTCTTACGTAACACTGTGAGCACAGCCCGTGTGTACCCAGCACTCGGGTAGGTTCGACCATGGAGCTATGGTTCGACCATCGAGGTTCGACCAAAGCCTGCTTAATAATTAATGCGCCAGTATTGATCGGAGTGCGGTGTCAAAGTGGTGGCGGAAAAACATGCCAACCCATCCGATTAGTTTACGGTTTACCTGGCGGCCTGACTCGAGGTACGTCGACTCCCACTCCGGCGGTCACGAGCAGAGCCACCGATGGGGGTGGGGGCTTCGAGCACAGGCGACCAGTTCTCTGGAACAAGCACTAGACCAAACAAACCGTGGGGCCTGCTCCATGAACAAACAGACCAAAAACACGCAGCGTCGACAACCACCGTTTGATTTGGGAGCTCAAACCTTATTTGCTCGCCATTTTTTTTAATGGGCGCCCGCACTCACCCAGGTTCCCCCTTAAAAAAAATGGTTCAGTCCAAAACGCCCTACCAATCAGAAGCGACGCCCTCGTTAAGTCATGACCTAACAACATCGATTCTGACATTTGGAAACAAGAAAGAGATAGAGAGAGAGACTGACAGACAGACAGAGAGAGAGAGAAAAAACAATTGAATGTTACCGACATCTCAAGGAAACTTCTCCAGAATTTGGGTAGTTTCCCGCCTTTCACCAGGCCTTTTTTTTGGGGGGGGGGGATGATAACTTCTTAGCAATTTCTTATGCTGCCGTGCATGGTCTCAGTTACTTAGCACCGATGTTTACACACGCAACCGCGGCACCGATGGAGAGATGGAGTGAGGATGTAGTTACACCGTAGCCCTGATCATAATAGTTCCTTGTGCATGCGGAGAGAAGCGGGCAGCTGGTTTGGGGAGACCTGGCCCACAGCAAAGACGAACGCCCGGCCGGCTGGTCCGCCCGTCCCTGACCACGCACGTTGCCACGAGTTTTGGATGAAAAATAAACCCCAACAAAACAGCCAAAGTCTTAAAAAAACAAAACAGAAAAACTCGGGAAGAAAGAAACATGTCTCTCTCGCGGAGGAGAATCTTTGGGTTGGCGCTGGTGGCCGTCGCGCTGGTGTCCTTCGATTTCTACTTCACGCTGTTGAACAACGGACACCCGCTGCTCCGAAGTGTCATGGCTCCTGCACTCGTCGGTCGAGTCGTCGCCAAATCGTGAGTAGGTGGTACTATATAGTTGCGGTATAATTATAGCCGTAACCCTCATCCTCCCGAGGGTCGGAGACCTCTCCGACCCTCGGGAGGATGAGGGTTACGGCTACCACAAATTGTAGAGTATTACAGTACAACCCTCATCTATCTTTTCAAAAGAGGACGCCTTTCTTTTTGAAGGAGCTATATACAGATACCTAAACTAGGAAAGAAACCTTCACCTTAAACGGGTGAAAACAAATCCTAAACCCAAATTAGACCACCAACTATCCTAACAATTTCCATGGTCAGGCAAAACACACAATTGGACTTACATTTTTCTTACATAAATTCATGATTTTGTGGCGCATGGTTTGTACGTATGAACCATACGACAGTGCGTTGCTCACTATAGTCTATTTATAATTATGTTGGCCGATTGTACATACTGCAGCTGTACGCGCTACAAAAATCATGATTTTTTGGAAAACTTTATGTCCATTGTTTTGGGCAAAATGATGTGCCAGACCATGGATGCTGTCTACATTATAATTGGTGGCCTAATTTGGTTTTATGTTGTTTTTCTTCAGACTTTTACAGTGAGGGTATTAAACTAAAATCATGCCTCCTATAATCTCAGTTCTCCGTCAGACAAAAGTTCTTGATTGAAGCATGATTGAAGGTTTAACCAAGGGACGGGCGCTTAATTTCGGTATAACCATGTACATGTCATATATAACCTCATCTCATTTTTGAGGGGAGGGGGGTTGGGGGTGGGGGAGATCAATGCTTGTACGCTGTGGCTATTGTTACGGCAGCCGTAACGCAACTTCCATTGTCTATAGTTACGGCACTGCAACTGCGCAAACGCGAGGACATGTCTGATATTGTTGCATGGGGTTTAACCCCCACATGCACAGGCAGCGCCGCCTCAAGCTCAGTACCATAAGAAACATGGCAAATTCTCTGGCTGTAGGCACATAATTTGCTTGTCTTGAAGCAATATCCCTGTCATCATGGGAATGGAAAAAACGGTGTCTTTTACAATCATGTATATCAGAAGCTCTCGCACGGTGAGATCGGCAACAAAACGGGTCCCTAAACAGAGTCGTCAGCGATGCACTGTACTGTACATGTACTGACTTCGCGTGCGTGCTGTGGCGGCAGAAAATACGAGAAGTCATTCGATTTTAGGGAGGTTTAAAAGACCACTATACAAATTATAAAAACTATTGTACCTATAAATCAACGTTGTAATTTTCTTTAATCAAACAGTGGCAATAAATAATGATGAATGTATCATGCAAATGCAACAAATCAAGATCAAGCACGGCGGCAGCGTCGCCAGCTAACATCGCGCTTCCAAAGTAGTCAGTGTACACGTTCGATCTGGCGTGTCCTCGCGCTTGCGCAGTTGCAGTGCCGTAACTATAGAAAATGGAAGTTGCGTTACGGCTGCCGTAACAATAGCCACAGCGTAATCAATAACCGTCTTCAGATTCTGTATAGATAAACCAAACAAAACTGCCTACCTTTTTCCCCCTACACTTTTGTAAAGGAAACACAAATACTTTAAAAGGAAATATCTTTTCTGTTTGTCCTGCTGAGTTAAATCTTAATACAAATTTTTTGAAGAAAAAAAATATCTCGGTAAATTGGTTCCAAATTTTGTCTTGAGAACACGTCTCCTGAAAGAAAAATTCTCATATCTAAGCTTTATAGATTCAACTGCACGCGGTTACGCCAACAGTCTGAACACTGAAATAAGTGGACATGCAAAGAAACTGTAAAATAGGTACTGTACAATGTATTGATTAGGTAAGAAAGGGAAACACAAAACCATTTTGTACTGAAAACACGGCGGCCGCTTCGTCCTAACATTCATAAACGAACAAATAGTTCAAAATAAATCAATAAAAAGCCGCCATCGCTCATGCGAAATCAGTATTACAAAGAGTAAACTGAACACTTTAGGCCTAATACCCCCTTGGTCGTACCGGCGCTCGTAACTGATGTTACAGCGCGCAAGCTGCGCAGCAGGCGGGCAATGAAGCCGTACGTGAGAAAAATGGATGAAGCATCTTCGGACTATTCAACCACATTGGTCTCAACATCTAGGAGGGTAATGACTTACACCATGCAGCTTTCTGATAATCCTTCTTTTGCGTGAACTCCTTCACACTTTTCTCTTGGATCTTTCCCCCTCTTCTCACTAATCCCTACCCTACTCCTTGCCCTTCCCTTTGATCTCACCCTACCAGCTTTACTCTTTGTCCTTTGTTTCTCATCCGTGTCCTATTCACTCTCTTCCCCCTTCCTTCGTGTACATGTATCTGTTTTGTCCTTGTCACTCTGCCTTTGAGAAAGGTCCTGCTAGGATCGAAACGTCAGGCCCACTAAATTTTAAGATTTACATTTTGGTAATTTTAGTCAGTAAGCAGTTTGCAACATTTTTGTATATCACCATGCAGCTTTCTGATAATCCTTCTTTTGCGTGAACTCCGGTCCTTCACACTTCTCTCTTTGATCTTTCCCCCTCTTCTCACTAATCCCTACCCTACTCCTTGCCCTTCCCTTTGATCTCACCCTACCAGCTTTACTCTTTGTCCCTTGTTTCTCATCCGTGTCCTATTCACTCTCTTCCCACTTCCTTCGTCTACGTGAATCTGTTTTGTCCTTGTCACTCTGCCTTTGAGAAAGGTCCTGCTAGGATCGAAACGTCAGGCCCACTAAATTTTAAGATTTACATTTTGGTAATTTTAGTCAGTAAGCAGTTTGCAACATTTTTGTATATCACCATGCAGCTTTCTGATAATCCTTCTTTTGCGTGAACTCCTTCACACTTCTGTCTTTGATCTTTCCCCCTCTTCTCACTAATCCCTACCCTACTCCCTGCCCTTCCCTTTGATCTCACCCTACCAGCTTCACTCTTTGTCCTTTGTTTCTCATCCGTGTCCCATTCACGCTCTTCCCACTTCCTTCGTGTACGTGAATCTGTTTTGTCCTTGTCACTCTGCCTTTGAGAAAGGTCCTGCTAGGATCGCAACGTCAGGCCCACTAAATGTTGACCTTTATTGTTAAGGATGACGACCACATGTAATGAAATCTGGAACCGTGGCTGGAACTAAGCATGCGTGAATTGAAGACCTTCAAAGTTGACACTGTGTCACCCTCATTCCTCCTCTAAAACTTGAAGAACGAAGTCGAAGGCCTTCATCGCTGTTTCCTGTCATTCCACGGAGGTAGTGCCATAGCTCCACCGGTGATATTATAGTACATTAATTTTTGTAGTACATTATCCGACATTGAAGCCTACCGAACCTCGTTGTGCTTACCCCCGTACGCACGCACATTGCACGTACGAGCACCTCTTCCATGGTACTGGTACTACTAGCGTGATGGGACATTACTCGGCGGAGCAGCTTGAAGCTGGGTCCGTGTTACGTAAAGACTTTGGCCTGCCGCCGGGCGGCGATATTTTTTTCCGTACCACTAACGCGTCAGGTTGGCCCCTTAATTGCAATTGGGCGACTTGAATGAAGACCAACGCGATTTCCGCGGCTCGTTGCCAACTCGCCCACTAGTCTACTTGCCCCTTGCCTAACTCGCCCACTAGTCTACTTGGCCCTAGCCAACTCGCCCACTAGTCTACTTGCCCCTTGCCTAACTCGCCTACTAGTCTACTTGCCCCTTGCCAACTCGCCCACTAGAATGAACCCTCTTAGTCCTATACCTCCATGCATGAACCCTCGTAGTCCTATACCTCCATGCATGAACCCTCGTAGTCCTATACCTCCATGCATGAACCCTCCTAGTCCTATACCTCCATGCATGAACCCTCGTAGTCCTATACCTCCATGCATGAACCCTCGTAGTCCTATACCTCCATGCATGAACCCTCCTAGTCCTATACCTCCATGCATGAACCCTCCTAGTCCTATACCTCCATGCATGAACCCTCCTAGTCCTATACCTCCATGCACGAACCCTCCTAGTCCTATACCTCCATGCATGAACCCTCCTAGTCCTATACCTCCATGCATGAACCCTCCTAGTCCTACCTCCATGCATGAACCCTCCTAGTCCTATACCTCCATGCATGAACCATCCTAGTCCTATACCTCCATGCATGAACCCTCCTAGTCCTATACCTCCATGCATGAACCCTCCTAGTCCTACCTCCATGCATGAACCAAGGAGGTATTCGGCTTTTTTTTTTTGGGGGGGGGCTGAAATGCAGACTGGTTCGAGGAGGGATCCTGCCTTGTTGTACATGCATGTACCCCTTGCTCTTTGTCAAGGCTCTATGCTTGTTTGAGTCTTATTGAGAGCCCCATACTTCCACGCCGTCGATAAAAAAAAAGAATGCCACGCCATTGTTGGAAATCAGCAAATTTGTTAGAACGTAATAGAGCTATGGTTAGTACAATACAATGCATATGTATTCGCCCTTCCCCAAGAATAAACAAACGACCTCACTCGAATTCCAATCCCACTTCTTGGGATCACAGCATGGGATCACGGCTTATATGCGATTTGAGTTTATTTAAGTGCTCACCTACGCCTCACGTAACGTAACATGGGACGGCAATTGGAGCCACTTGATCGGTATGTATAGGCCGTGTACCAAATGAAAGATTATAGGCTCGGGCTTAGGCTTCAGTCATATCCGGCACAACAAAATGAGGAATATCCCACCAAAACACTTTTTGAGTAAACAACGCCTGAAGTTAAAGTATCTTTACAATTCGATTACAAATAAAAAAAAATCCGGAAATTTTAAGTATTAGAGGATATTATATTTTGATATCATTTGAAAGCTAATGGTATACTCTTTCACATCATTAGAAAACCTCAAAATCTCAAAAGTGGGGTTATTCCTCATTATGCTGTGCCGGGTCACATATTTATCTTACTCGTTATAATATCACAGGCATCTCGAAACAAGCGTTTGGCCCCAGTTTCTTGGTGAATACTCTGTATCCCTATCAAGACAACAAACCTTCAAATTCGGAAACAAACCACAACCTGAATTTTCAGGTTTTGTCAGATGGAGACGAAGCCTGAGCCCGAGCCCAAGGAGGTATTAGGCGAGCCTAATACCTCCTTGCTTTAAAGGGGAATGAAAACATATTGGCTTATCTGATTTGGTGTTAAAAACAACCTACAATTACCTTTGTGCTACTCACCTACGAGTTTCATAAAGAGGGAAAAATCAGGGAATTGGTTGGTCGAATTCGCGTTCCCGCAAACCGCCATCCGTTTTCGAATGGCCCGCCAGTCACTGTGGTGGTATGACATCGCAACAGAAAACTCCCGCATATGGGCCCGGACGGATGTACCCTATACTATAATTATGTTTATACTGCGTGCAGTTATACACGTTGAAGAAATACAGTTGAAATGACGTGATTTGTAGCGTGGTGATTGCGTTAAGTCTCGATCCAGTCTCGACTTTGAGAAATTTCTCATTCCATTCAATGGTCATTCTTAGATAATTTCACAAAATTGTTTTTACATTTCCCAGACAGTTTTTCTCCCTTTGGTTTTTCTGAAAAATACCAGCACATACCAAACCATTTATGTACTAAAAATAATGATTGTTCTCTCTCTCTCTTCTTCTTCTTTTTAGCGATGTGGTTATGCAGTTGTATACCAACCACAGGTAGGTTAGATTGTCCATGGAAAGATCCTCGTCGCCATGTTCGCGAAAAATACGGGCGATTCACAATAGTGCGCCCTCAAGAGTCTGCAATGCGTCGGCCAATCACAATGCGCAGAATCTCCAACGCGTTGCAATCTCTTGAGGGCGCACTATTGTGAATCGCTCTGGAGTCCCTAAAATTGCCCGTATTAGACCCAAACTGAGCGCATTCCCATCCCAATCCCCGGCAGCGCACTGCCCCTGACCAAGAACAAAGCCTTTAAGACATATCATAAGGAATTCGCATTGTGTGCCTTTTTTTTTCAAATTTGAAAATCAAATCCCAGTCAATTTTCACATCATATACATGTTATCAATTTAATTGAGATAGTTATGGAACTTATATCCTTTTAATTTTCGAAAATGTAGTTCAGTCATCGATCTCACGAGAATTTGAGCTTGATTCGGTAACAAACATTAATGAATTTGTTTTCATTTGAGATTTGTTTTTTCAATTTGAATTTTGTCTTGTCATTTTTCGAGGTAGGGCCTGTTTCTTAACATAAATTCAAACTAAATCTAAAATTTAGTGGGCCTGACGTTTCGATCCTAGCAGGACCTTTCTCAAAGGCCTTTGAGAAAGGTCCTGCTAGGATCGAAACGTCAGGCCCACTGCACTAAATTTTAGATTTACTTTTTGGTAATTTTAGTCAGTAAGCAGTTTGCAACATTTTTGTATATCACATTAATTCAAACTGTTTCATTTTCCTCAATTTATGCCATTGTTCAAACAGTCTAAAATTTCCCATCCAATTTATCTTTAGAGTACTCGGTTTATTCACTATTTATAATTATAAATCAAATTATTCGTTCCTTTTTTCGTATTACATGTATTTAGTAACGCCACAAACGACACAGAGGAATCACATGTTTTCTTTGGTCCCAGGTAAGCCAATTTTGAATCTTAGAATTTACAGAAAAACAGTTTTTAAGGATTGAAAAACAGACAAGAAAACTGTGACTGGACCGGGTTCGAACCCGAGACCTCTGGATTTGCGTACCAGTACTAACTACCCAGCCCTTAGATGGTGGGTTCCCAAGATGATAGTCAGAGGCAATTCAACCATTATTAACTGGTGTATATTTCCAGGGATCACACCCCGCCTTCATTCAGATGCAAACAACCAATTGTTGTAAACCTGGCTACAGCAGCTCGTGAATCAAAGTAGATGCAGTTTTCTTTTCCAATTCAACAAATCAATGAAAAAAAGTGAACCTTTGTCGGCCGCTAGATGGCGACTGCGTTCTCTCTTGGTGCTTACGAGTGCCGCCTATAGAGCAAAATGTGACCCGGCGCAGCATAATGATTAATGAAGTATAACCCCACTTATGAGATTTTGAGATTTTCTAATGATGTGACAGAGTATGCCATTAGCCTTCAAATGATATCAAAATATAATATCCTCTAATATCTAAAATTTTCGAAAATCCCCCCCAAAAAAGAACATCTATTTGTAATCGAATTGTGAAGATACTTTAACTTCAGGCGTTGTTTACTCAAAAAGTGTTTTGGTGGGATATTCCTCATGTCGTTGTGCCGGGTCACAAATATTTGGCGGGGTTTTATTTCATCGAGTCAGTTAGTCACGTTAGTCGGAAAATATATGTTCTTTGCCATTGTTCAAACAGTTTCAGATTTGTCTTTGATTTGTCTTTGATACAAAATAATTATTATTCGTTCCCTTTTTTCGCATTTCACAGTAACCTCACAAACGACAGAGAGGAACCGCATGTTTTCTCCACTCCCAAGTAAGCCAATTTTGAATCTTAACAGAATCTTTACAGATCTTACAGATCTTCCCCCTCTCTCTCCCTCTCCCTCTCTCGCCTCTCTCTCTCTCTCCCACTCTCTATCCCTCCCGTTCTCTCTCTATCCTCCCTTTCTCTCCCTCCTTTCTCCCTCTCTGTCTTTCTCTCTCTCTCCTCTCCATCTCTCTCTATCTCTCTCTTCTCTCTCCCCTCTCTCTCTGTCTCTATCTCTCTCGCTCTCTCTCTCTCTCTCTCTCTCTCTCTCTCTCCTCATATCGTGACTCGACTCCGAGTCAGGGGGGAAATAAGACTCGACTTGAACTCGACTCCGAGTGACGAGTCACGCCGGTCTCTGATGAGAACGCAGGCTATGAGCTATAACTCATAAGAATGTTTATACCGGTCTCCAACTTGTGCCCAGGATTCGCCGCGTCACGGAGCCTCCGGCGACCGATGCGCCGGGTCCCTGCCAGCCCAGGCAGCGCCTGGTCTTCGTCAAGACGCACAAGACGGGCAGCTCCACCGTCACCACCATGCTGGAGCGCTACGGCCACGCCCGCGGCCTCAACTTTGCCCTGCCGCGCGGCTCGCACGTCTTCTCGCAGTTCGTCAAGTTCTCGGCCTCCAAGGCCTATCTGGCCGGCCTGGAGGACGGCAACGGGAGCCGGGTGCTGCCCGCCCTGGGCGGCTACCACATCCTGGCCAACCACGCCCGCTACAATCGGCCCGAGCAGGACGCCCTCATCCCGGGCGCCTTCTACTTCACCATCATCCGGGAGCCGGCGTCGCAGCTGGAGTCGGCCTTCAACTTCTTCAAGATGGCCCGCTACATGCCGCACAAGTCGCTGGCCGACCTGTTCGGACGGCCCGCCAGCAGCTTCTACACGTCCACCAGCTCCAGGCCCATGGGTTTCTTGCGCAACGGGCAGCTGTACGACCTGGGGCTGGAGCAGACCGCTCAGGACTCCGCCAGCGTCGACGCCAAGGTGGAGGCGCTCGCCCGGGAGATGGACCTGGTGATGATCGTGGAGCACTTCGACGAGTCGCTGGTGCTCCTCAAGAGGGCGCTCTGCTGGGAGTTCCGGGACATCGTCTACGTGTCGCAGCTGGTGCGGCAGAGCCGGGTGCGGAGCAACATCTCCGCATCCGTGGCCAAGCGCATCCGCAGTTGGAACCACGGCGACCTCAAGCTGTACCGGCGCTTCAACGAGACGCTCTGGGAGCGGATCCGGGCGTACGGGCCCGACTTCCGGCGGGACCTGGACGCCTTCCGCCGGCTGAAGAAGGCCACCGCCGACCGGTGCCTCGGACACGCCACCCTGGTCTACGACTTCCACCTGACGGGCCGCTACAAGCTGCCGGCCGATGCGAGCCCGGAGTGCGCCGACCTCATCCGGTTGGACACGAGCTGGGTGCCGCTGCTAAGGAAGGGCCTACTCGCCAGGGCCACGAGTTTCCTCGAACGGGACAGCCCCCCGAAGGTTGACGCCGATCCAGCCAATAGGACCGACACCGGTAGCAATAGCATAAACGCCACTACCATCACCAGCAACAGCAGCAGCAGCAGCAGCAGCAGCAGCAGCAGCAATCACAAGGACTAGTCACCGTATCACACGCTATGTGCCCATATGTTTGTGCACAAACAAACTATTATTATTATTATTATTATTATAATGAGTGGTTTATTTATTTAAAAAAAAAACCTGTAGGCCTACTCCTCGCCGCCAATGGCAGAATTGTGAATACAATTTACATGTTCAATAAAACAAATATCAATTGATATGAACATTTAAAAGTCCAGGCAAAGTTATTGAAAACCAAAGGCCAAAAAAGCCTTGGAAACGCTGAAGTAAAATCACATTAATATCAATCGAGTCTCAGGTCACTCAGATTGTTCACGTACGTTGTATTCGCTGTGCAGAAAGCCTTTATTGGCTGTGCAGAAATCCTTTATTGGCTGTGCAGAAAGCCTTATTGGCTGTGCAGAAAGCCTTATTGGCTGTGCAGAAAGCCTTATTGGCTGTGCATAAAGCCTTTATTTGCTGTGCAGAAAGCCTATCCCTAGCTTTAACTTCAACTGGTATAGCCCCCTCCCCTCCCCCTTGCCCCCACCCCGTAAATTGTTTGTGCACAAACATATAGGCCCATAGCGTTTATGTGGTACCGGAAAATAAATCTCCACCGGGTTACACCGGATTGGATTGATTTAATTGAGTTTTATTTATTTATTATTCTCACAATCTCACAAGTGACGTTTCGATCATCCTATAGCAGGATCTTTCTCCTGCTTTTGAGAAAGGTCCTGCTGGGAGCGAAACATCACGGTCAGATCCTATTATAGTATTAAGGCGCTACCAGCAGGAATCTTTAACTTGATTTTAGTTCTACTAGAGTTTAAATTTTTACTCGAAAAAGACTATTAGTGCAAAAGCAGATTCACGAAAGCGGCCTTCGAATTCCGGATATTGTACGGAGTTGTTTCAATTCAGTCTCATGATTATGCTGTTTGATGGTCGGCGTTTGACTCACGCGGATGTATGTAGGCCTAAGGGGAGCTAGGTAGGGAGGGAGGCAGGGAGGGAGGCAGGGATCAGGGAGGCAGGGAGACATTTATTGCGTTAATTTGCAAAGTGATTACCTTATTTTGCAATAGTATTGCGTTATTTCGCAATAGTAATGCGTTATTTCGCAATAGTATTGCGTTATTTCGCGATAGTATTGCGTTATTTCGCAATAGTAATGCGTTATTTCGCGATAGTATTGAGTTATTTCGCAATAGTATTGCGTTATTTCGCGATAGTATTGCGTTATTTCGCGATAGTATTGCGTTATTTCGCGATAGTATTGCGTTATTTCGCGATAGTATTGCGTTATTTCGCGATAGTATTGCGTTATTTCGCAAAATTATTGGAATTTGTTGTTAGAAAACCTGGCCCGATTGGGCTACCGTAGATTTCGACGCTTCTGCGGTCATGCTGATTAGCTATTGGCGGTCAGGTGACGTCGTGTGAAAAAAACCCTCATTAGGCTTAGGCCGTGCCCGAAACGGGCTTCCAGAGCTACGGCTAGGGCTATTGTCTTCGCATCTGCGTGTATATCCAATAGGGGGAAGACCTAGACCTAGCTCTACACGCCTATTTCGGACACGGCCCTATTCTCTTCGAGTTTGAAAATGGCCGTGCTTACGATCAAGGGTAAAGTGTTCTGCGCGTGCGCGCGTTGTTCTGAGCACGTGCAGAACTCTGACGGAGTAGGGTGTCGACGGGTATTCTGTATTTATTATTTTTGTAATGCAGCTGAAGAAATGGCAGTACTAACATTAGTAACAAACTTGCCTGCGATCCAAATAAAACAGTACGCATGACAAATAGATACTATTAATTTTTGGAATGTCCGGAAATTGGGCAAAGTTGTACTCTCTCTTTACGCTGAAGTACAGTCTTATTTCACCTTGCAATCGTACAATCGTAGACTTCGAAAATCCTTTAAGGTCTCACGACAACAGTTCATATCATTACTGCCACTATACATTACTGTAATTAATGTTATTTTTTTTATAAGATCTCAAAATTGAGTGGGCCTGTCGTTTCGATCCTAGCAGGATCTTTCTCAAAGGCAGAGAAAGGTCCTGCTAGGATCGAAACGACAGGTCCACTAAATTTTGAGATTTGCATTTTGGTAATTTTAGTCAGTAAATAGTTTGCCACATTTTTTGTATATCACTTTTTTAAGATATTATATTTTTAAATGCAAGAAACTGCAGACTTTTTAATTTTTTTTTGTATTTTTGAATGTATAAAAATGTGCTGTAATATTTTTAATGAACAGTGCTATTCTATTTTTATTCTCCCGAATAAAAACATTTTTGTTAGACCTTTATAGTTTTTGTTTCACGTGACGAATGTTGCTGTTTTTTCTAATGGATTCTGCTTGATTAATGGAGGGAACTAAAAACAACCGCGACAAAATATTCCTTTTGGTGAAGATTTTGAAAAACGTCTGAGCTAGTATTGAAACACAGTTATCACGTCATACATTAATTACAAAAACAAAATCAGAACCATACCTCTTCTTTAAGAGACCTTATACATGGTGTCACCGTAAATCCTCCTATAAATTATATCATTACAAATAAAATATGAAATTTCTTTTAGTCCCCTTTTGAAATGTTTGTCTATAGATTCGCATCGTGCAAAAATTTTTATCCCGTCGAAAAGTAAAATATTGCAAATCTATACATTTTTGGGGCCAACTACTTTAACTTTTGATATCGAAATAATTTTAGAACGCCCCCACATGTCCATATCCTATAAAAATGAAACAGAAAAGCTATGTTGGTTAATACGCTTGGAATTCATAATACTAACTTGACCCAAATAATTATGAAATCAAAAACATACTTCTACGATCGCAACCCATAATCACACATCAAACATTTTATCCTTTTAAGACCAACACGGCTAAACCTCTTTCTTAAAATTTCTTAATTAACTTAATTCATTCCAACATCTTTCAATAATTGGCTAATCTTCCTGATACGCATTCAACTGCGAACGCGAGGAGCAGTATCCGAACCTGCGTCCGCAGTCCGTACGCATTATTCCAAACTGATCCGAGACTCTAGGCTTCGGCATCCGGTTTCGTCTCTAAAATATCCAAAACCTGAAAACACAGGTTGGAGTTCTTTGTTGAAGTTGAAGCTTTGGATTCTTGTTACAAAACGCAGTGTAACATTCAAAAGATGAAGCCAAAGGCCTCCCGTGTTTAGCATTGTACTTTAAGATAAAACGGATGAATCATTGAATCTTAAGGACCCGAAGCCGGAGTTTGAACCTTGAGCCTAAGCCGGGTTTTGGAAAACGAGTGGCTGTTGTTACGGCAGTCGTCTGTGTAATTCCCTGACTTCATAGTATTTGTCTGCATGTTTAGCTCTTGTAACCAGACTATCAGCTAATAGACTGGTTCAACCAGCCTGCAATGCTAACGAAATACAACCAAGTCAGGGAACCACACGGACGACTGCCGTAACAACAGCCACTGCGTTTGGCAAAGGGCCCAAGTGCGTACGTACTTTACGGATCTCGCAGACCGTGCAGAGACCATTGCACAGATTTATTCTCATAGAGGGCGCCCTAGGTAGAGTCCAGTGAAAAAATAAAATAAAAATGGAAGCTGTCGCAGTGACAGGTACGGAAGACCACAGACGAATTTGCCACTGCACCGACACGAAGTTCTACCTCTACTTCTAGACATTGTTGAGGCCTCACAAGAAAGCACAGATTGTTACACAGTGCCCAGGAATTCGCCATGGCCTCGGATAGCGACTCGGACGAGTTCTACGATGCTGAGGATGCAGAAGTCGGCACCAGCCCCGGCAGGTAAAGTCGAGTGACAACTTACGTGAAACGTTGCATTACGGTAGTTACTCTGTCTAGTGACGTGTCTCTATGGTCAAACTCAGAATCAGTTATTCATTGTGCGAATGAATTAGTTGATTTAATTTAGAGGGCCCAGTGTTGATTTGCAAGGTCCTTCCTGTAACTACTAACATTAAAATTGTAGTGTCACGTTACTCGCTAAATCCCAGCTTATTTCATCCTAGGATAACATTAACAAGATCGCAGTGGCTGTTGTTACGGCAGTCGTCCGTATGGTTCCCTGGCTTCACAGTATTTGTCAGGATGTTTAGCTCTTGGAACCAGACTATCAGCTAATAGACTGGTTCAACCAGCCTGAAATGCTGACGAAATACAATCAAGTCAGGGAACCACACGGACGACTGCCGTAACAACAGCCACTGCGAACATTAAAATTGTAGTGTCACGTTACTCGCTAAATCCCAGCTTATTTCATTCTAGGATAACAAGATACAGAGATCTGCCTTTGAGAAAGGTCCTGCTAGTGCTACTGTGCTAGGATCGAAATGTCAGGCCCACTAAATTTTAAGATTTGCATTTTGGTAATCTTAGTCTGTAAGCAGTTTGCAACATTTCTGTATACAGTTACACTACAGACAGTGTCACTGTCAAGTGCAGTCGTGGACGTAGTCATAGTAAAATAGCTTTGCCCTTAAGCCTTAGTCTTGACTAAGTGACGACACATCAACTGAATCTAGTAAATTATAACGATACATGTAGGGGCCTGCAATATAGTCTAACAGCACTAACATTAACAACAGTAACAGTAACATTCCAGCAATACCTGTCATTCCATGGCCATACATTAATACACATGCCATAATAATTATTGTTACACAGTTCGTTGATCATGTCCCAAGGCCTATAATGAACATTGACAATGACATGTACTGTAGTCTGTATCGTCGATGTAATGCACACCGTCCATAGGCATAGGCCTACATGTGTCTACCTATAGTATGACTAGTACACGTGTATGACTATGAGGCTATGTCTACGTGTTCTAGCGTAGCGTGATTGCAGACTAATTAACTGAGTAACATGAGAGAGATCAATTTGTACCTTTGCTAACTGGTACCTTATCCAACTGGTGCGTTCACCAAAACAAGGGTACATCAACTTGATACCTTCTGTTAAGTCGTACCATCGATCCATATGGCAAACAAAGTGTCATTCATGGTTCAACTATAACCAGTACTCAGTGGGCAGTAGGTAGAGTTGGTAAAGGTACGAGTTGGTGAAGGGTCAAGTTGGCTAAGGTCGTAAGGTACAAGTTTGTGAAGGTATGAGTCAGTGAAGGTACGAGGCGATGAAGATACGAGTCGGTGAAGGTACGATTCGGTGAAGGTACGAGTTGGCCGAAGGTACAAGTTGGCCAAAGTTAAAGTTTTTGAAGGTACAAGTCAGTGAAGATACGAGTTGGCCGAAGGTACAAGTCGGTGAAGGTACGAGTTGGCCAATGTATGAGTTGGCCAAGGTACGAGTTGGCCGAGGTACGAGTTGGCCAAGGTACGAGTTGGCCAAGGTACGAGTTGGCCAAGGTACGAGTTGGCCAAGGTACGACGTTGTTGGGTCACCTGCCCAGCAGCCGATCACTGATGACTCGCCTCAGTCACGCCTCGGTTTCAATTTTGTTGTTTGTCCGTTGCGACAGAAAATTCCCGAAGGAGGGCAAGAAGCCGGCGGCCATCTCCCAGTTTGAGGAGGAGCTACACCGACTGGCCACGGAGCGCCGTGTGGCCGAGGAACGGCGCAAGCAGGAGGAGGAGGCCCTCCAGAGGCGGATCGAGGAGATTGAGGCCAAGAAGCGCGAGGAGGAGGAGCGGGAGAGACAGGTACCCCTTGGACGTTCTCCTCCCCCAACCTTTCCTGCAGTGACCCCCCCCAAAAAAAAACCTAATTCACACACCCTCAAAAACCAGCCCACATAGTAGTCAGTATTAAGTGAATAAGACTAAAGGCTTTGCATGGTGTCACCGCAAACCTTCCTATACAGTAGTAAGTTGTTTGCAACATTTTTCCATATCAGGCCAAGTAAAACAAAAAAAAACATGTTAAGCGTCCCCGGCCGCTTCCTTTTTGGAAGCCGTCTGCTTTTCTTTTTTTTAACCCCCAAAAAGTGTAATTAAAAAAAATTTTTTTTTTTAATAAAGTCGTAGTTTTTATATGCTCAGTCGTCACTGTGGTAATTGTCTATGCGTACGTGTTAACTTTTTGATTAAAAAAAAGGACCTAACTGGTGGCCATCTTGGAAAAAAATAGATCATCCAGTTGTTTTGGATAAACGGGTCGGTCGGCCATTTTGAAAAAAAAAGAAAAAAGAAAGAGCCTCCCCCTTCCTTTTTTTCTATTAAATAGGCAGGACGCTAAACATGTTTTTTTTTTTTTACTTGGCCTTACTCTATTTTTTTAATTTCGCGGTGGTTTCCTCAGCGCATTCTGGATGAGCAGCGACGGAGAGAGAAGGAGCGAGAGGAAGAGGAACGACGGAAACAGGAGGAGGAAGAACGGTTGCAGGAGCAGCAGGTCAGGGGTCAAATCAGAGAAGGGGAAGGGGGGGGGGGTGCGGAAGATTGAGTGTGGCTATATGAGCCAGGCAGTCCAGGCGCTATCCGTGCATGACGTCATAACCCAGGAGCTAGCCCTGTGTCACTTCCTGGTACACCGATTGCGCGACCACTGTTTACATGCCATCACTTGACTTTATACTGGGTATTTTTGCGTCTCATCTGGTGCAGAACAGGAGTGGAAATGAGCAAAGAAGACTATCGGATTGTCCACATTCTTCTTTTGTGCATTTCCATCGCTGCTCTGTGCCAATTGAGATGAAAAAAAATGCCCACTATAAGTCACGTGATGGCATGTAAATTGTGGTCGCGCAATCAGTGAAGGCCCTGATTAGCACCAATAAGACACCGTGGGAAAGAAATGTGTTGACGTGGAGCAGTCTAGTGATGTGCTCTAAACCATGCACGGAGTGCCTGGCTTGTAGCCACGCTCGGCCTCACTGTCAACAATCAATCAATACATTATTTCAACTTAATCAATCAAAGGGCATGGAAAATCCATGAATAAATTAATTTTACACGGTTATTAAGTGGCGGAAGACTCTTCATCCTAACTCAAAAACAGCACAGTTTTATCCCATTATTAAAAAAAAACCCCAAAAAACCGAACTTAGTGTGGCACT
The DNA here is from genome assembly GCA_949987565.1 of Luidia sarsii. Taxonomy (NCBI): domain Eukaryota; kingdom Metazoa; phylum Echinodermata; class Asteroidea; order Paxillosida; family Luidiidae; genus Luidia; species Luidia sarsii. The sequence continues at coordinate 12,472,950 of OX465116.1, forward strand.
GAAAGGTGTGTTCATGATGCTCATGCTCTGTGGATTTCGCAAAGCCTTAATACGATGCGTCGTAACTCAACTTTATGTTTGAGAACCCGTCGTGAGTTGTGGCATGCCGTGTGGTTTCTGTGCATTGCTCGTCGCCTGGCCGGTTGATCGTGAGTCATGGGGTGGGTTTGATTGAATCGTCGGCAGGAGGCTGAGCAGCGCCGGTTAGAGGCAGAGAAACGGCGCCGACGTCTGGAGGAGATGCGGCTGCACGAGGACCAGGCGAACAGCAGCAATGGCGGCAACGGCGGCAGGCAGGACCCGGCCAGGGACTCCTCCGCCCCGGAGTCCGCCCCCACCCCGACCCCCGGCGGGGAGGAGCCGGAGCCGGAGCCGGAGCCGGAGGGGGGAGGGGCGAGCGGCCGGCCGCGCGAGCCCGGCCTGGCCAACCGCAACGTGCAGCCGGACGTCATCGCCAGCACCCGGGAGCGGCCCTCGGCCCTGGTCCTGGGCGGGGACGGCCAGGGCGACATGCCCCCGCCCGTGGCCCCGCCCCGCCGCAAGAAGAAGGCCAAGGCCCCGGAGACGCCCACGCCCACGCCGGAGATCCACGGCCTGAAGCGCAAGGAGGAGGCGGTAGGTGTGGGGCGCCTTAAAAGGGGAGGGGAAAACCATTTGCCCAAATTCAAGAAATTACCTACTCTTTAGGAAGTTAGTAATGGTATCAGACATTCCGTTAAATTTTGGCATTCCAAAAATCTGCCGTTTTCGAGAAAAGGGGAGATTTGACTTTTTGGAACAAATTTAAAAACTGGCAAGGACCGGGTTTTAAACCCGAGACCTCTGGATTGTGTGTATCGGAGCTCTTACCATCTGAGCTGTCCAGCCCTTAGATGGTGGCCTACAGTCAGACCAATTACATTGGTACGCTGAAGAGAGACACAAGACCTGACAGAGTTGAAGAGCTGAGGACTACCACGCTGGACAGATTAGTATGAAGGGGATTCATTCGTGATGCCCCAGTAGTCATCGGCTGTTAAACTTATACCCTATGGTTTACATTCTCCTCGACGCAAGCATTTATGTTATATCTATGATGAAACACGGTACCTGCCGCTATACATTATTCGAATCCACCACACGACCTCGACCAGCTCGGTGGTCCAGTGGTTAAGACGTCCGTACTAGAAATCGGACGTCGCGGGTTCGAATCCCGCCCGAGCTGCCTGAAATATTTTTTTTATCAGGCACCGGGCAAAGCACTCAGTGTTTATGACGTCGAGCAAGGGCAAAAAAAAAAAACCCTCATTGATTTACATTCTGGTGATATACAAAAATGTTGCAAACTGCTTACTGACTAAAATTACCAAAAAGTAAATCTAAAATATAGTGGGCCTGACGTTTCGATCCTAGCAGGACCTTTCTCAAAGGCAGAGTGACAAGGACGAAACAGATACATGTACACGAAGGCAGGGGGGAGAGAGTGATTTACATTCTCCTAGATGCAAACATCATGTTATATCTATCCTAGGTGCCTATGCTCTCGACTTAGAAGTAGTAGTAGTCTGACGCCAATCTCATTCTCTGCCCACAACAGCAACCAGAACCGCAGCAGCAGCCGCAGCAGCAGCAGCAGGAGCCAACACCAGCCAGTGAGGAGGCGAGGACGTCTGTGGGACTGCCGCCGGAGGAAGGGACCTGCGGCAGGCCGCTGAGCGGTCTCCTGACCCCTACCACCACCATCGAGTCCCTGACCAAGGAGCTGGAGCACTCCCTGGATCTGGCCAGTGCCACCAGCGACGCCGTCGTCCTCCACACGGTGAGCCGATGGGGGGGCAGCAGCCTTCCCCCCGTTGAGGGGAGCAGGGACCGATTAAACCCTTACTACCCCTCCCCCCCCCAAATACCGCAACATCGAAAGACGGGGTTCCGTTGAGTTTTTTCAGACCCAGGAGTTTGGAGTTGTAAGGCATGGGACTTGTGAAAATGTTTGTGGCACTGCTTGTGAGGCCATAAGCCGCAAGCCATAAGCCATAGTCATAAGGCACAAGCCATAAGCCATAGTCATAAGCCATAAGCCATAAGCCATAAGCCATAAGCCATAAGCCATAAGCCACAAGCCACAAGCCACAAGCCATAAGCCGTAAGCTGTAAGCCATAAGCCATAAGCCATAAGCCATAGCCGTAAGCCATAGCCGTAAGCCACAGCTGTAAGCCAAAGCTATAAACCATAGCCATAGCAGTAAGCCATATCCATAAGCCATAGCCACAAGCCATAGCCGTAAATGGATTATGCCTTACAGCTATGGCTTATGGCTTATGGCTATGTCTTATGGCTATGTCTTATGGCTGTGTCTTATGGCTATGACTTTCGTGTTGGAATTTGTGACACTGCACTGGTACACCAACGGCAAACACATGCCGTCATTGTAATTGTCGGTGTCCAAGACACCAGTTAAAGATGATTGCCGGTTCCCCCCCCCACCTCTCTCTTCCTCCACAGGAGACGCAGAGCATCAAGGGCGAGTCGCGGGCCGAGGTCATGGACGCCCTGAGGAACCCGCCCCCGGCCAAGCCGCCCCGCAGCCACGGCAACTCCCCGGCGGGCGACACCAAGGGCAGCGACTCCCGGGCCGTCGGGAGCCGCGGCGGCACCCCGGAGACCGACACGCTGGCCCAGTACTACGCCCTGATGAAGGGACGGTCCGCCAAGGGCGAGCTCCTGACGGACGAGGTGAGCAAGAGCGTAGAATTAAAAAAAAATAAAAAAAATTCAACCTGGGGCTTTTTTCTTTTTATAAAATGCTGAAGTGAACAATAGCCCATGAATAAAAAGAATAGATTCAAACACTAACATTTAGCAGCATTGCACTATGAAAGATATCCCCATGGCCTAATCAGTGGTTCGCAGCAAGAGGAAAAACTTGAGTGCAGGGGCGCAGATTCAGACGAGTGACATAAGATGCTGGTGCACTCTGCTTGTGAAGGTTGCAACACCATTTTTCGGTGATGTTGCCAACTGCATCATCCCGGCAGGCTGATCCAGACTGCGTGGATGAAAGTCCGGCCAGTATAGAGATGGTTCTAGATGCAGGTACTGCAAGGGCATGGCAAGGCATTGACAGGCTGGTACGGGTGACTCTACTGATCAATATAAGGCTGAGGAAGTGTAGCTTGAAGGTCTAGGGCTGTGAGATGCAAAGCCGATGTGTCCGATACTTTTTACCTTTTGAAGGCATACAATGAATGCCATGCGGCAGTCTGATTTGAAAAAAATGACTGGGAACTTTTGAAAAAAAATAAAAAATTGAAAAATTGGCAATGAAATCTTTGACTGGACCAGGACATGAGCCGGAGACCTCTGGATTAACGTACCGGTGCTCTTACCATCTGAGCTATCCAGCCCTTAGATGGTGGCCTTTCTAAAATAGTCAACCAGTCTTTGCTGGGGTTTGGGATGCCAGTCAGAAGCAATTCAACCATTAACCGCCGTATATTTCCAGGGATCACAACCCCCGGTTTCATTCAGATGCAAACAACCAATTGTTGTAAACCTGGCTACAGCAGCTCGGGGATCAGACAAAGCAGATGCAGCTTTTTTTTTTTTTCAAGTCAAACAAACCAAGGAAAAACACTGACCAGGAACTTATGAACACATTTAAAACTGCTACGTTAATCCAGAGGTCTCGGGTTCAAGTCCCGTCAAAGTCCAGCGAAACGAAACAACAAAGTTTGAAAACAACAAAAAATCTGTTGAAAAAATTTGTTGAAAACAACAGAAATCTGCTTGAGTGCATAACGTGCCCGCAAACTATCCTCAGCACATCAGCGGCCGCTGGCAGGGGACTGCCATTTGACCTTTGACCTTTGGTCTTTGACCTTTGACCTCCGCCCTTTTTTAGGAAGTCCTGTCGCAGGTGACCGTGCGGAACCTGGATACCGGGGACACGGTGCCGCTGTTGCTCGCCGAGGAGAGCTTGCCGCAGTGCATCAACCCTCTGGCCCTGCACATCATGCGTATCACCTCTGAGTATGTCAGGTGTGTTGAGATGACCGCGCTAGTCTAACTGACGAAGAATAGCTGATGGATAGCACTTACAGACTACAGTAGTCGGCAGGCATGCAACTTGTCCGCGGATCCGCAGATTTCCGCGTTTTATTTAATTCGGCCATTAAAAAAAAAAAAAAAAAAAATTAAATCAAAGTCATAAGTTGTCACAAACTACTCAGAATGCACCACAGAGCATCTAGAATCCAAAATTTTCCCGGGCCCTTAAGCAGGCCCCAAACCACACACCGTAAGGGCTTCGTGCTTCGCGCTCGCAGTTTCATTTGGACATTTTCCTCTTTTTTTACAATTCAAGAGTTGCATGCCTGAGTCGGGAAAGATAATAGTACTGGGTGGATAGCACTTGTAGACCTACTTCTTGGAAAGATAACAGCACTGGCTTTTATACGGTTTATTTGCACAGCAATACGAGCCTGGACAAGGAGGGAGGGAGCGATGGAGAGAAGGCCAAGGCGGCCACGCAAGGCAGCAAAAAGAAGACCAAGAAGTAAGTCCAGTCCGTCATCCGTACCTTCTCATCTAACTGGGTTACCGGCTCTTCTCAGAGCCACACTCCTTCTCAAAAGAAGACGACTTACGCGGTGTCAATGCAAACCTTCCACATTGTGATTCCACCATCTACTATAACCATCTTCAACCTGTATAAGTTTCAAAAGTGACTTACTGACTAAAATTACCAAAAGGACCTTTCTCAAAGGTTTCATGTAGATCTGTGAACATTCTTGTTTTCTCATCTTAACATCATCTGTAAAAGATGATGCCCTTTGTCAGTGCCCTTGTCTTTCTGCCTGGACGCTCGCCGAGTGATTCTGTGCGTCCCCGTTCCCTCCTTCCGATCATTCAGGATCAAGTTCAAGAAGATCCTGAACAAGATCAAGACGGCGGCGGACGAGGCCTTCCGTCACGAGGAGCAGGAATCCAGTGACGAGGAATCACTGCCGGACTCCAGGATAATGAAGGTGGGTGGTGGGTGGGTGGGTGGTGGGTGGTGGGTGGGTGGTGGGTGGGTGGTGGGTGGGTTGGTGAGGCATGGGGTGGGTGGTGAGTGGGTGGTGGGTGGTGGGTGGTGGGTGGGTGGGTGGTGGGTGGGTGGGTGGTGGATGGGTGGGTGGTGGGTGGTGGGTGGTGGGTGGGTGGTGGGTGGGTGGTGGGTGGGTTGGTGAGGCATGGGGTGGGTGGTGAGTGGGTGGTGGGTGGTGGGTGGTGGGTGGGTGGTGGGTGGGTGGTGGGTGGGTGGTGGGTGGGTTGGTGAGGCATGGGGTGGGTGGTGAGTGGGTGGTGGGTGGGTTGGTGAGGCATGGGGTGGGTGGTGAGTGGGTGGTGGGTGGTGGGTGGTGGGTGGGTGGTGGGTGGGTGGTGGGTGGGTGGTGGGTGGGTGGTGGGTGGGTGTTGGGTGTTGGTGGGTGGTGGGTGGGTGGTAGGTGTTGGGTGGGTGTTGGGTGGGTGGTGGGTGGGTGGTAGGTGGGTGGATGGTGTTGCGCGCGGGTGGCAGAATCCATCATCTTTGGTCGTTATCATCAGTTGATTTTTTTTGCGTACCAGCGCTCTTCTCATCCGAGCTATCCCGCCTTTAGATGGCGGATTTGCCAAATAGTCAACTAGTTTCCAAATTTGTTCAAAATGTTCCCAGTCATTTTTTTTTTCTTTCATTGTTTGACTTATCTTCCGACTTAAAACAAACAGAGAAAAAACCAACTGGGAACTTTTAAACAAAATTATCTGTGACGATAACCGAGTGAACTTGCACATCAATATCAGGAAATTGTGGCAAATCCGCAAGTTCTTTTGAAATTAACACTTTTGTCTTATGAAAATGACAGCGTCACCATCGGGGCGGAGAACTTTGACGTGACCGGGACTTGACCCCGAGACCTCTGGTATGCAAAACCAGAGGTCTCGGGTTCAAATCTCGGTCCAGTCAAAGTTTTCTTTGCCAATTTTTAATTTTTATTTTTTTTCACGACTGGTCAGATCAAAGCCTCCAGCAGCAACAAGGGGCCGTACGACTTTGACCAGCTACGACTGGCCCAGGAACTGGGCAAGGAGAGGGCGGGAGCAGTCTGGACCATGAAGTTCTCGCCCTGCGGACGACTGCTGGTAAGTAGGGACCGCTCCTTGGGATACACGGACCCAAAAATACATACAAGCTATGCCCCATAGTGAGCTCACTCCAAGTTGAGCTTGACCATGACCCGTAGTATAAGAAAAAGTTTATTACTGGCGAGTAATAGACTATTTGTCGATGTTTGAGTGAAGATTTCTCGAGAAGAACAGCATCCCAGACCTTAAGATTTCAACATGGGGATTCTATCAGGACCACCAACTTAGAAGGAAATCTGTGGACATCGATGTTTTCCCAATCTTCCCAGTGTTGTATCGGGCCTTTAAGACGTTTGTTCTTGGCGTGCTTACAGGCCACGGCAGGACAGGACCGGCTGCTCAGGGTCTGGGTGCTGCAGGACCACTACAAGTACTTTGACGACATGCGGCAGCGCTACAGCACGGAGGCAAGGGAGCAGGCGCAGGAAACTAGCAGCGGCAGCTCCGACAAGGTCCGTAAAACCCCGCAGCACGCTGATGTGACATGAGCAGTGCCATGAAGGTTTGCCCCTGTAGGGGCTCTACCCGATGTGCAGTGAGCACCGTACACTCACTGCTCTGCCCTATTGCCTGCTGAATCTTTATAGCAGTCTTGTATTCTGTCGAACCCTAGATACAATCTTTTTGTGTCGGTGAGAATCTTATTCAGTGGAGGGTTTGCATTGTCACCATGTGTGACTCTTTTGAGGAGTGTGCGGGTCTGAAAAGGGCCGGTAACTCGACATTTCTGGCAGTGCATACTCTGCCCGTCGTCAGGACCCCCTCCCTGCCCTAAATTCCAATTGAGTTGAAATTCTTCCTTGCATCGTTTGATTTCGATTTCAAATCGAGGAATGTTTGTGAAAATTTAATTGCCATTTTGACAAAGAAAGAAAAATAGTCAATGATTGGCCTCCAGTCCTATATTCCAATTGAGTTGAAATTCTTCTGTGCATCATTCGATTTTAATCTCAAAATGTAAGAAATGTTTGTGCAATTGCAATTTTTAAGAATTAACGAAAAAGTAGTTGATGTGTGGCCTCTATCATTTTTCTTGTGTGGGGGGCCGTTGTGGAGTCGCAGGATTCTACCTCGGATCCGGAGAGGGAGCGGTCGGGGTCGGAGGAGGGCGCGGAGGACTCGGCGTGCCCCAAGGAGGCGGCGGGCGGCCCGCCCGAGGTGACGGAGGGGCCGCCGGACACGCCCCTGCGCGACAGTGCCCTGGAGGACGAGATGGCCATCTTTGCCCGCACGCCTTTCTACGAGTACTCGGGTCACACGGCCGACGTCCTGGACGTCTCCTGGTCCAAGGTACGAAGGGACTATTTTCTTTGCCACTTCCCGCCTTTGAGAAAGGTCCTGCTAGGAACGGAAAGTTGGGCCCTTCCAAAGTTTTCAGATTTGCATTTTTGATATTTTAGTCAGTAAAGCAATTTTGGTATATTACTCTATTTTGTTTTATTATAATTACTCTATTTTTTTTTAAGTTAAAACAAAAACTGTTTGCAAACTGCACTGACTATAATGACTTGCAATACGTCAATCTCAAAAGTCTGAGGGCCTGACGTTTTGATCCTACCGTAGCAGGACCTTTCTCAGGACCTTTCTAGGAGGCCCTTTAGCTTTTGAGATTTATTTTTCTATTTGATATTATTTTTTTTTATTTCAATTGGAAAAAAAAATAAGATAAAAAAGATTTTAAAAAATGGTAAAAAACGCAAGGCAAGAATGGTTTTTGGTTTTACCATGTACCAAAACAATTTTTTTTTTTGAAAACAATTTTTTTTTTTTTTTGCAGAACTATTTCATTTTGTCCTCTTCCATGGATAAGACCGTACGGCTGTGGCACATCTCACGAGCCGAGTGTCTGTGCTGCTTCCAACACATTGACTTTGTCACTGCCATTGCGTTCCATCCGCGGGTGAGTAAACCTCGTCAACATCTTCTAGGCTGACCCCAAGGCCAGGCCCAGGAAGGGCATCCGGCCATTTAATATTTTGCCTCCGCTAATTCCTCGCTTGGCTGTTAAATCAACTTGCGATGGATAACCCGTTGTGCGTTGTGTAAGGCCGTATGGTTTCTGTGCATCGCTCATCGTCCTGCGATTGATCGTAAGTTACGACCGAGTCTAGTGAAATCGACGCCTACAAGGGGATGCAACAAAGCCTCACGATGCATCGTAAATACTTAACGAGGAATAGCCCATCTTAAGTAAGTGTTGATTCATTGAGGCCATATTGATTCTGTGCATCAATCATCGACGTGCGACCGGTCGTAAGTGAAGATGGGTTTGGAGAAGTCCACTGTGGATAGGTGAGATGGGGGTGGTATGCACTAGGGGATGGAGCTTTTGAAATGAAGCCGAGGTCGAGCTCGACTTTGGAGGGATCGGATTGGGTCAGAGTTTGTCACCCTCTCTCTCTCTCTCTCTCTCTCTGTCCTTCAGGATGACCGCTACTTCCTGAGCGGTTCCCTGGACGGGAAGCTGAGGCTGTGGAACATCCCGGACAAGAAGGTGGCCCTGTGGAACGAGGTGGACGGCACCACCAAGCTCATCACCGCCGCCAATTTCATCCAGAACGGCCGCTTCTCCGTCGTGGGAACCTACGACGGCCGCTGCATATTCTACGATACCGAGGTACGAAAGAGACCAACCCCCGCGCTTCATCTAAGAAGGGGTACACAAATCAGATAAGACAGATTAGACTTGGTTTTATAAGGTTTGCTTGGTTGATAAGGTTTGCGCGGTGGAAATACTAAGGGGAAGGTTTGCTGTGACACCATGTAGCTGTGTAGAGTTACCGGATCTTTTCAGAGCCGCACTCCTTTGTGAAAGAGAAGTACTACAGTACATGGTGTCACCGCAAATCTTCCACTTGATACAAAAATTGCTGTGAAACTGAGAAAACATAAAAAAAAAAAAATTGAGGGCCTGCCGTTTCAATCCCATTGACTTCAAGGAACTTCACGAAAAAAAAAAAATTTCCCTGAAATTTGTGTGAAGATTTTCAGTCAGTGTGCAGTTTGCAACATTTGTCTGCAAGAAGCTTCTGGTACAATCAAAATATCGAATTTTTTTTTGGTTAGTCATTTTTTGGTTAGTCTTTATAAATTAGATGTGTTTTGGGGTAACCACAATCTTATCTCTGTGTTGTTGTTTTTTTGGGGGGACAGCATCTGAAGTATTACAGCCAAATTCACGTGCGGTCTACCAGAGGGCGTAACGCCATAGGACGGAAGATCACGGCCATCGAACCCCTTCCTGGTCAAGACAAGGTGAGCTGGAGCAGAAGTGCTGCATTTGTTGGCACCTGGGCCCTTTTCCAGAATCCGGCTTAGGCTTCGGCTCCGGCTTCGTCTCGGTATAATCCAAATGCTGAAATACAAGTTGGAGTTCTTTGTTGAAGTTGAAGCTCTGGATTCCCTTTCAAAACTCAGTAAGACATTCAAAAATGATGCCAAAGGCTTCCTGTTTTCATGCCTTGTACTTGAAATGGATGAAAGAACGCGAGGCAAAGCCGGAGCCTGAGCCTAAGCCGGGTTTTGGAAAAGGCCCCTGGTCTCAAACTACATTCGGCTTTCCAGCTTACCCGCCCATGCATCGCTGCCCATTGTAAAGTCACTCACCCATGTAATTTTGGTTTTAACCCTAACGCTTTGCACCTCCCGCACAGGACACACACTGTATGCCGTAATTGACCACAGTGCCCACAGGGGTGTAGGCTCACATACCACGGGTCACCACAAAAACCACGCTGCGGAATGTCGTGGTGCATGGCCCTTATCCTCCCACAGGAAAAACCATGTGTGGTTAATTGTGGTTTCAATGCCGGTTAGGGTTTTAATGAGTACCAGGCAATGAGCTGAACAATGGCAACAGAATGAAGTGCAGATGTGCTGGCTCTATGCTTATTTTTACATCAAAAATGGCACATTATTACCCCCAAAACAACCCTGTGCACTATGTATGAGTGAGTTAAACGTGGCAGTCAGATATCTTTGTGGCTTTTTTTTGGTCACGCTACATATTGTTTTATGGGAGGCTGAAAAGTCATGGGCAATGAACTTGGAAAATCGCGGGCCTGGCGCACAGCAACACCATCGGTGCTCCGAATTCGGAGACCATGGTGCGAAGTGATTAAGAGAGAACGGCTTATTCCTAAGCAAGCAGGCTGTTTGCACTTAGGCATTGTGCCAAGTGTTCTAGTACAAGTGTTTGTACCAGGCTTACACAGCGCTTGCCTCTCGTTTCTCTGCACACTGCCCTCTCCCCCCCCCCTCCCCTCCTACCCCCTGCTCCCCAGATTCTGGTGACCTCCAATGACTCGCGCGTCCGGCTGTACGACCTCCGCGACCTCTCGCTGACCTGCAAGTACAAAGGGTGCACCAACATCAGCAGCCAGATCCGAGCCTCCTTCAGGTATGGGCGGGTTGGAGTGAAGGCCAAGGATAGTGCTCAGTCTGATGCTCTCCCCCCCCCACTCTCTCTCTCCCTCCCTCTCTCTCCATATCTCTCCCTATATCTTTCTCCCTCTGTCTCTCTCTCTCCCTATCGTGGGACAATACTCATGTGAGGTTGACGATAGATCTGTGTCTTTCAACTCTTCCCCTTCCTTCTCTCTCTCCCTCTCTCTCTCCCTCTCTCTCTCTCTCTCTCTCTCTCTCTCTCTCTCTCTCTCTCTCTCTTTCTCTCTCTCTCTCTCTCTCTCTCTCTCTCTCCCTCTCCCTCTTTCTGTCTCTTTCCCCTATCTCTCCCTATATCTTTCTCCCTCTGTCTCTCTCTCTCTCCCTCTCTCTCCTTCTCTCACTCCTTCCCTCACTCACTCTCTCTCTCTCTCTCACTCCTTCCCTCACTCACTCTCTCTCTCTCTCACCTTGACCGTCCAGCCACAATTACAGGTACATAGTCTGCGGCTCGGAGGACCACTGTGTCTACATCTGGAAGACCAACTACGACTTTGCCAAGTTCACCTCGGTGCGCAAGGACCGCAACGACTTCTGGGAGGCGATCAAAGGTGAGGAGGCGTCCTCCTCTAGCCCCTGAGATGGTCTCTGAAAAAGAGCCGGTGACTCAGAGTTACCGGCTCTGAAAAGAGCCGGTAACTCTGAGTCACCGGCTCTTTTCAGAGCCACACCCCTTCTCTTAGGAGATGTACAAACCTCCCTACTGGGTATTTCCACCGTGCAAAACTTCTCAAATCTCATCCGAGAGTTTGACACCGGGTCTCGCTCTGAATCTTTTTTCTTTTTTTTCTCAGCCCACGACGTGGTGGTGACCACCGCCGTCTTCTCGCCCCAACCCTCCCTGGTGATCAAGACCACAGACGGCGACAAGCCGGCCCCCGCGGACGCGGCCTCGGGCTCCGGCCAGCAGCCCGAGGTGCACCCCGAGAGCCCCACGGCCCGGGCCAAGCGTGAGGCCAGCCAGCTGAAGGCCGAGGGGCGCACGGAGAAGAAGAGCTCCCTGAAGCGGGTCCTGGACCAGGGCGAGCTGCTGGTCTCCGGCGACTTCAACGGCGCCATGAAGGTCTTCATCAAGAGACCCAAGCTGTAGCCCCCTCTCTAACTCTCTCTAACTCTCTACCCCCTCCTCCCTCTATCTCTGTCTTTCCTTTTCTCTTTCCTTTCTAACTCTCTCTCCCTCCCTCCCTTCCTCTCTCCCTCCCCTCTCTAACTTCCCCACTCTCTCCCTCCCTCCCCCTCTCCCCTTTCTCTCTCTTTAGATCTCTCTCCCCTCTCTCTTCCTCCCTCTCCCCTCTCCCTCCCCCTCTCTCCCCTCTCTCCCTTTCTCTCTCTTTCTCGCGCTTTAACTCTCTCTCTTTCCTCTCCCTCTCTCTCTTTAAATCTCTCTCCCTTTCTCTCCCCTCTCTCTCTCTTTCTCTTTCTCTTTCTCCCTCTTCCTCTCTCTCTCCCTCTCTCCCATTTTCTCTCTCTCCCCCCTCTCTCTCTCTCTCTGTCTCTCTCTCCCCTCTCTTTTTCTCTCTCTCCCTTCCCCTCTTTCTCTCTCCCTCCCTCTCCCCCTCTCCGTTTCTCTCCCTCCCTCTCTCCTCCCTCTCTCCCCTTTCTCTCTCTGCAGCCAGTCTACATAGCCTCTTGCACTATTGACAGCCAAAGCCTCCCTCCCCCTCTTTCTGTCTCCCTCCCTCTCCCCCTCTCCCTGTTTCTCTCCCTCCCCCTCTCCCTCTCTCTCTCTCTCCCCATCTCTCTCCCCATCTCTCTCCCTCCATCCCTCTCCCTCTCCCCCTCTCTCTCTCTGCAGCCAGTCTACATAGCCTCTTGCACTATTGACAGCCAAAGCCTCCCTCCCCCTCTTTCTGTCTCCCTCCCTCTCCCCCTCTCCCTGTTTCTCTCCCTCCCCCTCTCCCTCTCTCTCTCTCTCCCCATCTCTCTCCCCATCTCTCTCCCTCCATCCCTCTCCCTCTCCCCCTCTCTCTCTCTGCAGCCAGTCTACATAGCCTCTTGCACTATTGACAACCAAAGCCTCCCTCCCCCTCTTTCTGTCTCCCTCCCTCTCCCCCTCTCCCTGTTTCTCTCCCTCCCTCTCTCCCTTCTCTCCCTCTCTCTCTCTCTCCCCATCTCTCTCCCTCCATCCCTCTCCCTCTCCCCCTCTCTCTCTCTGCAGCCAGTCTACATAGCCTCTTGCACTATTGACAACCAAAGCCTCCCTCCCCCTCTTTCTGTCTCCCTCCCTCTCCCCCTCTCCCTGTTTCTCTCCCTCCCTCTCTCCCTTCTCTCCCTCTCTCTCTCTCTCCCCATCTCTCTCCCTCCATCCCTCTCCCCCTCTCCCCCCTCTCTCTCTGCAGCCAGTCTACATAGCCTCTTGCACTATTGACAACCAAAGCCTCCCTCCCCCTCTTTCTGTCTCCCTCCCTCTCCCCCTCTCCCTGTTTCTCTCCCTCCCTCTCTCCCTTCTCTCCCTCTCTCTCTCTCTCCCCATCTCTCTCCCTCCATCCCTCTCCCTCTCCCCCTCTCTCTCTCCTCTCTCTCCCTCCATCCCTCTCTCCCTCTCCCTCTCTCTCTGCAGCCAGTCTACATAGCCTCTTGCACTATTGACAGCCAAAGCCACTTAATACTTGACAGAGTCTAAGGATCTGAGGATAGCACTTAAAGGCTAAACCATTCAGGTAAAGTCCATGAGCCACTGCGGCCACAACTGCTTCATCATTGCGTCTGACGAAGTAGTCACTCCCACGAGACCTAACACACTCTTCCCGACTGGGTAGTCAGTAAGCGCTCTCCTTGGGTTAGTAGTCATCAGTCGGACCAAATTCGCTATCTGTACATAAACTTCAGATTCTAAACAGCATGTGCTTGGGGCAACAGCAGTCTTATACCCAGACTACCCAACATTGAATTGCCATACTTAACGTATTATAAAAAAAAAAAAATCCAACAAAATATCAAAATATCTGCGAGAAAATGGCATTAGAGCCTTCAAAAGTCCACCTTGAATTTCTCTCCTTTTGTCATCCGTCTGTCTCTACAAGAAATGTACTCTATTATTCAGTGTTGCAGATATTATCTGAGAAAAGAATCGTGCAACAACAGAAAAAGAAGTAGAAGAAGTAATCTGGTCATTTTTAGATTCGCGGTTTGTCTGGGAGCTGTGAGTAATATCCAGCAGCCTAGTTCCGTTGTCTCCCAACTCGATCAAGAAACTCGAGACTCGGGTCTCCTGACGACGGGCAGAGTGCACCCTGCCCGGTGTAGCGGTCTGATCCGGGCCCCATGCTCAGATGAGACCGTTACCATATATATGGATAAAAACGTCATGCGCAGTGCGCGTAGTAGTTGTCCATTTTGAAGGCCGTGCTGAGTCGATACGGCCATTTGCATCGTAGCGCTTTCATCAGGCACGTTCGTTGACCCGTAGTTGACCCGTAGTTCCACAACTCATTACGGAGCCTAGTCTCTAGGCCTTGAACTTGGAGTTTTACATTGGGGAAGAAATGCTACATTGTTCCCCGTAATGAGGGTGCATCGATTGGCTTTATACAATCAAAAGCAAAATATAGTTTTACAAACTGTGTTCGTTCGCTGATAATCATAAAGTCACATGAAGGGCGCCCCCATGTGCTTGGTTCACTGACTCATCTGAGCACGCTGAGCAGCTGAGAACGTTGCTGCAACGTGCTGAGGTGAGCCAGTGACGTCACGGCTCAACTCAGCACGGGAGCCCGTCTGAGATCGTTACACCGGGACGTCGACTCAGCAGGCTTGAAAGAGATGAGTTATACGGTGTCTCCGCAAACTTCCCACTTTGGACTTCCGCCATGCGAGCCTTCGAATCTCATCTAGATTGTTCATTATGATGTGTTGCCTGCGCATTGTGCATGTAATCTAGACATCATTATTGTATGCCCGTACGTATGCAGTAATCTTGTAATCTTGTATAAATTGGTGCTCTCAAATTGGGGTGGTTTGGGGGGGTCTGGGGGAAAAGGTGGCCGTAGTCAGAAACCGTGCAAAGTATTCCGAGAGAGTCTGCTCTACTTGATATATGATAAGCAGTGTATGTTCAGTGCTTTGCCCGATTGCCTGCTGAAGAAAGGGTACATGCACATGTATCGACATGTACCCACATGTGCATGTAAAATACATCAATTAGCATTTTGTACTTAAACTTGCATGTACGTGCACATGCTTATGTACATTTGCATGTACATGTATGTCTTGTAGCTGGTCAGTTTTCACTGGTGATGCTTGTTTTGTTAATTGAAAATGAAAATGAAAATAAAATTGAAGAGGGGACTGGGAAAGTCTACTACGGCGGCCTTGTTTAGAGTAGTGCATCTGCTGCCCTCTGTTGACAATGCAGCGATTTATGCTCACCATTTGCTAAACGAACGTCGACAGTGAAGACAGTCCCTCAACGCCGTAACCGTGATCACTTTTTTTTTCGTCCGAACTAAGGTCCTTTTTTTCCAAAACACCCGGCGAGGCCCGAGCTCCGACACTGCCTCAAGATTTCTTCCTCCCATATTGAAGGAAGAGACACCAGAGAAAAAGGGACGTCTCGTTTAGCTGTGGTCATAGAGAAGACCGTCAGTTCTGAAAAAGGAAAAACAGAAAATGCGTCCAGCCAGCCTGAAGCTTGAACTTCAAGGACGGAAGCCAACCTTTGTTTTCAGCTTTTGGATAACAGAGGCAAAGCTTGAGCTGGATCCGGGCTTTTGGAGAAAAAACCCAACCACCTCAGTCAGACATATACTGTGGAATATGTATCCAATTTCAAAGTATACATTTTACATTTAAACAGTAAAGAATTTTGAAGTAAATACCAAAAAACTGTTCACTGACTAAAATGACTTGCAATTCTTAAATCTGAAAAGTCAGAGGGCCTGACGTTCGGATCCTAGCGGGACCTTTCTCAAAGGCCCGACCTTTCTCAAAGGCAAAGCTTTTGAGAAAGGCTAAGCCTTTGAGAAAGGTCCTGCTAGGATCAAAATGTCAGGCCCTCTAACAGTAAAGGAATTTAGCATTTTACTTTTATATATTTTATTTCACCTGCAATAAATTGTATCATGATTCAGGGCTTACCTTTTTGTGACAGAGCTAGTCACTGCACCAGAAAGCCAGTATACTATGACTTAAATCTTGCTGATGATACGTTCCTACACCTTAAATACAGGTGTTGAGCGTTTTTTCCGTAACGGTTTTGAAGTTGACCGGAGAACGGTTTTTCATTATTGCAATCATGCTGTACAATGATGTCCTTCCTTGTGGAGAAGTATTCCAGTCATGTCATCTGTGTCACAGTGCATATTTCTTTTTTAATGGAGAGTGTAAATTGTATCGGGAGCTTAGACTCTTAAATTCATCTGCTGACATTTCAGTCTGTCTGTATTTTAATTTGAATGATTTTGGGTTTTTTTTCATTCTGAAGGAAAAAAAAATGTAGATAATCAAATCCAATATGTGAAAAATGCTGAATGAAGAAAAATACATGAGCGATTGTATATACTACAAAGGAGATGAGTTTTATTATTTTGTTTATTTGTTAAGGGAACTAAAAAAAAATGGCTTTCTTGACATCTGATTTAGGGGTCGTACCCGACTCGAGGGTTTCATCCACATGGGATATGACCCACTGCCTTTGAATCTTAGCACTGGGAGCCAGTCTAACCTCGTGGGATCTGACCCAATTGGATCCGACCCTTATTAGGTTCCAGGTAAATCAAAAAAGCGAAAAATGTACTTCACGCAAAACAAATACTATGAAGGAGAATAGGAGATTGCATTTTCTTTTTTAAACAGATTATTTATCTATTATTTGTTAACAGAAATAAAGACAAACTGTCAACTTGGATTTTTAAAAAACATTATGTTTAAGAAATGAAGCAAATAGAAACGGCTTTTATAGCATCTGAATTTTAGGGATATGAACCCATGGGTTCCAAGTTAAATCAAAATGGTATCAGACCCTTTGGGATACGACCCCATAGGCTCTAAACACCTTGGGACCCACCCAGTTGGGATGTGACCCCTTGGGGACCCACCCAGTCGGGATGTGACCCCTTGGGGACCCACCCGGTTAGGATCTGACCCCTGGGGGACCCACCCCGTTGGGATGTGACCCCTTGGGGACCCACCCAGTCGGGATGTGACCCCTTGGGGACCCACCCAGTTGGGATGTGACCCCTTGGGGACCCACCCAGTTGGGATCTGACCCCTGGGGGACCCACCCCGTTGGGATGTGACCCCTTGGGGACCCACCCGGTTGGGATGTGACCCCTTGGGGACCCACCCAGTTGGGATGTGACCCCTTGGGGACCCACCCAGTTGGGATGTGACCCCTTGGGGACCCACCCGGTTGGGATGTGAGGTGACCTCTTGGGGACCCACCCAGTTGGGATGTGACCCCTTTGGAGAGCCACCCATAGGGATGTGACCCCTTGGGTACCCACCCAGTGGGATCTGAACCCTTGGTGACTCTCCAGGTTGGGATCTGACCCCTTGGGGACCCACTTTGTTGGGATCTGACCCCTTGGGGACCCACCCCGTTGGGATCTGACCCCTTGGGGACCAACCCCGTTGGGATCTGACCCCTTGGGGACCCACCCCGTTGGGATCTGACCCCTTGGGGACCCACCCCGTTGGGATCTGACCCCTTGGGGACCCACCCCGTTGGGATCTGAACCCTTGGGAACCCACCTAACCCGTGGGATCCAACCTCTAGGGATCCAGCCCCTCTCCAATCCTTCTCAGAGTTTCCTCATCGCCCTCCTCATCTCGTACGCCCGTACTATGCAGTCTACCACTAGACCGAGACCAAGGCATACTGCCTGCAGATAACATGCCAAAAACTCAGGTAGAAAAAAGTTGCCAGAGAAACATTAACGTAGATCTCCTTTCTAGTATGTACTTAAAGATGTATTCATGCAGTGAGAACTTTAGAACAGTTTCGAAGAAGCAGACGAGTACGGTGACAGGCCGGAGACCATCAACCACTCCAAGACATTTGTAGCTGATAGCTCTACCCGAGAGAATGGGCCGGGTATCTCATGACTGGTTCTGCCTCCACGCGGCAAAAAAAAGGCCTACGTTAAAAAGTTCAATTCGTTCCGTGGAGGACGAGTCTTCGATCCGAACACCTCCCCCCCCCTCCTCATTAAAAAAAAATGACGTGGTACGCTCCACAAACTCCCGCAACTCCACTGCGCCAAAGGAAGTGGCCTGGCTCGTTCCATTATCAAATGTAGGGTTGGTCCATCCGTCGCATTGTGGTTGAGCCTGGGGCTACGATAAATCGTCGTCGTCGAAGAGATCGTCAAAATCTGCAGAGACACGGAGACAAACGTTGAAGGTCAGGAACCATGGGCTTCGAGAGGAACTCTACTTCGTGAAGATATTGCAGATAAGACTTGAGAAGGTTTGCACGGTGTAATTACTAATAAGTGGAAGGTTTGCGGTTGACAACCATTTAACACTTCTCTTTCCAGAAGGAGTGTGGCTCCGAAAAGTGCCGGTAACTCAATGTTTCGGGCAGGGTGTACTCTGCCCGTCGTCCGGAAACCACTGTCCACCCACTACCTACCGTTGAAGAAGTCGCTGTGTACGGCTTTCTCGTTGGCAGCCAAGTCCATCAGTAAGCCAGCTGTCCCACCAGCCTGATGAAGGAAACAAGCCACACATTTAATTTTTAGAGCGTGGATCACATTTTTCCCGGGCATCATACAATCAGTTCATCGACGATTTTGTTTTTGCAATTAAAACAAATTGCCAAAGAAACCTGCTGGTTCTGCGTACTAAGTTCTAGTGCGACAGATAATCTCAAAACTCGTTTAAGGGAGCTACTAGTAGTAGTACTACTAGTACTACTTCTAGCGGCCCAGTAAGTGGGACTAGGTTTATCTACCATCAATGGCATCATTGCTATTAAAATTATTGATACTATTAATTACTACTTATTCTACTTACTACTACTACTAGTAAAAACTGTTATCATTCATACTCAATCATATTCATAGTGACTCATTGCAGTGACTCATATAAATACTAAAAGTAATAGTAATATTAATAATGATCTAAAATAAAGTAATTAAGTACGCAGTGGCTGTTGTTACGGCAGTCGTCCGTGTGGTTCCCTGACTTCACAGTATTTGTCAGGATGTTTAGCTCTTGGAACCAGACTATCATGTATCAATCAGCTAATAAGTAATAATCAATAGTAATACTTAGACTGGTTCGTCTGACGAGTTATACCGTCATCGTTCATACGTAATCGTTATCGTAGTTTATTTTCAGCACCCCAAAAAGAGAGAAATTGTCACACCTCGTCGAGATCCACGTAAGGTCCAGATCCCTCTGGGAACATCTCGTCGACCGCTACGGTAGGCTTCATGGCTGAAAGAACTGCGAAGGTGTGACGGAGAGGTAGATAAAACGAGGCGAATCTCTTCTTTATTACTCACAAAGTTCCGTCGAATCAATTATAAGGGGCTATCTGAATTGTACCCAGACTCTACCACTCAGTTTTGCAGCGTCCTTGCCAGCAATACGGAGCACCATACTACGGGGCAAGTAAAGTGCGCCACCTGTCATCGCTGAGAACTATCATTAGACTCGCTTCCAGTCCTCCGCACGTTAAGGCGCGTACCCGATCAAGGAAGACGTGAACCGTTTCATCTGGTGCGCATAGCGTGTCGTGGGTGTTCCAGGGTCTGTAACCTCAAGATTGCAGGCTCGATCCCCGGGGATGTAACACAGAACATTTTTCTTCTTCAAATTACCGAGTACAAACACAACCTATAAGTATCTGAAATTTCCACCAAAAGTCAACTGGTGCGCATGGCGTGTCGTGGGTGTCCCAAGGTCTGTAACTTCAAGGTTGCAGGTTCGATCCCCAGGGATGCAACAGTTAGATTTTTCTTCTTCAAATTACCAAGTACAAACCCAACGTATAAGTATCTGAAATTTCCACCAAAAGTCAACTGGTGCGCATGGCGTGTCGTGGGTGTCCCAGGGTCTGTAACTTCAAGGTTGCAGGTTCGATCCCCAGGGATGTAACGTAACATTTTTCTTCTCCAAATTACCAAGTACAAACCCAACCTATAAGTATCTGAAATTTCCACCAAAAGTCAACTGGTGCGCATGGTGTGTCGTGGGTGTCCCAGGGTCTGTTACCTCAAGGTTGCAGGTTCGATCCCCATGGATGCAACAGTTAGATTTTTCTTCTTCAAATTACCAAGTACAAACCCAACCTATAAGTATCTGAAATTTCCAAATTTCCAAAAGTCAACTGGTGCGCATGGCGTGTCGTGGGTGTCCCAGGGTCTGTAACTTCAAGGTTGCAGGTTCGATCCCTAGGGATGTAACGTAACATTTTTCTTCTCCAAATTACCAAGTATAAACCCAACCTATAAGTATCTGAAATTTCGACCAAAAGTCAACTGGTGCGCATGGCGTGTCGTAGGTGTCCCAGGGTCTGTAACCTCAAGGTTGCAGGTTCGATCCCCGGGGATGTAACACAGAAAAAATTTCTTCTTCGAATTACCAAGTACAAACCCAACCTATAAGTATCTGAAATTTGAACGAAAAATCATCTGGTGCGCATGGCGTGTCGTTGGTGTCCCAGGGTCTGTTACCTCGAGGTTGCAGGTTCAATCCCCTGGGAAGTCGAGTCTTGAATTTCATGTTTTTAAAAATTCTATTAAGGTAACCGAAGGTTTAAATAGATTGTTTTTTTAGGGGTGGGTGGGGGGACTCATGAGGCTAGAGGTTCAATGGCTCGTCTGGGAACCTCAAGGCCGAGGGTTCGATCCCGGGTGGATGCAGGTCGTCCCAGAAACCCAGGCCTCCCCAGATCAACCGGCCTCTCCAGAAACCCCAGCCTCCCCAGATCACCAACCCGCGGCGGTTCGGAGACCTGTGGCGCCCCCTCTACCCCACTAGATAAAATAAAATAAAATAGAATTTTACCCTTTTTAAGACAGGATAGATGTCGAAACAAAAGTTAAAAGGCCTTATTTATTTAATTTGAAACTCGAACAAGGACCCTGACATCGCCAGGACTCGAACACGGGTCACCAAGTTAGAAGTTAGCGAGTGTATACGCTACACTAACACATCCTTCTTACTTAAAAAACTTGGAACTAATATATAAAGCATCGTATTGGAAGTTAAAAGAAAATATATAAGTACAAACGGTATTAAGTACAAAAACTGCTATCTACAGTATGTCAACAGTTCCAACTACAAGTGGGAATGAAGTTTCAAATACAAAATTTACCATCGTGATTTCTAGAGTGAAATTTACATGTTTTCTAAAGTCCCCATTTTGTGGGTACCATGAAAAAAATTAACGAATTTAGCAAAACACGAGCAGAATGTGTTTTAAAATGTTATGGCAATGAAAATCCTCTCAGTGGGATGGAATTACAGGGAACTTAGCCAATCGTTTGGATTTGAATGTCCGAAATACTAAAAGTGACATTGTAAATGAAAACATATATTATATGAGTTATTAATGTGCTTGAAACAAACGAATGACACAAGAAACATTTCACTGTATAGAGGAATTTTGTTATTTCAATCTCACCATCCACTGACCATCTATGAAATGTCATCAAAACCAGAATAGAGCATAGTTAAATCATAGAAACACAGCATGAATTACTGCACCAATACCTTGTCTTCATATCTGTAAATGACTTTAAAGACGGTCGACCTCTTAACCCTAAACCCTTGTTGAAGAACGCAAATGAAACTCTTGAATCATTAATACATAAATATGCACAGAATTATAATATTTCTTTTCACACATTTTTTTAGGTATAAAATTTAAAAAATGTCGATAATTTTTTTTTTTGGTTAAAATTGAAATGATTGAATAAACCTAATTGACCAATCAGACGGGGTTGTCTCCGTTGTGATGTCACACCCCCGCAATGATCAGCGGCCCCTTCGAAAAGATGGCGGGTTGCGGGAACGCAAATTCGACGACTGAGTTCCACGATTTTCCCTCTTTATGAAACTCGTAGTTGAGTACGTAGCACATATAATTGTAGGTTGTTTTTAACACCCAACCAGATAAGCCAACCATTTTTATGTAGGTTGCATTCCCCTTCAAGTCATAGTTTCTTCTAGTGCGACTACGAGTGGTAGTACGATGTCCAGGTTTGAGCTGAATGATGATCTGCCAGCCTCTTTAATTGTTCTTCAGTATTTTCACTGGGATCAGAGCCAGTTAAAAGCCTGACAAAATAAATCAAACCTGTCATATTTCATATTCCTCTCGCCCTGTTAGTTTTACATCACGGTAGCGGTAACTTGACAGGGACGTCCGTTTACCGAGCGTCCCCACTGGACTTAATTTTGTCATTCTTCCGCTCAGCCTCGGTAGTTTGACAAAATTAAGTCGGCTATAGACTCGTGTGTAGGCCTACTTTGAAGCCGTAGCCAATGAATTCGGACGCAGCCTTAGGTATAATTATGGGTAACCTTCCTCCATGGGGTAACCACGTCAGAGCCAGCCGGGACGCGATTTCTTTTCCTAGTACACGAGGTCTATGGAGAGAAAATCGACAAATCAAATGCGCGGAAATCCTGTGGCCCAACCGCTACACTCGTTGCACGTGTACAGTACTGTACATGTACATTATTTTGTACAGTACGTACATGTACATGTACATGTACATGTACATGTACAGTACATTACACTGGTCCTGTGTACATGTACATGTACATGTACATGTACAGTACATGTATGTACAATGTACATGTACATGTACATGTACTGTACATTACGAGCGTACGCGATGCGTGTGCAACGAGTGAGTATAGTGGTTGTGAATATTCATGTGGGCCTCAGGATTTCCGCGTATTTGATTGGTCATTTTTCTCCCCTTAGACTTGTACATGTATGTACTGTACGTACATGTACATGTATACACACATGTACGGTACATGTACAGTACATGTACATGTACACGTACATGTACATGTACATGTACAGTACATGTACATGTACACGTACATGTACACGTACATGTACGTGTACATGTACACGTACGTGTACGTGTACATGTACGTGTACATGCACATGTACTGTACTTTACATGTACACATGTACATGTACATGTAAGTGATTGTACGTGTACATGTACATTTGTACAGTACGTACATGTACGTGTACATGTACACATGTACATTTGTACAGTACGTACATGTGTACATGTACACGTACATGTACATTACACTGGTCCTGTGTACATGTACATGTACAAGTACTGCACATGTACATGTACAGTATGTACATGTACACATGTACATTACGAGCGTACGCGTTGCGTGTGCAAAGAGTGTAGTGGTTGTAAATAATTCATGTGGGCCTCAGGATTTCCACGTATTTGATTGGTCGATTTTCTCCCCTTAGACCTCGTGTACTGGGAAAAAAAATCGCAGCCGGCACTGAAAGAGGTAGACGGTGGACGATTCTAGAACGCACCAAACACAAACACACGTTAGTCGGGTCCCCGAATGTTGTCAAGGTACCCTGACGTCGATTTCAATATTGACAACGCCCGTCTATATCCTAACGAATATCTTAATATCCTATATTGTTTGTAACACAAATATAAACATATTTTTACCAATGAAAAAAGTGAGAAATAACTGGACAGTGGAGCAATTTCTTCTGAAAAAATGTCTCTTTTTATTTCACGTCTCGTTTTACAGAAACTATACTGTACGTACAGGCATCTTTGTACTGGTCGAAAGTATACATATCGGAATCCAGCAGTCTTCTTCGGGAAGAGATCAAAATAAGTCATGGGAGTGAACATAGTGAAGTAATAACATTTCTAAGGAGCTGGATGGATTGATATTTCAGTTTTGCCCCCCAGATAATCATTCTATCGCCGGCCCGTTCTCATGATTATAAATTTTACGAATAGTTACTAACATGGAATGTTCCTGAAATCTTGGTCGGATACTGCAAAGCTTTAAACAAACATCAAAATACTTGAAAGCACAGTATTAAACATCCCCCGTGCACACGTGTAGGCTGCCAACATCGCAATTATCAGATCAAGCTGTAGTACACAATTATCAAGCCTAAAAAAAGAAGAAGTAAGTCTTCCTTTCTGTGGGTCAATTATTTTCGTAATTTTATTAAGGTTTATTTTTTAAACGAATTCATTTTGAAGACCATCGCAATATTCATGAGATTGATATGAAAATCGGTTTCTGAGGTAGATCTCGTCGACGTGATTAGAATCGATAGAAGTTGTTTTTCAGGCCGGCAGGGTTTTTTTTGATGGGGGGAGGGTGGGGGATTGGGGCACGCAACGTTTTCCAGCTGCAAAGTGATGGGGTTAAAAAAACAATAAAAGGGAAAGTGCTGTTGTGGGTAAAACAATTTCGATCGCAAACTCGAGGGGACAATAACACAAGCAGCCCAGGTAACGATCACGGCATACCGCGCTACACAAACACAGATCCTCATAGGCCGTTTTCGAAATGAAGGCTTAGGCTCGGGCTTAGGCTTCGGTCATATTTATCTTGCTCGTTATAATTATCACAGGCATCTAAAAACAAGCGTTTGGCCCCAGTTTCTTGGGGAATACCCTGTACCTATCAAGCCAACAAACCACAACCTGGATTTTCAGGTTTTGTCAGACGGAGACGAAGCCTGAGCCCGAGCCTAAGCCTTCATTTCGAAAAAGGCACTACACTATAAAAAACGTTGGGCAAAAAAAGTGGGAAATACCACTTGAAGAACTAGTTGGTGTTAATTTATATAAATGTGGGTAACTTTTTGGGATAATTACCTAACTTGAGTTGGCCTTTGGGCAAATAAAATTTACCAAAATTTGGTCAAACGATTCTTTCAAGTTGGGTAAAAGACCATGGTCGATAATACAGTAGTTAGTTACATTTTCATCTTTTGGGGGGAGTTTCGAACAGTTCTAAAAAATATTCTTTAACCTCTAATAGAGGTGCATTCCGTCCAAACCCTATACATCACAGCCGCTCCTAATGTCTAAACATGCAAGTCAAACAAAACGATTTTATGTAGATCTGGTTGGTGGAAAAAAAAAAAATAGTTCTGGATATAAGGGTCTTTGGGTCTCGGATTTCATTCAGATTGCAGCTCAGTTTTTGCGCGCACTCAATAGAGGCTATTTCTAAACGAAAAAAAGGCAAGATATGTTTTAACTCGGATTGTCTCTTTTGGGCGTCTAATTGACGACCGTTCAAACCATCTGGAATGTAACATTCAACAAATGTTGCAAACTGCCTGCTGACTTTTGGACCAACCACAATGTAAATCTAGACGTTGGGAATGTAGCAAGACGAACGATTGGGTATACTATACTCATAAGACTTAAGGCTTTGCATGGTGGGTGAATCAATATAGGAAGGTTTGAGGTGACACCATGTATAGGGTCTCTTAAGGAAGAGGTGCGGTTCTGAAAAGAAACGATTCTCATGATGACGGCCAGAGCATACTGGTCGAAACGTCAAGTTACCACCCAGGTTCTTTTCAGAACCACACCTCTTCTTTAAGAGACCTTAAACATGGTGTCACCGCAAACCTTCCTACATTAATACTATACTCGTCTGTCTGACCCCCTCTCCATCTTCTTCGGATGCTTAGCTCTGTGAACACCCTGGCTGGACCTTTCTCAAGGCGGAAGTTCCGTGTACCCATCGTCGAGTCGCACGGATAATTGTCGACTTCTTAAAAAAAACTTATGTAAAACGCAATTTTAATAAAAATTGCCGACTTCTTAAAAAAAAAACCTATATGTAAAACGCGATTTTAATACAAATTGTCGACTTCTTAAAAAACAACTTATGTAAAACCCAATTTCAATAAAAACAAATACAAACGGAATACCGGTGGTTTGGTGAACGATACACTTCGATGGGCAATACTGCTCAAAGCTTTCAAACCAGAAGATTCAACATTTATATCATGCATAATAGTAGGTCAGACTACGGCCATCTTGTGCCTAGTTCCCCTTGTGCTCAGTGGTAAAAAAAGAACCTACACCAATGCATCGGAATGGTTCTAGTAAAAAAAAAAGTACAAAGGTACCAGACTATTTGAGTCAATGAATCCGTTAGATTCTTTTGGGTACGTGCGTTTGAGTAGCTGGGGTAGCTTGTGTTTTCAGCTATTGCTTGACACAGACGAAGGTAGAGTTTGAGCACTGGCGGGAAAAAATTGTCCAAAATGGTCAAAACCAGAATACTATCAATATGGCGAATTGATATTCTTTTGGTTAAAAAATAAAATAAAAGAATAATCACCACAAATCCTCGTCGTATTGACATGACGTTGTAAAAGCAAAACGCCAGACCTACTGCGAGCGACTATGGTGAAAATGGTAACTCTATTTTGAGTAGTGAAAAAAAAGGGGGTCAGCTTTTTACAACTGAGAGCAAAAGATAAAGACGAGGCAGATAGACACCACGTGTTTCTCTCTCTCACTTAAAACATCTGTAAATAAAATATTGTGTAAATATTTCACTCGCGGGAATCTTTTCCCTTATATGTACATTATCTTCTCCAACGGCACCTGGGGGGAATCAGTAATTACCAGCAATTAGGAAAAAAACAATCCTCACTTTTTGCGAGAGTCGACAAGGATAACAATAGTACAAAAACAAAATCGCCACGATTCGAAATAAGAAGCTGTCCCCGAATATTTGAATACGCGAACAAGATTATAATTATGCAAAGCTGTCTTCGCACGCAGCACGGGGCGCATTTCTCCTCTACTTTCTTTCTACAGAGTAACTGAAAATAAATCCGCCACTAGTCAGCGACGAATTCGAAATAAAAAATGGTAAAATATGCATCTTTGGTTGAACATAAAACTCGAAAACAAAGCGTCACTGAGATATCTTCCCCAGTATAGAGAAGGCACTAAAAATATCATCCTGCAATCATTAACGAAAGCATCTATACAGTACAGTAGTTGAATTTAAATTTTTTGGGGAGGTGGGTTGACGAAATAAAAACACGGATGACGTCAAGGGGAAAAAAACCCTCTTTGGCGTGAACACGACCGAAAGCAAGGGCGCCCTCATGGGACTGACTTCACTCGGTGGGCTGTTGTTGGTTCTACTGAGGGCGTTTTGGGCGCATCCGTTGGCGAACTGCACCCCTCAAAGTCCGCCAGCAATTTATCCAGTCACAAGTCGACAAATGTGACCCGGCACAGCATAATGAGGAAAAACCCCCACTTTTGAGATTTTGAGATTTTCTAATGATGTGAAAGAGTATACCATTAGCTTTCAAATGATATCAAAATTATTTCCGTGTGAACTTTGTTGTAAATAGTACAAGGGGACTTCGCTCGTTCATTTGGTACCAACATGGTACCAAACACAACATAGCAGCCCAATTCTAACTCCTCGAAATCGGCCATTCAAAAAGGCAGGAACTTTATATTTTCATGAAAACAGTACACAAACACTCCCCCGAAATCCTCGTTTTTCAACATTTAGAGACGGATATCGGAAAAATCCTTTGAACATAGCATCCTCCAATACATTAACTTTCCGAAACTCCAAAAAAAAAAAAAGATTTTTTTTTTATCGAATTGAGAAGATACTTTCACTTCAGGCGTTGTTTACTTGAAAAGTCTTTTGGTGGGATATTCCTCATGTCGCTGTGCCAGGTCACAAATACGGTCTATTCGCAAGCAGGCATTATTTCTTTTAATGCGGACTAATGCGAAAACCACACAAAACCCCCCTTATTTTCTCTTTACTTGGTTCTGCTAATTTCACACAAAAGAGAACATTCCCTTTCTCATAGCTCCCGTCAAGTAAGAAGGGGGATCCGTTAAAATATATGCCATCGATATGAAAAAAAGTAAAAAGGCCGGATACAATCACACAAAAACGGGAAAGAAAGTCGTTAAAATCGGCCGAAAAAATACGCCAATTTGAGCCAATTTGAAACAACAAATGAGCAGGTTTTTTTCCACACACATTATTTTACGGCTCCCAATGCGGAAGCGTCTTTGGTATCGGGCCAGTACTGTGGTCGGATTCCGCACTCAGGGCTGTGGCTACGGCTGCTTGCTATTATTGGGGTATTCCACACCAACACGCAGCGTGCGGGCGGGGCATCTGTTGCCACTAGCAACAGAAAGCCCATAGCAACAGCCACGGCCGCCGTCCCGTCGGATCCACTACGGTGTCCTCTGAAATCCATATTTACACGCACTAACTCTAAAAGCCAACCAGTACAGGCCGGGTCCACTGGTTTAACCATGGAGGTTTAACATAAACCAGACAGTGAGTGAGTTACACCGGAGTAGCAGAATTTGAAACCCGGGCTCAGACCATCTGTACACACACAAAAAATCATACCTTTCTCGAATCAAATGAACTTTTTTTTTCTAAAATGGCTGACTCATACAAAGTCATTTTCCATACCCGGTATTTCACCGATTGAATGATAAAAAAAAAAACACACTTGAAATTAAAAAATAAATCCGTTTTCTGTACAGTTGAGTCAAATCTATCGAGTTGAGAGATTGTTCTCAGTACTGTGACATTTGGTGAGAGTCGGTGGATATTTCGGCCCTTCAATGATCAAAGATTCACCTTTGCCTTTTAGGCCAGGAGGTGGTGAGCAGTGCCCAGACCATAAAGACAGGAGGCGATTCGAACCCAAATCTATCAGTTTTTTTTTTGTTTTTTTTTACATTTTGCCAACTTAGGCAAGACTTCCCTCAACAGAATCTGTCTGGTAGATTCATGTCAAGAGTCAAAAAAAAAAAAAAAAAAAAAAAAAATCAACTGAAAAAAAAATCACCTGCTCTTGGTCATAAAGACCTTTATAAAGTGATGTTATTAAGCAGCCATCTCTGAGGTACAGTCCATTCACTTTCAGCTCAACCTTGCCCCTCATTAGATGCCACGGAATAACCCCCTACCCTCCCTCCTCCAGTCCCCCCACAACTGGGCCCACCCGGAGTCGTTATCGCCTGTCAGTCAGGAGCGACGCCCAAAAATTCCAACGCAGCCGCGGTCACGCGAACAACAGTACATGCAGTCTGGACTGGTGTTAGCAGTATACACTGGAGCGCTTCGTACAGCGTGCGGACCGTTCAAATCGACAGTGAAAACAGACCGGGGAAATTGGAACTGGACCGGCCGATGGGGTCAATTACTCCACAACGGCAACTTTTTCAGAAAAAATCATGAAGCCACGTGAAATACAGTCATAAACACACAAATCAGTGACAAATTGATGGTCGGAATCGTCACCTCCTGGGCAGCTGGGGTAGTTTATCGTTGGAGCCACCGTGCCCATGATTCCACGTGCCGTTTCTGGGCTGGGAGCTCCTCATTGACCACCGCAGGTAGCTCTTCACGGCGAGCAGACTTCGCAGCCAAACCGCCCTACCATCACATCTGTAGGTGTTATGGTTTTGACACACAAAACATTGCAGTACTTCATTTCTGTTTCTTCAAGGTGTTTGTTTTCTTCTGAAACCTTGGAGGTTTTTTTTTTGGCACCATCATGGAATGCCACAGATCTGGAATGAAAGGCATTGGAGTACTTCTTTGTTTGTTTTTCTCTGGTTGTCATTTTTGCTGTCAGTGGAATGAGTTATAGTTGTGGTCTCCAATGGGGCTTTGCCTGAAAGATAAACAAACACGGAAAAGAGCTTTTCATTCAAAGGGATAACACAACATTGGTCGAGGTCAAAGAACAAAGAACAGCATCCATACGTTGTCTGATCCAACGTACGCATGAAATAGCAGCTCAATCTGCCAACCGAGTCTCGAGAAAAATAGTGAAAAACACCTTCATTTGTTTTGCTAAAATGCAGCATTAAATAAATTGGGATGGCATTAGGATTGAGCATTGGGGGTTGGTATAGGTGTAGGAGTTGGGTTTGGATTTGGGTCTGGGTCAGGGTTACCTCAGTCTATGAGTTCATTCACCCACATAATATACTTCTTTACCACTGGATGCTGCATCATACACATAGGATTTCTTATATATCTATTTTTTTATTTTTTTTTGGTGGGGGGTTTGTTGTTGGGGGATTGTTAGGACTTACTTGCTGCCGTATTCAGTGAGTCTCTGGCGGATATTGCGGTACTGGTTGTGTTTCTGCTCCAGGGAGGCAATCTCGGAGATCATGGCACTGACCGTGGCAAAGCAGACCTTGGGGTCCTCAATACTGATGGTGGTCTTGGCCGGCAGAGGGAGTCCCTGGTAGACGGCCTGCGTAGCGCAGGCATCTGTGGCAGGGGGCACCAGCCATAAATTATTTCATAAAAGATCCGATCCAGACTCACTCGTGACTTGGTTTTGAGTCCGACTCGTGTCTCATTTTTCCGTGACTCGATTACAAATGACAGGGACTTGCATGACTTGTTTTGTGTTTAGAAGAATACAGCAAAATTTCAGCTGCTTGTGGTTTTAACAGACTCCTACTGATGAACCTGATTACATGGGTTGATCATTTCATTTTCTCTCCACCGTTGACATACACTTGATCATCTGTGTACCGGTATTTATATATATATTTTTTTAATGCAAAATAAACCAAAACAAGGCTGACAGACCACTCGAGGTTAAGGGCCAGAGAAAGAAGGAGATAGAGAGGGACCCAGGAAGGCCGGAGATAGGAATGAACATTCCTTTTTAAAGAGGGCAAGATTGTAGGAAGAGGGAAAGCAAGAACCAGGAAGGGAATTCCAGATGGAGGCAGAATGAGGGTGTTTGAAGACCTATTACTAGTGAATTCGATTCCGGAAAAAAACAAACACTGGAAACTGTGTGTCAAATAGATCTAGTATTAAACTTTAAAGGCCCAATGCAACATTGGGAAGATCGGAAAACATCAATGTTCATAGATTTCCTTCTAATTTACACAGTTTGTAGATGGTCATGATAGAATCCTCATGTTGAAATCTTACGGTCTGGGATGCTGTACTTCCCTAGAAATCTTCACTCCAACATCGACAAATAGTTTATTACTTGCAAGTCATAAACTATTTCTTACACTTCAGACTGGTGCAAAAACCTTGACTTTTTTTTTTACCTTTTTCTACTTTCTCAGATCACCATTTGAGCTAAAACCTTCGCAGGATTGCTGTTTTTGGGATGTTTAATGGGTTAGCGCACAAACTGTGGCAATCTTTTGACCTTTACCAGTGTTGTATAGGGCCTTTAAGATGATTTCTCACTCGGACTCAACCTGGACGACTAAGACACGGGGCTCGAGAGAAGCAGCTTGTACTCAGACTCAGACTCGGACCCTTTTTGGACGCGAACAAGTTTGGAGCCAGCGTACCGGTACCTTGTAAGGTGTGGAGGGCAGGCAGGTGGGCCATGAACAGACAGCGAATCTTCTCCAACTCCCTGTCAGGGTCAATGTCCAAGCAGATGCTCAGGGGAAGCCCACTGCACGGACAAACAGACAGACAGACAGACAAACAAATGAAGCAAACAAAACAAATGAAATGCAATTACGAACATGCATACCGATGTCATTATACTTCACTTTTAGCATTAGATAAATGAACCGGTGTTGACAAAATGTAAAAGCACATCATACTTCTATAAATGTGACCTAAGATGGCGTAATGAGGCATCTACTCCAAAAATCCTTTACGAGTAAACCAAAGGTCTCCAATGCACAATGAATGACTATCCAGGTCGACTGGGGATGGCCTCCAACTGGACCCAGACAATTCTAACTGTCACTTGGCCACAGGGCTATCGCTAACTTCCAGTCCATTGACACGCCAACACTACAACCACCATCCCTCCGTGCTGGGAGTACGTCTATAGAAACCGACCGCTCTCTCTTACCCAGTGACTTGTGTGCACCCCTGGGCCGTCTCTGATGGGGCCTTGCAGCTGTGGACCACAGACACAAAAAAACATCAATGCGTTAATCTAAGCATTTTTAGTTAATACAAAAACTGTTGCAAACTGCTCACTGACTAAAATGACCGGCAATACATTAATCTCAAAATGTTAGAGGGCCTGGCATTTCGATCCTAGCGGGACCTTTCTCCAAAAGGTCCCGCTAGGATCGAGACGTCAGGCCCTCAGACTTTTGAGACTTTGATAAAATTGTGATTAGCAGCAGTGCAATGGGGCGAGCGTTTGCACTCACTGATGTGCAGTTAGCATCATACATTTGTAAATCAAGCAAAGCACTGAGCGTCCAGCGCTATATATAAGTCCGTCACCACAGAATGGTGTGGTAACAATGATGATGACAATGCTGAGAAATGGCAGAGAAACCTTTGACTGGAACGGGACTCGAACCCGAGACCTCTGGTTTGGCGTACCGGGGAGCTGTGGGTATGTGTTGGAAGGCTGTGCTACAATGTACTTGCACAGGTCGAGGGACGCACTGCTCATCAGGGCGAATTTGTTTACAAGGTCCTAGCACCAAGCTGAAGGCGAGATTGTAGAGTCAGAACGGAGACGTCTCGATGAGGGCGGTAGCTTACACCGTACTTTGCACCGGGCATTGCAAAATACCAAGGAGCCATTTTTGGGAGGACAGCCCGAAGGGGAACTTCCTGCTCAAAACTGACAGGGCATTTATGGAGTGTTGAATCTGTGGCCGTGCTGAGGGAGATGGGGGAGGGGGGGGGGGTTGGACCTACCAAATCCAGTGTCCATTCTTGAAGGCAGCGGGGTGATAGTAATGTAGGCGATGCTTATTCGTCTTGCAAATGTTGAACAGGATATCCAGCCTTCGGGAGGAACCAACAGAAGGAGAGAGACATTTTGAGAGCAAAGAAAAAAATTTGAAGGGACTGGGACATAAAACTGACTGCCTGCTTGTCTGCCTGCCTGTCTACCTGCCTGCCAGCCTGCCTGCTAGCTTGCCTGCCAGCCTGCCAGCTAGCTTGCCTGCCAGCCTGCCTGCTAGCTTGCCTGCCTACCTGCCAGCTAGCTTGCCTGCCAGCCTGCCTGCTTGCCTGCCTGCTAGCTTGCCTGCCTACCTGCCTGCCTGCCCACCCACCAGCGTGCCTGTCTGCCTGCCAACCAGCCCGCTAGTTTGCTTGTCTGCCTGCCTGCCTGCCTTCCAGCTTGCCCGTCAGTCAATTTGACAGAGAAAGCTGAGACACACACAACCTAATCCAAGCTTCGGCGTCAGTGGTCAGCTTACCATTCTTTCTCCTCCACACAGTTATTGGCTTGAATGTAGAGCGCCCTCTCTGGCTGGACAACCTGGAACATCTGGACAGAGGCAAATCCAACCATGGACGGAGTAAGTGACGTACATGCATCTACCTCAGTCAGCCCCAAATGATCTTTGTCACGGTTTCAAAATTGCTCAAAAGTTCCCAGTCTTTCAATGAGTGTTTGCCCTGCTCTACGTGATAAGCAATGAATGCCCAGTGCTTTGCCCGATGAACAAATTTCAGGCAGCTCGGGCGGGATTCGAACCCGCGACTCCCGCTCTCTAGTGCAGACGGCTTAACCGCAAAAGAGAGATTTTGCATGGTGTCACCGCAAACCTACTCCTTCTACGTCTTAACCGCTTGACCGCTGAGCTGGTCTAGGTCGCCTGGCGGATTCAAATAATGAAATGAGTTCTCGGTCAGTTGTCCCTTTTAATGTGACTGACAAGAAGGTGGCGACATCTTTGGCGCGACTTGGGGGAACGTTGGGGAACGGTGGACGATCACGGCGTATTGCGGTGATGGGGGGGGGGAATGCCGACTCACAAATTGCATCTGAAAGGACTCCTCCTGGAGTTTCTCCACGGCGAGGATGTTGTTGACCGAGATGGAGCAGAGAGGCTTGCTCTCTGTCGGGACGTCAAGGAAAGAGAAGAGAAAATTTGCTGACGGGAATGCAAATGAGGGTGTGAAGCCCCCGGGGTGGATATTTTTTTTCCCCCAAGCCTCACGATGCATCGCAACTCAACTTACGGCGGATAACCCTCCGTGGGGTTTCATATAGGCCGTAACTTCCAATGAGTTTGGTGAAATTGACCGCAAACCAATGGTCCCTTCGTGAGGTTTTATATAGGCCGTAAGTTCCAATGAGTTTGGTGAAATTGGCCGCAAATCAATGGTCCCTTCGTGAGGTTTTATACAGGCCGTAAGTTCCAATGAGTTTGGTGAAATTGACCGCAAACCAATGGTCTGGGGTTGGGAGGTACTGGAAGGTGTGATCAACAAGCATTTTGGTAACAAGATATGCCGAAAAAATAAATAAATAGAGAGTCATTACGCATACGGACCAACAACACAGAAGACCCAAACTTAGGAAAGAAAAGCAGCCCCACTTTTTCCGAATCACCTTTTTCCTTAGATAAGACTAGAAGGTTTGCATGGTGGAAATACTATTTGAAGAAGGAGTGTGGCTCTGAAAAGAGCCGGTCACTCGAGTGACCGGCTCTTTTCAGAGAGACACACTCCTTCTTCAAAGAGAAGCGCTACATGGTGTCACCGCAAACCTTCCATTTTCACTCACCTTTCTTCTTGCTGTAGGTCAGCTCGTGGTTGGTGAGCTGGAACCACCTCCGCTTGAAGTTCTTGCGACCGAAACCGAGGAACTTCTTCCGGCCCTGGGCTCTCTTGATCATGACCCTGGAGGAGGAGGAGGAGGGGAGGAGGAGGGAAGGAGAAGATGGGCTGCCTGGTGTCTGGATTCTGCCTCCTGTCATTCCTGTCCCCCACTCCCTTGGCGTCACCTTCTTCTTATTCTTCTTGTCCATCATCTTCATTGTCTTCTCAATCCTTCTCATCCTTCAAATCCTCCATATCCTCATCCTAACTATCCTATTTATCTTCCATACCGTCCTGTTCCTCTCCACTCTCAATATCCTCATCAGCCCCATCATTTCAATCCTCAACATTCTTCCAACCTTCCAATCCTCATACTTCCCTTCCTCCTCATTCTTTCCATTCCTCTCATCTTCCACATCAGCCCCATCCTCCTCATACTTCCCTTCCTCCTCTTCCTGTCCATCCTTCCCATCTTCCTCACCCGCCTCATCCTCCTCATCTTGACCCTTCTCATCCTTCCAATCCTCCCCATTCTCCTCATCCTCCCCATCTTCCCCATCCTTCCAATCTTCCTCATCCTCCTCATCCTCCCCATCTTCCTCATCCTCCCCATATTCCTCATCCACCCCATCTTCCTCATCCTCCCCATCTTCCTAATCCTCCTCATCCTCCCCATCTTCCTCATCCTCCCCATCTTCCCCATCCTCCCCATCTTCCTAATCCTCCTCATCCTCCCCATCTTCCTCATCCTCCCCATCTTCCTCATCCTCCCTATCTTCCTCCTCCCCGCCTTCTCTCAGATCCTCCTCCTCTGCCCTCCCTCGTTCTCTCCACCATACTTACCCTTCCTTGAGGGTGATGGGAGCCTCTATTGCCTTCACTTGGGCCTGACTTGATGAAGAGATCACTTCAAGAAACTGAAATAGAGGAGAAAACAGAAAAGAATCACAGGGTTAAAATAAACCACCCAAACAACCATATCAAGCTTTGGGAATTTTTTTTTTATCTACATGACCCCCAACCCCAACCCCAACCTCAAGCCTCAGCCCAACCCCCAAGCTCCAACCCTATCTCCATCTCCAAGCCCAACCCAAACACTACCTCTAGCCCAAAAAAACTCCTTCCCCATCTCCAACCCTGACCCAGATCCCATCCCAAGTCCCAACTCAAACACCAAAAAAAAAAAAAAAAAAAAAAAGAAGCTCACTCCCAACCCACAACCCAACTTAAGCCCCAACCCTTGTCCCAATCTCAACCCCCAGGCCCCAACCCACACACAAAGCCCTAAGTACTAAGCCCATCTCCATCCCCAACCCCAAAACCCCAACCCAAAACCCAACCCCAAATCTCCATTCCCCAACCCCATCTCAAACCCCAACACCTAAACCCTAATCCTAACCCAAACCCCAAACCCATCTCCATCTCCAATGCCCAACCCAAATGCCCAGCTCCAACCCTCAAACCCCAACCCCAACCCTAACCTCAACCCCAACACCTAAACCCTAACCCTACCCCAAACCCCCAACCCATCTCCAATGCCCAACCCAAATGCCCAGCTCCAACCCTCAAACCCCAGCCCCAACCCCATCCCCAACACCCAATCCCAAGCCCGAGTCCCAGCCCACGCCAGCTCTCCGTAAACCCACTAGCTACCTGGGATTCCTACTCACCCGTTTGATTCCATCCATGCGAGTCTCATTCAGTATGTGCACGTAGAGAGGGCTCATGTATTCCTCCTTCCAGTTCACGTTGCTCTGCAAACCAATATCAGAGTCAATAGTCCACTGAACGGCACTAGAACTGTCATGAGAGGAAGCACCTACTTTTGTTTTGACTGTGGTCCACATGCTTCTTTCCAGACTGAGGAAACTCATTCTGCATAAAGCCCCTACAAAACACTGGTCGAGGTCAAAGAATAGCATCCATACGTTGTCTGATCCAGCATATGCATGAAATAGCACACCTGTGAAAATTTCAGCTCAATCCGCCTACCGAGTCTTGAGAAAATCGTGAAAACCGCTTCATATGTTTTCGCGAAAATGCAGCATTCAACACCGAACTGTTTCGAAAAAATAGCTTAGATCTCGGTGAGACGTTAACGATTTCTTTTACTCTTTTCTCCCAAAATACAACATTTTAGGCAGAAATATTTCAGTGCGAGGTTTCTACCATAACCATCTTCAAACTGTATAAGTTTCATGTAAATCTGTGAACATTTCAGTTTCTGATCTTACCAATGTTGTGTAGGGGTTTAAAAAAAAAAAACATGTTTGAAAAACAATTTTTTAATTTGTTCAAAAGGTTTTTCCTTTGTTTGACTTGACTTGAATTGGAAAAGCTGCATCCACTTGGTGTGATTCCCGAGCTGCTGTAGCCAGGTTTACAACGATTGGTTGTTTGCATCTGGATGAAAGCGGGGGGGCGTGATCGCTGGAGATATACGGCAGTTAATGGCCGAATTGGTTCTGACTGCCACCCCCAACCCCCGGCAGGGACTAGTTGACTATTAGGGAAGGCTGGGGGTGCCAGCCGGTAACATTCAGCCACTAACTGCCGCACATCTCCAGGGATCACGGCCCATTTTCAGCTTTTAATAATTTAAGGTACTTTAAAAAAAATGGTTTCTTAACTACAAATGTATCTCAGCAGGGCTTACCAGTTTGTCTGGGTTGACGTGGTTACCTATTGTTTGGATCGCCTTGGAAACCATCTTAAGTGTTCTTGAGGTGAGTTCATCCTTAAAAAAAAAAAAATAATAAAATAATGACAAAAACACAAAGCAGACTGGCCGAAATATCGTGTGTGTATGACTCCCATAATTCTTGTCATCAGGTTTAAACACCCAGAAGGGTGGATGTGTGCGCATTACAAGTCTTTACCATTATTATTATTAATAACACTTCAAATCTCATTCACGTACATTCTACAAGACATTTCACTCAAGCCACTGCGCTCATTTTATTTATTTATTTTATTTATTTCATCTTTCGGGATACATGTACAGCATTCACATCACAGCACACAAGTAAGAAAAAAAAAAAAGTTGAAAAAAGAAATAAAACAAAGAAACAAATAAACAGACAAACAACAACAGCAACAATAACAGAAACAACCAATTAACTCCCGAAGGATTGCCCAAAAGAAACTAGTTTCTGTCAGGGGGCTCTCCAAACCAATTGGATGACAGAAAACTAAAAATATAAAATATATAAATGTATATGGAAAAAGAACTAACTAAATTACAAATATGCCAAATATACCAATTACCGAAATAAATAATAAATCATGCCCCTGATCATTTTCCTCCCGGGCCGGCCATGGTTTCGGCTCAGCCACACGGACATTTAGCGGCCGCCAGACTTACGGCATTGTCGGTCCTGAGGTGGAAGAGAGTGGGCGAGAGGATGGCTGGGGCAAAGAACCTCAGGAAGACGAACCCGCTGACGGCTGAGTACTTCACATCGGGGTCGTCTAAACAAAGGAACGAGAACATTAATTTACAAACAATTTCCCAAAAGAAGGCATCACTTTCCTCAGACTTCAATTTCACTTTAAGTTATGTACTGTCGTGGGTTAACAGACACCATCATTTGCTGATATACGCCCGGATTGGTTTATTCACAAAACTCAAGTGGAAACACCACGAAAAACAAACCCCCAAAACAAACTCCACACAAACAAAAAACCTGCACAGAGAAGTGGAAAAGTGGAACATTGCTGAAATGGACATCCCAGGATCCATGAAAATTATTCGGTATAGCGGTCATTCATTATAGCAGTTGCGGCCGCATGTTTTGTACACAAAAATCAGGAGCCAAAGGGCATGTTCGCAATAGCCGAATGATCGGTATATCGGCGTTCATTATAGCGACGTTCCACTGTACTATACAAGTGCTACAATCTTTGAACTGACTTTTTCTATCAAAATGCCTATCTCAGGAATGAACATAAAAGAATTGTGAGGAATTGTGTAAGTTTGAAAAATTGCAAAGAAAACTTGCACTGAACCGGGACTTGATCCCCAGGCCATGATCTTCTTGCCCTTTTTAAAGAGGGATGTCAATTCCTATCTCCAACTTTCCTTAGCCCTTAACCTAGAGTGGCTTTACAGCCTTGTTTTGGGCAAACTTGCATGAATTAAAAAAATAATCCACATGAAATGGTGACGGGTTGCGGAACGGTAAGACGCGAAAGTTACCTGGAAAGCGTTTCTGTGCGGCCTCCTTGATTGCGTAGAAGCATTCGCACAGCGTGGTGGGGCATCCCATGGCCGAGTCTATGACAGCCTGGTAGGCTTTCTCCACATACAGCCGCAAGTTCTCCTAAGACAAGCACACAGACGCAGACACACGCATACCTGAATCTGTACCACTGTGGAGACATTCTTGTGCACTAATACAACCGAATG
This sequence comes from Luidia sarsii, assembly GCA_949987565.1. Classification (NCBI taxonomy): domain Eukaryota; kingdom Metazoa; phylum Echinodermata; class Asteroidea; order Paxillosida; family Luidiidae; genus Luidia; species Luidia sarsii. Next base: position 12,511,463 of record OX465116.1, read on the forward strand.
AGAAACAAATGTTTTTGAAAATGCTCCCGTTTCAACCACTTTCACTATCCTGGGTAAAAATTTGGACCGTATGTCCCTTTATATAAAAAACATTTGCGACAGATTCTTACCTATCATAATTTCCCCCTTTTTGAGAGATTTCCAAATACAAGTTTCGTGAAAGCCTTGTGGAGACCTATACATCTTCACAATTTCCCTGTGGAGACCTATTCAACCTATTGGACTAGGTCTCCACAGGGCACTAGATTCCTGCCCATAGTGTACTTTTACTGATTTATTTCACACTCGGTATTCCCAAACAAGTTTTGAAAATGGTACATTGATGAAAGAAACAAAACGTGCCTTGGTCATGGGCACCAGAAAGTTGCCCAGGCAACAAAGTGGGTTAGGCAAAATGTTGGCGATTGAGCCGCCCTGTGAGACTGGCTAGTAAAAGGTGGCTACCAACCAAGTTGGTGTCCAGACTCTCGCCGTCTCTCAGCTTGGACGGGTCGATCTCGCACGGCTTGCGCTCCTCGTAGATGCAGTCCAGGAGGTCCCTCAGTGTGTCGTACAGGTAGTGCAACCCCTCCATTCGCATCAGCTCGTCTATGCACTTGGAGGCCAGCGAGTTGCCACGGAAGATGGTGTTGGGGTCACTAGGGGGAGAGGGAGAGGGTTGGGGGAGAGTGAGAGGGTTGGGGGAGAGGGAGAGGGTTGGGGGAGAGGGAGAGGGTTGGGGTAGAGGGAGAGGGTTGGGGGAGAGGGAGAGGTAGAGGGAGAGGGTTGGGGGAGAGGGAGAGGGAGAGGGTTGGGGGAGAGGGAGAGGGACAGGGCAAGGAAAGGGAGAGGGAGAGGGAGAGGGTTAGGGGAAAGGGAGAGGGTTGGGGGAGAGGGAGAAGGAGAGGGACAGGGAGAGGGACAGGGAGAGGGACAGGGCAAGGAGAGGGAGAGGGAGAGGGAGAGGGTTAGGGGAAAGGGAGAGGGTTGGGGGAGAGGGAGAAGGAGAGGGACAGGGAGAGGGAGAGAGAGAGGGACAGGGCAAGGAAAGGGAGAGGGAGAGGGAGAGGGTTGGGGGAGAGGGAGAAGGAGAGGGACAGGGAGAGGGTTGGGGGAGAGGGAGAGGGAGAGGGTTGGGGGAGAGGGAGAGGGACAGGGACAGGGCAAGGAAAGGGAGAGGGAGAGGGAGAGGGTTAGGGGAAAGGGAGAGGGTTGGGGGAGAGGGAGAGGGAGAAGGAGAGGGACAGGGAGAGGGAGAGGGAGAGGGACAGGGCAAGGAGAGGGAGAGTGAGAGGGTTGGGGGAGAGGGAGAGGGTTGGGGGAGAGTGAGAGGGTTGGGGTAGAGGGAGAGGGTTGGGGGAGAGGGAGAGGTAGAGGGAGAGGGTTGGGGGAGAGGGAGAGGGAGAGGGTTGGGGGAGAGGGAGAGGGAGAGGGACAGGGCAAGGAAAGGGAGAGGGAGAGGGAGAGGGTTAGGGGAAAGGGAGAGGGTTGGGGGAGAGGGAGAAGGAGAGGGAGAGGGAGAGGGTTGGGGAAGAGGGAGAGGGACAGGGCAAGGAGAGGGAGAGGGTTAGGGGAGAGGGTTGGGGGAGAGGGAGAGGATTGGGGGAGAGGAAGAGGATTGGGGGAGAGGGAGAGGGTTGGGGAGAGGGATGGGGAGAGGAACAGGGAGAGGGACAAGAACAAGGCAAGGAGAGGGAGAGGGAGAGGGAGACTATGATCAAACTCCTTCGTGATGGCAGCCTGAAGTGGTTTCATTTTGCAGGCATTACATAACCTCAAACGTGACGAACAGCTCCCACTCCTACAGTACAGTATCAGCTAAATTTCCCCGACTCCAATACTTCAAGAGAGAAGTCACACCGTTGCCTCTGTGAAATCTCCCGTTTTCTAAAATCCAGTGGAGACACAGCTTCCGCAAAAGAAAACCCCCCCCCCCCACAACGAGGAGCCGGTTTACCTTGTGTCGCAGACCTCGTGTCGGGCGAGAGACTCAATGAGAGGGGTGATGGCGTTGTGGTGATGGAAGAGACGAATGAGTGGTCTGGCAGCCTCTATCTTGTCCTTGACAAGATTGCCCAAAATATGCACGGCACTCGCTGACGTTGGCTGCACCAAAGGAAAAAAAAAATGAAAAAATGAATACAAAACGGGGGTGTGGTCCACGGAGAAATCCATGTTTAAAAGGGTCTATGCAATACACAAATTTTGATCATCACTGAAATCCATTCTACAGAACTGTTTTGCAATGTTGCTAACAATGATCTATTTTGAATATACCGGTACTGCAAAAAAGAAGCTTCAGATCCCTAGATGACAGCAGAAAATGAGCTCGACTGTGATATTTATTGCAGAGACCCTTTAAAGGCCAAATACAACATTGGGAAGATCGGAAAACATGTCCACAGATTTTGTTCTAATTTACAGTTTGTAGATGGTCATGATAGAATCCTCATGTTGAAATCTTACGGTCTGGGATGCTGTACGTCCCTAGAAATCTTCACTCAAAAATCGACAAATACATGTAGTTTAATATTGCAAGTAATAAACTATTTCTTACACTACAGAATGGTGCAAAAACCGTGACGTTTTTTTAAAAACTTTTTCTACTTTCTCAGATCACCATTTGAGCCAAAACCTTCGCAGGATTGCTTTTTTTGGATGTTTAATGGTTTAACGCACAAACTGTGGCAATCGTTTGACTTTTACCAATGTTGTATAGGGCCTTTAAATGCTTTCGACTGGTGCTACCATCCCGGCAAAGATAGTCAGCTTTTTTGAGGAGGATGCCCCCAAAGGACTAGATATCTCGGGTGGTAAGAGTGTTGGGTACAGGTTCAGGTCCCATTCAAGCGAAAATATCTTCACTCTTTGTTTCCTTCTCCTCTGCTAGATTAAAAATACAGTTAAAAAAAAAAGCTGCAGCCACGTCTGTGTGATCTGCGGCACTGCTGTAGCCGGGTTTAAAACAAACTGCCGTTTTGCGTCCGACTGAAGAAAAAAAAATGGGGCGGGGATGGGAGTGATTCCTTGGAGATACACGTACACGGCAGTTACTGGATAAAATGTTAAACTGACTGGCGCCCCTAACCCAAACTCCTTCTCGAAAGAGAGAGTCTATGAAAGAGTCATCTGGTGTCACTGGAAATTTCTCTGCGTTGTGATCCCGCCGCGCCGCGCAACGCCTTCTGAGTCTCATCAGAAGCCCACGCACCCAGCAGCCCACCCACCTCAACCTCCGGGGATCTCAGGAGGATGTCCCTGATCTGTCCGTAGTAGTGGGACGGAAGGACGTGGTCCTGCTGGTAGTTGATGCGAACTCGCAGTGACCCCAGGTCTGTCCGGCTCAGCTTTCCCGTCTCTCGTGGCTTCAGGCAATACCTGCCGGCCCCCCCCAAAAAAAACCCAGGATTGGAAGGTGGAGTCGAGAAATGCTTGCATTGTCAACAAATGCCGACAGAAAAAAAGTAACAACTTCATTGCACTTTCATTAGTTTCATGATGCTTTGCACTAGTCTAATATATTCATCAGAAATTTACGCTCAAGGATGAAGCATGAATGCAAATGCCACTCCGTGACTCGTTTTTTGACTCGTTTTTTTTTCCCCACAAGATTAAGTCCCAAGTGCAATGCGACAATGCTGACATTTTGAATGACTTCACGAGGCGGATCGTGGGCCGCCTGCATTTGCATTCATATGAGATGCATTTCATGAGACGGTCGGTTCCAGGAAATGTTAAAAAGAACGGGCGGAAAGAAAAGCAAGTGCCCAATGTCTGTGCGCTTACAGTAACGCATGCCACGGCAGATTCTCTTTGTTCTTCTGTAAATTGGCGCCTGCCGATATCTGCTCGATGAGGCTTCACGATATGCTTCTCTGAACCGTCCCACGCATTTTGACACCAAATACATGCTGATATAAGGCCTACGGTGCAGGCGTTACATTGTAATGCGTGGTCGCATGTCGGTAAAATTTGGCAAATTCTACATTTTTCTATGTGTTTCTCGACGGCAGTATCAATCATCACTTCAAAAGTCCTTTGTAGAATGTGTTCCTGTCTTCTCCACAGAAAATATAAAAATACAAAACAATTGAGTATTGTTTTAAAGTCAAACAAACCAAAGAAAAAAAACTGACTGGGAACTTTTGAACAAATTGAAAAGAATGGCAAAGAAAACTTATCTGGGTGCCAAATTTGGGGGCGATAGCAAATACCGTTGCTGAGATCTAAAGGGGCCATACTTCCCGCCCCCCTCCCCCTCTGGACTGTAAGATCTCTTGGGATAATCTGGCCCTTATTCGGGTTCGAACTTACCATGCCTTGTGCTGACCGCTGGACAGGTTGATGGATCCAAGCACTAGCCTGACCTCGCCGATAAACACTCCCTCGCCCAGCGAACCCGACGCAGAGTTCCACATCGCGATTCTGCAGACGACCACAAAAACAAAAACCAACCAAATAACTAAACCAGCATCGAGACATTCTGCATTTGAGAAAGGTCCTGCTAGGCCCGCCACAAGACCGGGGGTCCGATTTCTTAGAGCTGCTTCATTGCCAAATTTTGAAGCAGAAAATGTCACGATTCGTGAAAATTACTTGGCTATAACTGAGTGCCATGAAATAGGGGTGAAAACACGGTGAATTTTCTTTTCACGGCTAAAATTACATTTCCACCCCATTTTCACGGTTTAGATGTTCATAGTGATTATGGGTTCGGAGGTGGCTGATGAGGCCAGTCCGCACACGGAAGTGTCCGGAGCACTGTGGACAGGACAGCGAGGCCGCACGGCTAGGAGCTGAGGAACCGTTGCCAGGATTGGTCTTGGCTGCCTCAGGATCACCTCACTTTTGTTATGCGCTAAGCAAAGAATAGTGGAATACAAGTCAAAAGCAGTTGACATCACATCCCAACGCTGTGTGTAATTATGTTAGCACAAGGAAGAATTTTCACGAAATTGGGCCCAGGCCCCATCCAATTCTGCTGAAATTCGGCTAAGCACGGAAAAAAGTCTCCCTCGTGCAGGCAGGATAACAAACCGCATTGTGACATGGTGCCTTTGTATTCCACAATTTTTCTGGGATACTTTGTAGTCGGCAATCGTTTTACACGTGGGTGCTCTTTTGTTTGACACGCGCACACATTCGCGGGCAAACTGGACTCTTTCCCGAGGGAAATAACTCCCAACATGTCAATTTTCCTGAGTGCAGCGCACTGTGTCATTATCACCTTCTGTCATAAAAAAAAAAAATGTCTTTTGCAAGCGGAGAGACGGTAAGAGCAGCTTCGATTCTGACCGAGCTGCTCAAATTTCAGAGCAGTCTGCGAAATGTTTTGACAGTTTTCCCCCAAGGGGCTCCGGCCCCTCGAATCGTGAGCTTTGCATAATCTGCCTCGGTGCACAGCTGGTGGACAAGCATTGAGACGCTCTTTATCCTGTACGTCTTTCGTACGAAAAAAAAAAAATATCCAAGGAGTGCATTCGCAGAAACTAGAGTCTACCACAAAGAAGGTGGCAAACGCCCACCCAAGAGAGTCGGTAGGCAACGTTGTTGCGTATCATCTTTTACACTGAATATAAGGTACACGTCCAATAAGCTTTTCCCCGGGCGGACCCCGCATTACCCCCCCCCCCCCCCCCCGAGTGACCCGGTTTCCACGCCGAGGAAGTTGACGAGGCAAACGATGTCAGAAAAATCCAGGGCTGGACCCCGGGGGAAGCTGATCGAACGAGACTAAAACCGTTAGGAAGGGTGGAGGGTGGGGAGGGAGGGGGGGTTGGGGTTGTGGGGGAGGGGGAAGAATTGTTTTTCGAGTGGACACGTCAAAGTGGCTGCTCTTCGTCTTTTTTGGGGGGGATTGAGGCCCAACTCGGTGCATTTCTCTGCGGGACCTGACTCACAAGAAGGGTTGGAGTGCTTGCGTCGTCAACCCTTGTTGGCAGAGCTGCGTTGGCGACAAACAGACACTGGAGGGGAGAAAGGTTGTCGCCCCCTCGACCCCCCCCCCCCTTGCCGAGGTGTGACTGTGTTTAAAGGGACGCGCAGAGCCGCAGACCTGATCATTCTCCGGCCGATTGGTGAGATGATGCTGGCTAATTCCCAGCCAGCGTTTATGCTGGTGCAGACTTTATGAGGGAACCCATGAAGAGCCTGGCCAAGTGCTTGACTGAACTCTTTGAGGAACAGTCAGTAAAGATATCTACTAGGACACCAAAAGAGCCCGGTGGGCTACCAAAAGAGCCCAGTGGGCCCCCAAAAGAACCAAGTGGGCTGCCCAAATAAAAGTGGACTGCCCAAATAACCCAGTGTGCTGCTGGAAGAACCAGTGGGGCTCCAAAAGATTTCAGTGCATGGGCTGCCAAAAGAACCCAGTGGGCTGCCAAAAGAACCCAGTGGGCTGCAAAAAGAACCCAGTGGGCTGCCAAAAGAACCCGGTGGACTAAAAAAAGAACCCAGTGGGCTGCAAAAAGAACCCAGTGTGCTGCTGAAAGAACCAGTGGTCAGCTTAAAGAAACCAGCGGGCCACCATAAGAACCCGGTGGGCTGCCAAGAGAACCCGGTGGGCTGCCAAGAGAACCCAGTGGGCCACAACAAGAACCCGGTGGGCTGCAAAAAGAACCCGGTGGGCTGCAAAAAGAACCCAGTGGGTTGCCACAAGAACCCAGTGGGTTGCAACAAGAACCCAGTGGGCCTCCAAAAGAACTCAGTGGGCCGCCAACAGAACACAGTGGGTCACCATAAGAACCCAGTGGGTCAGCATAAGAACCCAGTGGGCAACCATAAGAACCTGGTGGGCTCCAAAAAGAACCCAGTTAGCTGCTGAAAGAACCCAGTGGGCTGCAAAGAGAACCCAGTGGGCCACCATAAGAACCCGGTGGGCTCCAAATAGAACCCAGTTGGCTGCTGAAAGAACCCAGTGGGCTGCAAAGAGAACCCAGTGGGCCACCATAAGAACCCGGTGGGCTCCAAAAAGAACCCAGTTGGCTGCTAAAAGAACCCAGTGGGCTGCACAGAGAACCCAGTGGGCCACAATAAGAACCCAGTGGCCCTCCAAAAAAAAACCTGTGGGCTGCAAAAAGAACCCAGTTGGCTGCTGAAAGAACCAGTGGGGCAACCTTAAAAATTGGCTCTCGTGGCCAGTCTGGCTGGCAATAGGAGCAACGGAACACGGGTAGAGAAAGCACTCTCATTGCAATTCTGGCGGGGGATCCCACGCTAACAAACGACGCCCGAACCCAATTACTCCCTCTCCGTTCTCCGTTTCCTTCATTAGGGTCTCTGTTGCAAAAAAAAGGTCGGGAGATTGAGAGAGTGTGTGTGGGGGGGGGGGGGGTGGGGTGGGGGGGGAGGGGAGGAGAGTTGGGCATTCAAATATTGTTGCAATTGATTGCAATAAATGGCTACACTATGGTCGGTCAAACATCCGGGTGAAGGGGGGAGGGGGGGTGGGGGACAGGTGTGAAGGCAACGGAGGGAGAAGTAACCCAGAGTTTTCAATCAATGTCGACTGCATGCGAGAGGTCCCCCTTCCCCTCTGGAATTTCAAGAAGCCCAGGTGGCAATCGACAACTTGCTCCATCAGATTGTTGGGCGTATTGTGGATGTGCTGGCTCTTATGTTCCGCGGGTCACAAATCGTATTGGGGAAAGAGCCTGCAGCACATTGACACGCATGTGGAAAACTCCTAAAACAAGTCACTTTGCACGAGTTAAGGCACTGTACAGTACTGGTAGCTCAGGGATGCAAGTGGGTTCACAGCTCAGGGCCGGAATTTTCTTTTTTTGAGCGGCTTAAATTCTGTAAACAAACATGTTCGTGCATGCACGTACACATGTATTATGTAGTCCGACAGGAAACGTCCCGCGTTGCGCTTCCATTCTAGCTTGTGCCATTTGAACTTAGTCTTCACTACTACTTCCATTTTGACGTCACGAAATGACTCATGCCGTGTTATTCTCCACTGCAATGCGTCACACTGCCCACACGATCGCCCAAGCCCGATCCGAATGCCTGCACGAATGTAACTGTGAATTCATGCACGAACGTACAATGCAGTGTAACTGGTTCCCTACTCTTACTGTGTAAAGTGAATACGACGTTAATCGTGACAACCACTGATTTGGCTCCCAACTTCAGCTAGGTAAAGTGACCACGAATTGCGCGGAATGGACGGAACCAGTCTAGTGTCTGATGACAAAGCTTAGGCCGTGTCCGAAACGGGCGTAGGTCTAGGTCTTCCCCCTATTGGAAATACACGGAGGTGCGAAGACAATAGCGCTAGCCTGTAGCTTTGTAAGCCCGTTTCGGGAAATGGCCTTATACATTCCCCAACGCTAGCGATATGCAGACCTACATGTGCATGACTGTGTAAATTGAACATTACGTGCATTGGGAATGAAATCACTGTTCATCTCAGGGTAATTTTTTTTTTTTTACTACGGTCGATAATATTCAATACATTGTCGTTCCGGCCCGCAAATGCCGAAGCCTGGAGGTTTTTTTCCCCCCAAAAATGTGAAAGGTCTGGCATAGCTTTTTTTTTGTATCCCTTCTTTTTTCCCCTAGCGTGACTTTGGCGACAAGTATCCGGGACAAGCCTGTGAGAGTGGAGAGACAGAGCGGCCAGCTCCCAGGCCAACGTGCTGCCGTCTACGTACGTCTACTTACTTGAGTTCGTGCTTACTGGCGTCATCCTCCAGGCAGTAATTGCTCTTGCTGTCTCCATTACTGCCGGCCCCCGGGAGCTGAATCATACAAAAATGCATGCACGTATAAACACAAACACACGTAAGGGTTTGAGATCCACCGCACAAAAATGTTACAAGCTGGGGACTAAACGTCATGGAGCCGCTCAAGCGCCCAAATTCGCTGAACTCTTTCCCTCCGACGATTAACCGCTCCTAGCGGCTCGGGCAAGTGCACTTCCGGCCGGCAAGCCACTGGCACTGGCAGTGGCTTGTTGTAAACCTTTTTTTATTCATCTAAAATTTAGTGGGCCTGACGTTTTGATCCTAGCAGGACCTTTCTCCTTTGAGAAAAGTCCTGCTAGGATCGAAACGTCAGGCCCACTAAATTTTAGATTTACATTTTGGTAATTTTAGTCAGTAAGCAGTTTGCAAAATTTTTGTATATCACCTTTTTTGATTAAACTAAATTCCGTCAGAAGTCTTAGATAAACTACGTAGTGAAAGAGTTAAGCACAAAAAGTCATGATTCACAGGATCGCCTTGACCAACCCAAACTTCGCTATTGTCTCAAGAGTGGAATACGAGTCCAAAGCAATTTATGTCGCATCACAGTGCGGTTTGGACAAGTGTTTACACAAGTGTAGACTTTTTTGCAGATTCTCTTCTTTCTTCTTCCTGGTCTACATGTATCATGCTCCTGGTCCTTCTCCTTATTACTTTCTTTTAGCCCTCACTTTGAGTGGCCTTTTGGGGCCTTGTGTTGGGCGACATTCATTTAAAAAAAAAAAACAATAAAAAGAAAATCAATGAAGGGTTTGCCCTGCTCGACGTAATAAGCACGGAGTAAACAAAATTCAATGAAAACATTCAGGCAGTTCGGTCGGGATTTGAACCCGTAACTCCCGCATTCTAAACTACCGGTACATGTACGGTACACTGTAGATTCATCATGCACATCACTAAATACTCAGGGCTTGTTACGTCGAGCAGGGCAAACCCTCATTGAATTACATACATTCTCCTTGACACAAACATTATGTTATATCTACATGTATGTATTTGATCTACATTAATTCAGATATCATTTCATATCATAAGTTTACTTGACCTTCCAAATCTAAATGTACATGTACATGTACATGTACATGTACATGTACATGTCATGTAGCAGTACCCCCGCCTCCTCATACAAAAAAATATATCGAAACGAAAACGGAAAATTAATTAATTAAAGTGCAGGCCATTTTGGTCTGAAGCTATCAGGCTCAGTTTCCTAATGCCAACTGGCGTTGAATAATGAGCATTAATAGGGTTAAATAATGAATATTAATAGGTTTAAATAATGAATATTAATACAGTCGAATAATGTATATCAATATGGTTGAATAATGAATATTAATATGGTTGAATAATGAATATTAATAAGGTTGAATAATAAATACTAAAAGGCAATGACGGACTAGAAGATGACCAAGTACAGGTATATGTAATGTAACTGCCCCTGAACTTAAGGCCATTAACGAAATGAAGGCTTAGGCTCGGGCTCAGGCTTCGTCTCCGTCTGACAAAACCTGAAAATCAAGGTTGTGGTGTTTGTTTCTGAATTTGAAGGTTTGTTGGCTTGAAACGTACAGGGTATTCCCCAAGAAACTGGGGCCAAACGATCGTTTTTCAGATGCCTCCGACATTATAACGGGCAAGATGAAGATCTTCATTTTGAAAACGGCCTAAGGAGTGGCCAAGGGCTCATTGGACGAGATCAGGTGCATGCTGACAATGCAGGCATGCAGTTTTAAAGGGGGGAGGGGAGGATTGAGGATATCATGTACAGGTATCATTGTTGATCACCCGGATTAAACGAGGATGGAGGTGGATTGAAATAGTCTTATCAATTATTAGTGGCTTGCCTCTGAATGAAAGTGGGAGGGGGGGGGGCGTGGGGCGTGATCCCTGGAGATGCGTGTACACAGTCAATGGTTGAATGCTTATAATATTATGGTAGGCTCCCCCACCCCCGGCAAGGACCAGTTGACTATTTGGGAAGGGGATGGAAACGATGGATGTCTGGATGAGGATATTCATGATAATGATTGATCACCCGGATTGGACTAGAATGGAGGTGGACTGAAATGGCGTTATCAATTATTTGTCGTTTGCATCCGAATGAAAGCGGGGCGTGATCCCTGGAGATACATGTATGTACATGTATATGGCAGTTAATGGTTGAATACTTTTGGATGGCACACCCACCCTGGCAAAGATTACTAGCTTGACTAGAGCTGGATAGCTCAGATGGTAAGAGCAATGGTACACAAAACCAGAGGTATCTGGGTCAAGTCCCAGTCCAGTCAAAGTTTTCTTTGCCATTTACTGTGACACTGTACAGTACACTGCACGGTACACTGTATGGTACATTAATTTTACTGTGACACTGTGCAATGTACATGTACATGTACAGTGTATACCACTTCTGTGGTACAATGATACATGTACTGTACATGTACACCATTTACCAGTACTGTGACACTGTACAATGTACAAAATGTGCATGTACATGTACACCATTTACTGTACACTACACTGTACACATTAACTGTACACTATGCATGTGTTTGTGTTTGTTAAGGACAAAGGGTATACTAATAGGCAATGACAGACTAGAAGATGACCAAATACAAGTACATGTATGTGTAACTGCCCCTGAACTTAAGGCCGTTAACGAAATGAAGGCTTAGGCTCGGGCTCAGGCTTCGTCTCCTTCTGACAAAACCTGAAATTCCAGGTTGTGGTTTGTTTCCGAATTTGAAGGTTTGTACATGTACACCATTTACTGTACACTACACTGTACACATTAACTGTACACTATGCATGTACACTACACTACACTGTACACACATTCGCAGACCTATCATTTGGTCAAGCATCCATTTCACCAATATTGACGAGCCTTTTAGGACACTGAGCATGTTGCTAAAGTGTATACAGTGTGTACCGGGCGGAACACAGTCTGGCACTTGCCATTTCACCGGCAAATACAATTTCGACCTCGCAGCTCCGTATCGATTCCAGTTGCCATGGCGATATATCTGCCCCCCCTCCCCACCCTTAATTTGCCCTGCGGCAGTGAGGGGGTGTGCTTTTGGAGACGGCAATCATTTCATCGTTAAATTGACTGAGCGTGTGCAGTGGCATGCGCACCAAGGAAAAGACAAACAAACGCCAACTCCCCCGAAAAAAACGACGACTTTGAGAGCAAAACGAAACAAAAACACATCAATTTCCATTCAAACCAAAATTTGGATGATAAACTTCCGAAACGATTTAGATCAACACTGACGACAACGGTAATAAGACAAAACTAAAGTTATCAAATGACAGTTAAAATGACAGTGAGATGAGCTGAGAACCAGGCTACCAGAATTGGCACCAAGCTCAATCGACCCATTTTGTAATTTCCCTTTTTTTTTCACCCCGCATTTTTTATTTGTGGGGTTGAATCCTAATCTGAAAATCAAATGCTTGAGGCAGGCAGTTCGACGTCTTCCACTTCAGACCCGAAACGCAGCAACCGTTTTTCCGTGTCCTGTTTTTTTTTTTTTTCCTCCAACCATCAACTGGTCATCATGGGAGAGGAGGGGAAGGGGGTTGCTCGATGCATTTCTCCCTCCCTTTTTGATTCTGTTCCCTAAACGCTGTTTAGAAAGCAGTAGAACTCCCACACAGAAAAAGAGAGAGATGTACTGACAAGAATGCGAGGTGCCGTATTGGGGGGCAGGGTACCGGTTTAGCGGTTTTTATCGTACGGCCTGCAGAAATGCTTTGCACCATTAGAGTCTCAGGGACCATGCCATCTTTTGCCCTTGGCGCTAAAAAGCACTATAGACCTAAAAAAAAAAAAAAAAACACCCCAAAAACCTGAAAACATCTTTCTTTCTTTTTTTCGGGGAAAGTGATTGGGCCATCAGTTCAAAGAATCCATAAGGAGTTTTCAGGATGAGGTGAGAGAGATGACAATAAAAAAATGCTGAGAAAATTATCAAAAAAGAAGAAGAAATAGTTATTATGGGGGCCGGACTTGGTGTGATCCTTGCAGGTTCAATGTGGGGGAGAATGCTACACTTATATTCTGTGGGCGCGGCTTGCTAGGCTGTCTTTTAAGAACGTTGAAAAGCGGCTCTCTAATGTAAAAAAACCACTGGACTGGGTTAGAGTGACCGAGAGGAAAGTGTACTGAGTCCCAGCACTGGACTTTGGATGGGAAAAGGGAACCATTGTCTCGTTGAGTTCTCCCCCCCAAAAAAAAATAAAAATAAAAATAATAATAATAATAAAAATAATACTACTAATAATAAAACAAACATCTAAAAAAAAAATAATAATAAAAAATAAATAAATAATAATAATAATAAAAAAAATAAAATAATAATAATAATAATACAAAAATAATAACAATAAAAGCTAAAAAAATTAAAAAAATAAAGCCAAAAAAATCAAGGACAAAACTGACTGTTTAAACAGCCAGAAGCATGCTTCTGGCAGGCCTGACATCCCCACCCTGACAAAGACCAGTTGACTATTTGGGAAGGAAGGGAATAAGGGTATCATGTATCATGAGAATGATTGATCGCCTGGATTGGGGGCGAGGATGGAGGTGGACTGAAAGTGGATATCAATTATTAGTTGTTTGCATCCGAATGAAAGGGGAGGGCGGGGCGTGATCCCTGGAGATGCGTGTGTACGGGGCTGTTAATGGTTGAATGCTTCTGGCTGGCATTCCCACCCTGGCAAAGACTAGAGGAGTTGACTAGGGCTGGATAGCTAAGATGGTAAGACCGCTGGCAAAACCGCTAGCAAAACCAGAGGTCACAGGCTAAGGTCCTGGTCTGGTCAAGATTTTCTTTGCCATTTAAAAAAGCAAATCAAGAAGTTATTAACACAAAAAACTGCTGCAAACTGCTCACAGACTAAAATGACCTGCAATACATAAATCTCAAAAGTACAAGGGCCTGACGTTTTGATCCTAGCAGGACCTTTCTCAAAGGCACTTTGCCTTTGAGAAAGGTCCTGCTAGGATCAAAACGTCAGGCCCTGTAACATTTGAAAAAAAAAATCCTGTTCAGAAAGACTGCATGACCATTTCTTCGCAACAACCCTGTGTGTATAAACTCTGTGTGTACTCATCAAAGACACCTCGGAATCCTCAACTCACCTCAAACTGGAAGGCTTCGTCAAAGCGCGGGTCCACCGTTTTCCGACGGACCTTTGTGCGTTTCGTCTCGTTTCTGAAACAAACAAAACATTGCGTCGCAAATAAATGCGGTTATTTGGAAAAGTCTCACTATCCGAATCCGAGTCCGAATCGCGGTTCAAATCCCACTAATAATCGCATTAATTTTGTCCACAAAAAAAAAAAGTGGAGTTTGAATCGCGATCCAAAAAATCACGTTTATTTGGGACAGTAGAAACGGTCCTAATACTAATAGCATTTGAGAAGTGGGGTCGTAGAGCTGGTTTCTGCGGAGCATCGCTTACCTGAAGGTGACCGTCGCGTACGGGTCGCACTGATTGTGTATAATGGTGAGCCCACTTCCTTCTGGCACCCTGAAGACAAAAGCAACAAAAGATGTGCGGACTTTAGCCAAAAGTTTCAGTGGGGAAAACACCTTCATACAAATGGGAAAAAATTGTATGCAAGAGGGAGAAAAATTTTCACAAGTGAGAAACATTTTCACTGTGTATGTACACTGTACAGGAATCTTAATAATAATAATAATGATAATAATAAACGCATTTATGGAGCGCCTTTTCCAGGGATGCAAAGCGCTTGGGGAGAGTGCCAATACAAAGACGAGATCAAAACAAAGTAAAATTACAGGTTCCTATTGAACAAGTGAGTCTTAAGAAGTCTTTTGAACTGGTCAGTGGATGAAGCATTGCGGATGGAGGTTGGAAGAGCATTCCAATTTTTAGGTCCGGAGATGGAGAATGCGCGGTCCCCGGCTCTCTTGAGGGTATGAGGAACTACCAGATTGCATTGTGAACGAAGACCTTGTTGAAGAAGTAATAATAGGTTTACGTTAAATTCTCTTTTGTCAGTATCTGTGGCTCTGAAAAGAACCGGAGGAACTCGACGTATGCTCTGTTCATCTTCAGGAGACTACCGGATGTATTTGGGCAAAATTTCAAATTTTTTCTTTCATTTCCCCTCGAGTGTTAACTTCAAACAGTGCTGCACGGTATTCGTGCATATTTGCAAAAGAGTGCAACGTCCGTACATTGCAGCGCAGGTGTCTCAAGTAACAAAGTCAACAAAGAAAAAATTCCTTCTTCAGGGTCTCTGCTTGAGAGGTCATTGACCTCCGAGGCTGAGCACCCCCCCCCCACCATCCCCTACTTCAGCCGTTTGTCCAATCGCCCCGGATGATGCTCCTCAAAATCCCCGAGCCTCCGATGATGACGACGCGGCATCGCCATGGCGACAGCTGACACGGAATCCTTGCTAACCAACCCCACCCCCTCCTCCCGGACGAGAACCAACGCGCGCACAAAAAACAAGGACGTGCGTATCACTGTGAGATCACATCGGTTCAAAAGCTTAACAAAACACGCTCAAACGGTTTCAAACCAATTATCCCCTAAAATTTAGTGGGCCTGACGTTTCGATCCTAGCAGGACCTTTCTCAAAGGCAGAGAAAGGTCCTTTGAGAAAGGTCCTGCTAGGATCGAAACGTCAGGCCCACTAAATTTTAAGATTTACATTTTGGTAATTTTAGTCAGTAAGCAGTTTGCAACATTTTTGTATATCACCCCAATTATCCCCTGGGCAACTTCGTGACAGGATCATTGACCTTCCAGTAATTTGTCATCAGCCTCCAATGTGTGATCGCACCGTGAAAAAATGAGTCAGATGTACCCCCCAAAAAATTAGATATCTAGTTATCTACATAGCTGGGCAGACCTTATTGACAGCTTCATTAAGATGTTTGTTAGATATGCGTAGCATGCCGCACTCCGGTGATAGGGCAGTTTGAAAAATCCCTGCTTTTCATTTGAACCCAAACTGTTTGAACTGAGAAAACAAGCGTTAAAGATTTCTACTCTATTGTCAGACATGCTAAGAAGTTTCTTTTGTCAATGCACATAGCAATTTTTCTGATACAAATTGTTACTTCTCATGAAGGATTACAAAATTAAGAACCTGAAGAATTCAGAAATACAAAAAATATAAAAATTGTGAAAAGTGAAAAAAAAAAAAATCCAAATTGAACTACCCGTAACACATTATCATGTCGCGCAAAATCTGACTGATTTTCACAGAGCGTGTCACATATATATTCCCCCCCTTCATTCTTCCCTCTCTTATGCAAGAGCATTGACTTCAGGGTGCCTCTTCTCCAGGATTGCATTGGCATCCCCCCCACCAAGTCGGTATCACTGATAATGGCAGACGGGCGGCGCTTGAAACAAATCGTCTCGCATTACTCTCCGAATGTTAGAAAAATGAAAGGAGACGTCTCATAAATAAATAAAAAAACGGAAGGGTAGGGGATAAGAAAGGGAGCGCCATTTTGGATATGAACGGCCCTCGGCGCGTGCTGGACAGAAGATGAGGGTGCAATAAGCGTATCGCCAATTTGCAGTGGTTGGTTTTCTGCCTTTCTCTACAATTTTGTCTATTTTTTTTCTCCTTTCTGCCTCCGTTTCTTTTTTCCATTTTTTCGTACGTGTCTCGTAGAGTCGCTCTGATTTAGTGCCGCCTATCCTCTGCTGGACTGGCCTGACGGAAGGCCAGAAAAACAGAAAGGTGGGGGTGAGGGGAGGTAGAAATTGGGGAAGTGCTACTACTGAGAGGAAATTTGCGCCGAGCCGGGCCTGAGAAATTGGCCCCTTGATCAAGAGAAATGTCATCTTTGTTTTGAAGCAAATTCGATCCGACGGAAGCGTTTTTTTCGCTGACTACTACCGACATAAAAAAAAATGAAGGAAAAAAAAAAAAAAAAAAAAAACCCGAGGTGATGGATTGGCCCTTTCTGCTGACAGGCCCGAGTGATTGAGAACCGCTTCAAGTCTGCCTCGACAAAACACAAAAACAATCAAGACGGAGAATGCTGATGGAGGATTTGAGGAGAAGAAAAAACATCCGCCGGAACAGAAACGAATTTGGGGGGAAATGAGTTTATTTTAGACTTAATAGGGTGGCTTTTCGGAGAGGATAACTTTGACTTGATGGCATCTTCTCGGGCTATTCGCACGCCGATGACAGCCACAAGCAAGTCGGGCAATAAAGCAAGAGCGTTTGAGGGCTGAAAATACGTCTTTATTGATGTGATTATAAGAAGCCGGGGCAATTCGGAAGGCATGACGTTTCAATCCTGGCAGGACAATCATTCGAATCAAGCGAGCAGTTTGCAGCATGCTTTTTTACTCAACCGATGGGAAATTTCGTCACGCCCGTCATAACTTAAGACCGCTCGCAGACGATGAGCGATTGCACAGAAACCATACGGCCTATACCGGGCATTTCAGTGTTTTCCCGGGTGATCAACTGCGAGGTGAGCTGCGAGTTGCATTGCAAGGCTCTGTGACATCCAGCCCAGGTCTCTTTGCGTGGTACATGTAATTAAAACAAAAAAAAGTAAAGTCAACACTGACAGAGACATTTGAAACAATTAGCAAATTACATTGAAATGGGTATCAGGACACTGGATCCGAGGAGTGAAAACCAATGACCCAGTGTATTAGTATCTTTCCTAGTGACATGATATTCGCTCATTAACTGTTCGAGATTCTTTATAAGGACAAACCAGGGAGTGTTGGTGATGGTCTGTAGGATACTGGCATTTCAGAGTACCGGTACATAATAAGGGACACAGTTTTACTGTGACCCCAGGAGATACAAGGCTGTCAATGGTTGAATGATTCTGTCTGGTGGTGTACCCCACCCCGGCAAAGACTAGTTGACTATTTTGGGAAGGCCACCATCTCAAGGACTGGATACAGTACAGTACCGTAGCTCAGATGATAAGAGCGCTGGTAGGTACACAAAACCAGAGGTCTGGGGGTTCAAGTCTTGGTTGAGTCCAAAGCTTTGGTCGGAGGCCAGACCTCTTTCTCAAGAGGGAAACGTTCCTGTCAGGATCAAAGCATCAAGCTCTTTTGTTTTTTGAGAAAAAAAAATATATTGTCCTCCAGGAACAGCCGGGAACATCAGGCATGCAAAATTTTCAAGATGAAAATTTAAATTTGTTAAAATATTCCCAGTCACTTTTTCATAGATTTGTTTAAATTTCAAGTTAAAAAAAAATTGCCACAGTTAGTGTATAAAGCATTTTCCCTTAAAAAAACCCTGCTTTATAAATATTTTTTTCTTTTCATTTGTCTGCATTTTGCGTGAGATAAGGTCTGAAATGAATGCCCGCGTGATATTTTTCTTCCCAGTGGGAGGGGCATGGGACGGGGGCCACAGTGTAATGGGTCATTTGTTGAAGGGTTGCCAGGGTAACTAATGCACATACATGTACATGTATGAGCCAGGCAGAAATGTGACGCCTGCTTGCTCTCTCTCTCTCTCCTTTGTCTCTCTATCTCTCTATCTCCTTCTGTCTCACTCTCCCTCTCTGTCTCTCCCTTTCTATGTCTCCCCCTCTCTGTGTCTCTACCTCTCTATCTCTCCCTCTCCGTCTCTCCCTCTCTGTGTCTCTCCCTCTCCCTGTTTCTCCTTCTCTCTCCCTCTTTGTCTCTTCGTCTCTCTATCCCCCTCTCTGTGTCTCTCCCTCTCCCTGTTTCTCCTTCTCTCTCCCTCTTTGTCTCTTCGTCTCTCTATCTCCCTCTCTCTGTTTCTCATTCACTCTCCCACTGTCTCTCCGTCTCTGTCTCTCCCTTTCTCTGTCTCTCCCTATCTCTGTCTCACCCTCTCTCTGTCTCACCATTTCTCGGTCTCTCCCTCTCTCGGTCTCACCCTCTCTCTCTATCCTCCCTGTTTCTCTGTTGCTGTCTGTCTGTGCCATTCTGTCTCAGTTTCTGTCTGATTCTCTGTCACTCTCCTCTTTCTCCCTGTCTCTCTCTCTATCTACATGTACCAGTGACCTGTCTCTCTCCCCCTCCCTCTCCCTCCCTTAACCCCCCCCCCTCTCTCTTTCTCTCTCGCTTTCTCGCTCTCTCCAGCGATCAAAACAAAACCCTTCCGTCCGCTCCATTATTGGCCACTCCTGTGTCAATTAGATACGTCAGATGGAAATTGATTTTGGAGTTAAGCGGCAATAATCCCGCCTGAGTGGCACGGCCCAGGGGCCAGGGACATGAAAGGCTAGCCATTGAACTTCACATTTACATATTGTCTGTATGATACACTGAAGTAGGGGTGCATATCGAATGGCCATCGGGGGGTATACTGAGTGCCCGTCTAAAACACACTGATGGATGTACACATGCATGGGTTGGAAAACTGGGCTTCTGAATGTACTGTATGATTCTGCGGCTTCATTTGAGCGGTGGCCAAGGCCCCAATTGGCCACTAGAAATGGCCTTCAGGGCCACTAGTGGCCTGACCAGACTCAAGCCTCAAGGGTAATAATATCTAAGCCGCAACACTAGGGTCATTTCCACTGCACCAAACAAACGCGATTATTTGGATCGCGATTAATTTTAATCGTGTTTATTTGCGACGTGATGCGTGTGGGAAGGCTCCACTGAATCCCACCGGTTGTTTTAATCCCACAATGCACCGCTCACACTCTGATTGACAGGAAGTGCCGTGCTTGTTTATACAGTATGTCTCTCTGCCTGGACCACCCTCAAGGACATACCCATTTGACCACAACTGCTAACCACAATCAGCTCACAATTTTGTTTCAGCTCACAATGTACTTGCACATGTGATATACAAAAATGTGGCAAACTGCTTACTGACTAAAATTACCAAAATGTAAATCTTAAAATTTAGTGGGTCTGACGTTTCGATCCTAGTACATGTACAGTACATGTACTTGTATGAGATTTACATGTACACATACTTGCACATGTACATGTACATGTACATGTATATGTACTTGTACATGTATGAGATGTATGATATGTACATGTACATGTACATGTACTTGCACATGAACATGTATGAGATTTACATGTACACGTCCTTGCATATGTACATGTACATGTATATGTACATGTACTTGCACATGTATGAGATGTACATGTACACGTACTTGCACATGTACATGTACTTGCACATGTACATGTATGAGATGTACATGTACATGTACTGGCACATGTACAATGTACATGTACATGTATGAGATGTACGTGTACATGTACACATGTACTTGCACATGTACACATGTACTTGCACATGTACATGTATGAGATGTACATGTAGATGTAGATGTAGATGTACATGTACATCATGTATGAGATGTACATGTACATGTACATGTACTTGCACATGTACATGTATGAGATGTACATGTACATGTACTTGCACATGTACATGTATGAGATGTACAGGTACATGTACTTGCACATGTACATGTATGAGATGTACGTGTACATGTACACATGTACTTGCACATGTACATGTATGAGATGTACATGTAGATGTACATGTACTTGCACATGTACAATGTACATGTACATGTATAAGATGTACATGTACGTGTACATGTACTTGCACATGTACAATGTACATGTACATGTATAAGATGTACGTGTACATGTACTTGCACATGTACATGTATGAGATGTACATGTACATGTACTTGCACATGTACATGTATGAGATGTACATGTACATGTACTTGAACATGTACATGTATGAGATGTACATGTACATGTACTTGCACATGTTCACGTATGAGATGTACATGTACTTGCACATGTACATGTATGAGATGTACATGTACATGTACTTGCACATGTACATGTACTTGCACATGTACATGTACTTGCACATGTACATGTATGAGATGTACGTGTACATGTACATGTACTTGCACATGTACATGTTTCCTGCAATTTTTCTCTGTAGCAGCGCGGATGCACTTTGCTGTCAATTGACTTGTCCAGTGCGGGCAGGCTCGTTAAAATCGCAATGATTAATTACCGGCATGCGGCACTACATGTACAGTAGGTAGTGTTGGACGGATCTGTCGCTTTTGAAAAAGGGTGAGACATTTCTAGCCAATGCCAGGCAAGGTTGACTTATAGATAGCATAGTGTAGGGCTTGCATGCTTTGGCTCTTGCTCTCTGACAAGGCACTCTTCAGTTCAAGTCTGAAATCTTGCATCTTTTTTTTCCATTTTTTTTTTTACCAAAAAATTAAATACCGGTATACAACAGCGACGGTGTGGTTGTGTAGTTTGCAATTACACATGTACATTGTACATGTATATAACTTTTTAAAATTTAGTGGGCCTGACGTTTCGATCCTAGCAGGACCGAAACGTCAGGCCCACTAAATTTTAAGATTTGCATTTTGGTAATTATAGTCAGTAAGCAGTTTGCAACATTTTTGTATATCACAATGTATGTACTTTACGAGAATGGATGGTACCATATCGAAATGTACAAGTGTCTGTCATGCATGATTTGAATGCAGATACATGTACACGTACACATGTACACAATGTACTGTCTGGAATACATACTGTACAGTACATGATTAGAATACATGTACCAGTAATCAATCTGAGGAGTTTTAACTCTAATTTGAGGTTGTAGAGATGAATTTAATTATGTTAAAAAAAAATTAAAAAAAAAGGACTGAAAGTTTTCATGTGAATAACAATAAAAAAAACACTTTAACAACTGAATTGCGGACGACTGGCTGGCTAGACAGACAGACAGAGTAGATGGACATTAATCAGTATACATGTAACATACATGTACATGTAGGCTCACACTGAACACTGCTTCGCAGCTCGCCAAAAGAAAGGAAATAATTTGAATACCGGTATATATGTACAAAATTTGGAGGGCCTGAGTTTCAATCCTACTAGCAGGACCTTTCCCAAAGGCAGAATGACAGGGACAAAATAACCAATAGGACAGGGGAGAGCAATAGGGACACAGATGACAGACAATGGACAAAGAAGAAAGGTGGTAGGGTGGGATCAAAGGAAAGGGCAGTGGGTAGGGTAGGGATTAAGTGCATGTGGCCAAAGGGGGAACATCAAAGAGAAAGAGACAAAGGGAGAAGTGGGGGAGTGAACACAAAAGAAGGATACAAAGTTAAGCACTAGACAGTGCTTAGTCATTCCCTTTTCTGGATGTTGAGGCCATGTTGGTTGAATTGTCCGAAGACCTTCAGTCCCTTCACCCACATTTTCTCCCGGCTCAGACAGATCGAAACATCAGGCCCTCCTATTTTTTATTTGATAAATATTCGTTTTTGGGTCGTTTAAAGCAGTTTGCAACATTTTTGCATGCCGGTATTACAGCATTTAACAGTTTAGGATTTAGCTCAAATGGTAATCTGAGAAAGTAGAAAAAGGCAAAAAAAAGTCGCGGTTTTTGCACCGTTCTGTAGTGTAAGAAATAGTTTATTACTCGCAAGTAATAAACTATTTGTCGATGTTTGAGTGAAGATTTCTCGAGAAATACAGCATCAAAGACTGTAAAATTTCAACCTGAGGATTCCATCATAACCATCTACAAAAACTACCGGGTATGTAAATTCGAAGGAAATCGGTGGACATTGTTTTATTGGGCCTTTCAATGCATCAAAGTGTATCAGAATAGTAAACTACGGTATCTTTGCTGCGTGTGTGTGTGTCTGTGGGGGGGGGAGGGCTGCCAGTCAGAAGTATTCTGTGCAAATCCTCCACCTCTCCCCCTCCAGAAAAAAAAATATAGAATTGCTGGAAATGATTCTACCTGGGAAAATTCCTGATACTATTTTAACAGCGGAAATGGAACGCTCACCCCCCCCATAATATCTACATGTACTACGTGATGCTACACACTTCTCACTTCATTATATATACAATATATTCTCCAAAATGAAGCCCAAATAAGCCGAGAAAGTCTAGAAGGAGGATATGATGTAAATTGGATCTCCCAACCCCCAACCCCTCAAAAAAAAACAAAAAAAAAACCTTTCTATTTGATGTTTTTGTCACCTTTCGTTTCGGTCACTGGGGAAACACAATACTTCCTTTTTTTTGTATCCAAAGACAAGGGTGGGAGAAGAGGACAAAAATCCATTTTAAATAGATTTGTTGGGGAGGGGTGGTGTGCCGCCGTATTTGATGACGACTTGTCTTAACGGCGCTGCATGCAATTTGAGAGCGGCAGTTCCCTCTGTATTCCTTCGGAACAAAATGCACATAAAATGTAAATCACTGCCATATGTGAAGGCTGGAGTCTGAGGAAAATGAGGGGGACAAAATCATCCCCCTTCCGAAAAAAAAGAAAAAAAAGCTCCTGTATACTGATGCTATAAATCAACGAGTTACTGTATAATTATTCACAATTTTATATACATGGACATGCAGCACAAGGTTTCAATCTACATGTAAATTGTGGGCCGTGCTTAAATTAGGCGACAGCACTTCCAAGTACTGTTTTTAGGGCACACAATTTTTTTTTATCCTTTTAAGTCCAAATTGTACAAGTATTAACATTTAAGTGTTTTGTTTTGTGGTTGCTGCTGCTGCTGCTGCAGTTGTTGTACAGTAGCTGTTGTCATGTTGCAGCTTGTTGTTTTTTGGAAGGATGGTTTGCTGCAGTCACTGTTGATGATAGCGTTGTTGTCGTCTTTCTTTGGTTGGTTTTCTGGTTGTTTTTTGCTGCTGCTGCTGTTGTGGCTGCTGTTGCTATTGTTGATGTTGTTATTGCTGCTGTTGTTAGTTGCTGCTGCTTATGTTTATGATGTTGTTGCTCTTGTTATGCTGCTGCGGTCTCAGCTGCTGCTGGCATTGTTTATGTTGTTATTGCTGCTGTTGTTGCTGCAGTTGTGTTCCTGCTGTTGATGTTTGTGCTGTTGTTGCTGCTGCTGCCGTTGTTGCTGCTGTTGCTGCGGCTTCTGAAGATACATACATCGCTGTTGAAATGGTTTTGTTGTCATTTCATCTTCCTGCAACGGCGGCTATTCTTGGTATTAATATCTCGGGTGCTGTTGTTGTTGCTACACAGTCCATGCAGATACTGCAGTGACTCTCAGCCCATCCCGTCCTGAGAGAATCTGTGCGTAACTCAAGTGGCCAGCTATCAATCGCGGACTAATGAATGCTTCCTGACATTTATTAAGTGGTTTTTCTGGGGGCAGAATTGGGTCTGTGGTGATCAATGGCAGCAGTGGGCCCCAGTCCGTTGGCATGGCAACCTCTAAGTTGCTCAGTGCAGTTCCAGCGTGTGTGTACAATACATGTACATTGTACATCGTAGCAGTAGTTGTATGAAGTGTGGCAATAATGTGTGCATCTCAAGGCCTGTTTGCCACAAAAGGTTGATCAATTATATGATACTTGCACGGCAACGGCGACAAAACCAAACTTTGCAAGGATCAATCAATCCCGGGGCTGAAAGTGGACGTGATATAAGTACGCCGTCCCAGGAAAAGACTCAGTTTGTTTACACTTCAAGGTTTTTTCTCCCCGTGGAACGTGAATGATTACCGCCCGTTTGTGGGCTCCTTTTTTCGCTCTCGATGGTCCAGCTAGGCAAATGCAAGGGTCGAATAATAAACCTGGCCTCAGATTTACGCTCGTCACTACTTCAGCGGAAATATGCACGGCGCCAAGGGTTAAGCGATCTTATCTCCGCACCCGATTAGGGGCAGCTACACTTAAGCAGCATTTGCACTGGACTTAAATAGGAGATTTAACTGGGACAATGGTTACATTTCAAAAGGGAAAATATACCCCCATTTGCATTTACATTTGTACTGGGAAATTTGACAGCGCTGGCAATGTAATTTCTAGAGAAGTTATGGGGCTGCGCATGACCTTTGAGGTTGCTTCTGGCTGCCATCACGAATGAGTTTGATTGTAGTGTGTGGCCCGTATGAAGAAACCGTGCACAGCGCGTGTACACAATGTAGTTGGTTAGGGCACTGTTCATGTACATGTACATGTATAGGCTGACATTTGGGTAGGGGGTTAGAGGGGGTTGGATAGGGGGTCAGATGGGATTGGGTAAGGGTACAGATGGGGTTGGGTAGGGGGTCAGATGGGATTGGGTAGGGGTACAGATGGGGTTGGGTAGGGGGTCAGATGGGATTGGGTAGGGGTACAGATGGGGTGGGGTAGGGGGTCAGATGGGATTGGGTATGGATACAGATGGGGTTGGGTAGGGGGTCAGATGGGATTGGGTAGGGGTACAGATGGGGTTGGGTAGGGGGTCAGAGGGGGTTGGGTAGGGGGTCAGAGGGGTTTGGGTAGGGGGTCAGATGGGATTGGGTACGGATACAGAGGGGGTTGGGTAGGGGGTCAGATGGGATTGGGTAGGGGTACAGATGGGGTTGGGTAGGGGGTCAGAGGGGTTTGGGTAGGGGGTCAGAGAGGGTTGGGTAGGGGGTCAGAGGTCGTGTAGGGAGTCAGAGGGGGTTGGGTAGGGGGTCAGAGAGGGTTGGGTAGGGGGTCAGAGGTCGTGTAGGGAGTCAGAGGGGGTTGGGTAGGGGGTCAGAGGAGGATAGGTACTAGGGGGTCAGTGGGGGTCGGGTAGGGGGTCAGAGGGGGTCGGGTAAGGGGTCAGAGGGGGGTTGGTAGGGGGTCAGAGGGGGGTTGGTAGGGGGTCAGAGGGGGTGGGTAGGGGGTAAGAGTGGGTTGGAAAGAGGTATAAATGAAAGAAGGTGGAGGGATGGAAGGGAGGTCCTGTGGACAGAGATGCATGATCAAAGTCACTCACCTGACTGTTAGTTTGTTGACTGAAGTGCCTTCGCCCCCAATCACTTCGTTTATCCGCACCTCGACGGAAACTTGGCCCTGGAATGTACAGAAAATTCACAAACAAAAACAAAAAGTGCATGAGCAAGAGACGGAGCCTCCTCTTGGCATTAGCAATGACCGATCCATAGGACCCCAATCCCGACAAGTAGACATTGCGACTCAAATGTCCAAACCCCAGTTTCAGTCTGTCCACAACTGTCCACGTTTTCAACAAAAGGCCCCTTTCAGCCTACCACAAAACAATATGAAGCAAGACAAATGCCACACAGACATCTGAAGGTGCCAGGTTTGACTCCCTTGTGCTTTTTAAATTTGAAATCAGGCCATTTTTTTTTAGTTGGGAATTTTTTGAGTCGGGAATTTGAGGGAGCTACAGTATGCGTGACCTTTGAGGCTACATGGTGCCAGGTTTGACTCCCTTGTGCACATAGTGTAATCTCATTGATAAAGTTCACAGGTATTCATTGTGCCTGGATGTGTGGTGGCTGCCTGGCTGGTGGGTATGGGAACTGAAAGTGGTTAAAAGAAATGAAAACGTCTCCAAGCCCCGATCCTAAGCTTTTATCAGGGATGTACATGTACAGTAAGTGACCGACGAAGTCATTTCCTGATTGTGCGTCTGCGAGTGAGAGCTTACATGTATGTGACCGAGAGATGCGATTGCGAGATTCATGGCAGGGGTGCGTGCAGGCACCCTTCAGTTTTTTTGAAGGTTTTAACAGAAAAAAATTGAGCAGTTTGAGATACCAGTTTGACATAAAAAAAAAGAGATGTGTCGTTCCATTTTGGTAATTTTAGTCAGTAAGCAGTTTGCAACATTTTTGTATATCACCTTAAATTTTTTTTAAAATAACTTCCGGATATCTGAAAAAAAATCACGGCATTTCCGGAAATCAGGAAATTTCCGAAAGTCTTACATCTCTGCTTCATACGTACGTACAGTGGCTGGCTGCAGCCAATTCCCATAAAGCTGTGCGCTACTGTCAGCCATAGCCGGCCAACTAGGACACGGCCACTCAGCCAGCCGCAATGAGCAAGCGTGGGGATCGCACTCTTGTCCCTTGACCCCAGCACTGCCGGAACATTGTGACTGCCTACTGTACTGTAAAAGTCCCCGAGGGGATGTTTCCCCAATCAATTCAGACAGTACGTACAAGTATACATGTATACACGCACACCTGCCCGCATACACAATGTCCGTTTAACACCTTTAAATCGAGTCCCGTGTACAACGACAATAGCCCTGATGTGGTATCAGTAGGGCCATCAACGCCTGCAAAGCATGTCAACGATTCAATCAGTCCGGCACGGGGAGAGAAGGGTTAATTGATTTCACACATCGGTTAATGACAAGCCCCCGCAGCTGGCGACGTGATGAGGTGCCGCTCAGTGGCCGGGGTGCAACTCGGTTGGTGAACACCTGCGAGATGTCGTGTGTAAGAGACGCTGTCTCATGCAAGGAGGCCCCTTGAGACTTGAGAGTAGTGAGTTTGCAAAGGACGGTGAATACACAAACGCAGGCTACGAATTGAGCAGCGGTTCTGTGACAGAACGACGGCTGACATGATCTCGGGCCAGCTGATGGCTATCCCAAAACTAACCCTGCTGGACAGACGAAAAAAAGAAAGAAAAAAAAAGACAAACAAACCAAACAAGAAACATAGATAGTATCTGTCGTAACAGAACATGGCTTTTCCTTTTCTTTCTGACTGCTGAAAAAAATCAAGCAGCTCTGGCGGGATTCGAACCCGTGACTTCCACTTCCTTCTCGAACCCACGACTCCTGCTTTTCTAAGACGTCTGCACTAGAAAGCAGGAGTCACGGATTTGAATCCCTTCCAAGCTACAAATGTACATGTACACAATGTACATGTGTTTGGTGTGTACACCCCCATGATTTTTGTTTTTCAGCAGGCAATCAAGCCAAAGCACTGAGCACCCAGTGCTTATTACGTTGAGCAGGGAAAACCCTCATTGAAAAACAAACAAACAAATACACTGTAGACATACATATAAAGTTTATAAACAAACAAGCAAGCGGATAAACAGACAAAACAAACCACAGGCACTCTGAACAGTGTCTCTTGTGGTAAGGCAATCTTTACCTGCGTTTTTATTTTAAAAAATTCTGTCTAAAATTCAGAATGTCAAACAAAATGCAAAACGTGGGCGTGTGGGCAAACATCAGCAGGCAAGATGGGGGGGGGACAAAAATTTACCAGAGCAATTGAAATTGATTACAGTACATGTAGTTCAGCGTCAGATGGTCTCTATTTATTTGGGTTTTTTTGTGTTTGTTTTGCTTTTTATTGCCGCCTGTAAATGTGGATGGGAAAAATTAATCAAGGACTGTGAATTTTAAATGCCGAGCCAGCCACACTTGAAGGTGAATAATTTCTCAGGTCCAATTCCATACACCCTTGGTTTCTTACTATACACTGTAAAGGCATTGTATAGTTACGACAATGGCTAAGAGTTTCATGACAAGAGTCTTGACGGATGGCCGTACCACAATTCCTCCTCCATCTCTCCCCTCTCTCCCCCCCCTTGAGTATCCGGCCACAAACCTAAATTGAATCTTGCTGTCGCTATTCCCCATGTGCTCTCCGTTCAATTAAGGCCCTATATTCCTTCCAGAGCTGTTAAACCACGAGTGTCTCTACGGTTAAACCTCTGCTAGATTGATATCCTTCAGGCACCGGACATGGGTACTGTACGGTGTGTGCTAACTGTGCTAAAGTACTCACGAATTGTGACCCGGACTGCCTGTTAACTTGCAGAGGTCTATCATCTAATCGTGCTCGACCATCATCACTCCAGAAAGAGTCTGGACATTTTTTGAGCGTGGAATTGTTTTGAGTGTGGAATCGTTTTGAGTGTGGAATTGTTTTGAGTGTGGAATTGTTTTGAGTGTGGAATTGTTTGGAGTCTAGAATTCTTTGAGTCAGGAATTTTTAGAGTCGGGAATTTTTTTAGTCTGGAAAATTTAGAGTCAGTTATTTTTTGAGTTGGAAATTTTTTAAGTCAGGAATTTTTTGAGTCAGGAAAATTCTAAATTTTCCTGACTCAAAAAATTCCTGACTTGGAATTTTTTGAGTCAGGAATTTTTTGAGTCGGGAATTTTTTGAGTCGGGAAATTTTTGAGTCGGGAATTTTTG
Organism: Luidia sarsii; assembly: GCA_949987565.1. Taxonomy (NCBI): domain Eukaryota; kingdom Metazoa; phylum Echinodermata; class Asteroidea; order Paxillosida; family Luidiidae; genus Luidia; species Luidia sarsii. Next base: position 12,540,171 of record OX465116.1, read on the forward strand.
AGTTGGGAATTTTTTGAGTTGCGAAATTTAACCAAGTCAAAGTAACCCAGCTGATTATACAAACTTACATGTATGTACAACGGCTCTTGAGGGAGCTACGGTCCACTGTATGCGTGACCTTTGAGGCTACATTAGTAACGTGAATAAGTCGTTTTTGCAGTAATAATGACCTCATAAAGATCTCAATGTGCCACTTTCAAAACTTGCTTAAACAATCGGGAACAATAAATAGGCCCTACCTGTCGAACAAATCAATATGGTACGGTAGGCCTGAAAAGAGTACAACTGCTGAACTCATGGGGAAAATTAAACCAAGAGGAAAACGTCCTGGGCTGTCCGCACTGGACTTAAAATGAAAAAAAAGAAAAGTTCCCATCGTCACGGTAAGTTTTAACCTAAAAAAGTCCGGTGCGGACAGGGCTTTAAACGTGACTTCACAGGTCCAGAGGGAGCCTAGGGGGATACCTACATAGACCTCGGAGTCCGAGTGGACGGCCTGCAGGGCTAGCCAGTGATCCTTGCCGTGGTAGCAGTGCAGGTCCCTGCGACGAAGCGCCACCTTGCCCACCGCCGTGTCCGACCGCTTCAGCCAGTCCTTCTCGTGGACGAAGAACGACAGCTGGCGGAACTCTCGGGGGACGTCAAAGGTGGTCTCCTCGGCCCAGAAAGGACTAGAGATAGAGGGAAAGAAAGGAAGACAGTTTGGGGGTTTTGTCTTATCAACTGAAGAGCAAAGAAGTACATGTAGTTTAAGGTCCATCTAAAATTTAGTGGGCCTGACGTTTCGATCCTAGCAGGACCTTTCTCAAAGGCAGACTCTCTGCCTTTGAGAAAGGTCCTGCTACATGTACATGTAGGATCGAATCGTCAGGCCCACTAAATTTTAGATTTACATTTTGGTAATTTTAGTCAGTAAGCAGTTAGCAACATTTTTGTATATCACTTTAGTTTAAGGTCCATTGAGTAATCTAGAGGCCTAGCGTCAAATTCTTGTCAAATTTCCTTCAGAATTAAGTACAAAAAGGTAGGAGGCCTGACATTTCTATCCTAAGGGGGGGGGGGTGGGGGACATCAAAGGTGGTTTCCTCAGCCCCGTAAGGACTAGACAGAGAGAAAGAAATAAAGAAATTTGTTGGGTTTTTCAATAAATTGAAGAGCAAAGAACCACTTTACAGAGTTAGGAGCCTGGGTTCAAATATCCTTTCGAACAAATTAATGTAAATCTGACTTGGTGGAACATTTGAACAAATTGAAAGAAAATGAAAAAAATAATTGTTTTACCGGACCGGGATTTGAACCTGAGCGCTCTTCCCATTCTCTGACCCTGCGATTTTTGCATTGCGGTGTTTTTGCTCAAGTGTGGACGCGAGCAAAAAACCCAGTTTTCGAATCGCGATTCAAATTGCGTTTAATTTATTTGCACAGTGGGAACGGCCCTATTGTTGAACTTTGGAAAAGAAGTCACCAAGCCAAAAATAAACAAACAGCACAATTCTAATCTCAGTACATGCTATGATACAGTGTACCGGTATTGTAGATAAGTAGACTTGTATTGTACATGTAAGTCAGCCATTCAAAAATAAACACACCATATCTTCTTGGCTAGGATGATTCCCTCTCTTTGATTTAAAGTTATAAAAACAGTGTTTTTGAAGCAAATAAAAGTACAGTATGTACAGTAGGAACATGGAGGTACATGTAGGAAATTATTGTATCACACAAAATGGGAGTACACCCCTCACATTTCAACAATTTATCATTTTTTTTTGCAGAAGGACGGACTGTTACAGAATCCAAACACCTCCTCCCCACGCCCTCTCCCACTCTGGCCCGCTCATCCCATCCCCGCTATTCACCAAAGAAAAAAAAGAAGAGATACACGTTACACGAACAACACAAAACTGAGAAGGGATTTGGCACCAGGATGGCACAATTCGCTTTCCTGGACGCAAACATGTCCCAGTCAGTGCCTCCTGCTCTGTGCCACTTACGCTGTAGATATATTACGATACAAACTTACAGACTTGCGTATCAATGTCCGCGACAGAATGACAGGGCCCGCGCAGCAGACAAAAACGAGCACAAGAGTATCCAGCTCCTCCTCCCAACCTGTGTCCCGTTACAACAACCCCTGCCGTCACACATCTGCCCATCAGCTTCCTCTCAGAGAGGAAGCGCAATATGTAAAAAAAAAAAAAAAGCCTCCAGACACCCGAGTCGGACAGGATTAAGGTGTAATTTCAGGCGATACATGTATGTCCAGATTCTCTGTGTCCCCACACCCCAGCACTCAGGTACATGTGTACATGTACATTGGTGTACACACATACCGATTTTTGTTATCGTGCAGTACATGTACATGTACATGTACACAGTACATGTATATATACACGTACGACCGGGTGAGAAACGATGTTTTCAAAATGCTCCAATTTCAACCACATTCACTTTCCTGGGTAGAAATTTGGACCATAATATTATGTCACTTCAATTTGCGGCGGATTCAAACCCATCCCAAAATTCCTGTTTTTGAGTGATTTCCAAGTACAAGTTTTGTGAAAACCTTGCGGAGACCTAAATGTACTTTACAATGTCCCTGTGGAGATCTATTCAACCTATTGTCTTAGGTCTACACAAGGCACAACATGCGCATGTACAATATGCCCACTACTGTTTATTGTTGACACAGATTTGCTATTAGTCCATAATATAACTCTCTACTGACCTGTATATTAGTGGATTTAACATCCGGGATTGATGCCGCGAATCAAACTATCGCTTTCAGAAACTCGTGGAAAAGGGGAAATTGATACTGAAACCATACAAGGGTACAGTACATGTGTACATGTATAGTATGCAAATCAATAGTGAAACCAAGCATGAACGAAAAAAAAATAATAAAAAATAATTAAACCCATAATGTCCATCAAACAGTTCAAGTCACAGCTTGGCAATCTGCCAGCAAAACGACGCATCACCGCAATTTCTCCGAAAACCACAATGCATGTCCTGGGGTATTAACTGAAATAAGCCTAGAAGCTCTCGAGGGTGAAAAGACGCCATTTTCTCCACTCCTCCCATCGACGAAAAAAAAAAAAAAAAAAAAATCATGTCCAGACAAAAGGTCAGTCAATTTGCCAGTCCCTTTCACGGCTCTAAAGTCAAGCACTTTCAGGATTTTTCTGCCAAAGGAAATTTCCATTTCCTCGCTCGCCACCTCAGGAAATGTATCAAATATTTCTTAAGGGGGTGGGGGTGGGGGTTGGGGGAGAGTAACTTTGAGAGCAAATCAATTTACTGACAGGCTTCCACTCCCCCCATCCCCTCATCCCCTCTGGCAGTTCGGTTACAAATTGCACTCGTACAAAACTGCCCAGAAATTACGCAGTGCGCACGTTCGTTAACATGGTGACAACAAAAACAGTCATTCAAAGAAAACCGAGTCAAATGATACAATGTACATGTACTGATTAGAGCCACGTTCCTGTTGGACTTTTTCTTCCACGGTCAAGTTGTAATTTATCCTTGAAAGGAATTCTTCTTTGCTTTCGCACTGTTTTTTTTTTGGGGGGGGAGGGGGCTACTTTTACACCGACAGTCTATTTGTCATGAATGGCAGGTCAAAATGTAATTACTGTACATGACGGAAGCTGCTTTGTTTTCGCAACCACTTTTCGGCCTATTAATTTGACATCAACTACAATGTGGCAATAGTTTTTAGGTCTGCAAAATTAATGAAGAGTCTATGGGAGCAATTATACATGTACATGTACATGTACTTTACATGTACACAGGTACAGTACATGTACATGTGTGCGTGTACACATGTACATGTACATGTACCGGGGGTAGTAGGCCCATACAGTGTGTAGATCATAGTAGATATGTACATGTACATGGTACCGGTACATGTACATGTACGATACATGTACAGTAGGTTCCCTGCACATACGGTACAAGACATTGACAAGGTCAAGTCTATGAGCACTTTTACTTTGTAGGCCCATAGATAAAGTACAGTACACTGTACATGTATATGTAAAGTCTTTGTACATGTACATGTACACAACACATGTACATGTACTTTGTACAGTATGTAGGCCCAGAGACAATTGTACATATGTACATGTACACATTGTAGGCTCCCTGCTCATACAAGACAAGGTCAAGTCAAGCCGATAGATACTGTATATGTAGGTTCCCTGGCCAAACAAGACAAGATGCAGGTCTCTGTGCACTTGTGTTCCATGTAGGCCCATCAATAGAGTCCACTGCCCATACACTGAGGCATGATGGCAGGTCACAGGCAGGTCAGGGAGTGCCCCCACCCCCCACCCCCAAACATCTGTGTTTGTTTTTCCTTCTCATGCTGGTGCATCTTCCATCTTTCAGCACAATCACATTTTCAGTCCATCCCGCCAGGTGGTTGCCAGAAACTCTTCCTCTTTCTGGATCATGAATCATTATCCCGGTTGACAGAAACCTGGGAGGAAGAGGGGGGGTTGTGGGGGACGCAGAAACCGTAAAGCTCTCTTGTATTGTCAAGCCACCACAGAGGCTGAAGTTTGACCTGATGTGGGTTGTTGTTGTTTTTTGTATCGCGTGGCATTCACTGAGTCACATGTTTCCGCGGACTAATGGACGCTGGGCTAGAGTTACATTACATGTACATGTACATATGTATACAATGTACATGTACATGTACCATGGCCACTTTCCCTGGGCAGATGTTGGCCTTAGAATGTAATCACTGATTCACTGGACACCGTAATAAGGAGGAAAGATTACTCTGGGCATTCCCAATGGACTTAAAAAAATAATAATTGGAAAACAACGTGTCCGTGAGTTTTACCCCCATCCCGCCGAAAAACACGGCTTCTCGGAGAGTCTGATGTTTTGATCCCGAGCCGTGACCTTCCTCGGGGGGTAGACACAACAGGCAAAGCCTAAACACCGGTACACACATCTCACGGGGCCTAGCTACGGTAGCCTTAACAGGCCTGTCCTACGCACACGCACACCGTGGACAGGTGTGGCACAATCTCTCCCGGAGGCAACGTGCGGGAAGGACAGAGTCGGGATGGACTCAGAGAAGATGATAGACGAAGAGAAGGAGGGGGGGGGGGGGAAAGAAGAGGAGACAGAGGAGGGAGCCGGGAGAGCCGGGTGGGAAGACACAGGTGGGAAGACAAAGGGGGAACGTGGGGGGGGGGGGGAGTGAGGAGATTGACAGAGAGAAGGCCAGGCTGCGGGCATGGCACGTGATGGATCTTTAAAATGGGAAATGTGAGATGGAAAGGGGATCAAAGATGAGGGGGGGAGGGATTAAAGGGGGGAGAGGATTAAAGGGATGGAAGGGCCGAGGATAAGCACACATAAAAAGGAGGAGGGCGAGTAAATAAAGGGGAATAAATGCGTGGTGTACTCCCCACTAATGGTGATTTCACGGGGCTTTCCTAATGTGACCCTTACGATAATTTTGCTGTGAGCAAATAATATGCCAAAAAAAAAAATAATAATCACTTTTTGAATTGCAATCCATTTTTTAAAAATAATTTTGCTGTACATTTGGATGTGCCGGGAAAAAACCCAAACGCTTTTTCAATCGCGATAATTTTGGTTCTCGCGATTCTTTCTGAAAATGTTCAGTGTACAGGTAGTCCGGTACCTACATGTACATGTACTGTACATGTACATTGTACAGAGAGATTGAAACATGCCTAGACAATTTCTAACAGACAGGACCTCTCTTTAAAGCACGAACCTTGTGTAATCAACCAACTTCATTAAATATAAACGGCACACATCTTAAATGAGAAAATTCATTTATTTTTCTTCGGTATTCCTTTTTTGTATTACCAGGCACAGCGGAATCGTTGCGATGATTATTTGGCCATGCTGTCACAAGTCCTCGCAACCTAATGGGGTCTTAAATAAGCCATTGCCTTCGAGAGGAAGCTTTGAAGGGGGGGGGGGGTGATTTACATGTACATGTAGCATCGTTAAAAGGTCGTTCTTGTAGAGAAGTAGCCAATTCACGACCCACAGGTCTCACGCGCTGAGCTCTGTAAAGTACCATACACTGGTTAGGCGCTGCACATTAGTGTCAATAGTGTGATTATAGAGCAAGAAAAGTGTGGGACCCATACATCATTGACAGAGCATGCACAGGCAATAGCCAAATTACGGTACACCAAATGACACTTCACAACAGAAGGTACATGTACAATGGTATGGAAGGAAGGTGGGGTTGATGGGAGAAGTGTCCATGTACACGTACATTACCTTGGAAAAAAAAGTGATAAATTTCAATGAGTACATGAACATTGAGTACATATGTAGTTGCATCAATCCCGCTAACTACATGTACATTGTACATAACAAGTACCATATACAGTATGTATACATGTACAGTATATCTGTACATGTGTGTACTGTACATCATACATGTACATGTACAGTATGTACATGTAAGCCACTACATTTTGTACTTTAAAAAAAAGTTGATTATTTGGATCACAAATTCAATTTGAATCATGTACATGTACGTACACTGTAGGGCCTACATGTACAATGTACGTGTACATGTGTACACGTACACGTACATGTAAACATGTACATGTACGTGTACGTGTACACATACACGTGTACGTGTGAACGTACACGTGTACATGTGAACAATACACATGTAGGCCTACATGTACATGTACGTGTACTTCACAATACCCTTCATTCAAGTACATGTACACGTACACATGTACATGTACGTACATGAGCACATGTATGTGTGTACCGGTACAGTGTACACATACACATGTACATGTACATGAGTACGTGTACGTATACGTGTACACGTACACGTACATGTACATGTACAGTGTACAAGTACATGTACATGTACATGTACGTGTGCATGTACATGTACATGTACATGTACTTGTACACTGTACATGTACATGTACATGTACAGTGTACAAGTACATGTACATGTACATGTACATGTACATGTACATGTACATGTACATGTACAGTGTACAAGTACATGTTCATGTACATGTACGTGTGCATGTACATGTACATGTACTTGTACACTGTACATGTACATGTACATGTACAGTGTACATGTACAAGTACATGTACATGTACATGTACATGTACATGTACATGTACAGTGTACAAGTACATGTACATGTACATGTGACATGTACAACTCATCGTGACAGTGACGCCAAAACTGGCGAGCCCATTGTGGTAAGCAATTATGGTCAAAATGGATACAACAATGAATTATGCAATAAAACAAAACAGTGCGATTCAGCGGAATGGTCCCACACGCACCGCGTGGCAATTAAAGAAACACATTTAGAAAAGTCTCACTAATAGTGGAGTCCGAATCGCACTAACAAAATTGGGTCTGTTGTGACCACACACACACACACACACAAAAGTGGAATTTGAAATGGGATTCAAATTGCGATCCAAATAATCACATCTTTGGGGGACAGTGGAAACGGCCCCATGACTTTCAATGGGCGAGCTGAGCAAGACTGCCTTTGGCAAACTTGCTTGGTGATGCCCAAGACTGTCCCGGTGATTTCTAACCAGTGTGCACTTACAGGTGCAAATAATGTCTTCACGACTGGCATGAATACTAGCAGTGGCCCTGTGGCCAAATAGCGATAGCGGTTCACAATCTTGGCACCAGCATGAACAGCAGGCACGATTTCCTTTTTTCGAGTTTTGAAAAGCTTTTCCGAAATCAATTCTCCTTCGTGCGTGAACACTAAATAAGTAAATATCCCACCGATAATTGTGATTCGATTCCGGCTCATCAGTTAATAAAAGTGCGGGCCAAAGCTTGGTCTGGCGTGACATCGGGACCCGCAGGTGAGAGCTGCCCGGAAGCAAAGCACCACGATGACTTTGCCCATTGACTTTTAAGTTCAGCACAGCTTTCTGGGCCACTGTTTTCACACGGAGAATGTACCTCCCACCTTCCCCCAACCCTCCCAACTAATCACAGACTGACAACTTTGTACAATGGCCGCAAGGTTGCCGTTCAAGCGCTTCTACTGTACCATCGTACTACCGTGCACACTGTACTGTAGGAGGGCCTGACGTTTCGATCCTATAGCAGGACCTTTGAATCACCCCAGTGCAGCTGCACAATCCCAACGCAAACAAACCTTACATGCATTCTATTGAAGCTGGGAAGCCGTCTGGAGAATGGGATCAAATTTGGGATCAAATTGTGTTTGAGTTTGACACACACACACTACTGTACCCACAAAACCGTTTCAAGTCTCCCAAATAAACGTGATTCTTTGGATCGCGATTCAAACTCCATTTTTTTTTTGGGTGGCTACAGTAAAGGTGATTATTAGTGGGATTTGAATCGTGATTCAGACTCCAAGTGCTATGAGTGAGACCTTTCCAAATAAATCACATTTATTTGCCATGCAGTGTGTGTGGGAACGCTCCGCTCAGTCCGCTGAATCGAACCATTTCTTTTCTTCTTCTTTTTTATTCCACAATGCACCACCCGTGCACTGACTGACAGGAAATGCTGTGCTTATTTATTATGGGTCTCCCTTCATGTGAACGTGAGCAGCACACACACCCGCACAAAAAGGTTGTTGAATCACGATTCAAATCGCGATTATTTTGACAGCGGAAACGGCCCTACTGTGGTGCTATTCAACTCATGTCTCGTACAGTATCTCAGGGGGAACAAAAATGCCCTAAGAAAGGGTGCTGACTGCTGCCTAAACCCTGAAATGCCGAACTTTGGCAACTTCTACACGGAGGAGTCCAGTAGGTTTCCAGACAGACATGCCATTGTCATTTCACTTGCAATATCGCAAATTGCAAAAATAGTGACTGAAGGATAGAGTAAGACTAAGATACAAAAATATTCCAAACTGCTTACTGACCAAAATGACCAAATGTCAATGTCAAAAATTAGGATGGTCCGATGTTTCCAGACAAATAGTGCTGGGGATTGTTAAGTTGGTGATTGGCTTCATCCATATATTTTTGGAGAGCTTGAAGACTCTCCAGTTGGGCATTCTGCCTTTGAGAAAGGTCCTTGTGTACATGTACAGTACATGTGTAATGTACACGTACATTGTGTACATGTACTGTATACATACATGTAGGATCGAAACAATGGGCACTCCTTCGCTGCCATTTTTTTTTTTTTTACGAAAAGCAGTCAAAAACTGACCAACTGGTGTGACTTTGACAGAGTGCACTGCATACAGTAGGCTACGTGTATCATTTCGTAGCAACAACTACTTCACCAGATACAGTATTACAGTACATTAGACACATCTGGTGAAGTGGTCTTCTTCACCAGATGTGCCCAATGAAGTGGCTGTTGCTTGGAGCACTTACTTACTGTACAGTACATGCACTCTGCACTCTAACTGGATAGTCTTTCAAGTGCTATCCTTCAGTATTACATTTGCAAATGCCAGGATTTAGTACATGTGCACAGTGTAATAGCATTACCAGCATGCTTCTGACTGATGACTGACTTCAATGGCAAAAAAGCTCATCTCAAAAATTTAGTGAAACCTTTCTCAAACTTTCAAAGACCTGTACAGTGTACATGTACATGTACATGTACCTTTTGTACAGTACATGTACATGTGTAAAATTGTGTACATGTACTGTACCGTATACAGTAACAGTATCATTATGCCCTTGAGAAAGGTCATGCCAGGGGTACAGTAAAAATGTCACTCCTTCTAATTTTGGTTTACTGTACTTTGTCTGCATTATTTGTTTTTTTGTTGCTAAATTGTCCAAATGACATGATTCTGTCACTTGATATCACAGCCACACTTAATACAGGTGTCCCATTCACAAAAGGAAAGGAAATCCGACCGGACCAAGATACTGTATGAACCCAGGCCCGTTAGGACTGTTAGGAGTGCTCTTCCACCTGAGCGACATGTACATGTGTGTACGTACATGTACATGTACTGTACAATATCCGGGCCTTAGATGAAGGCTTTCCCAAAGTGTCAACTATTCTTTACCAGGGTGGTTGGAGCAACTTGGAGGCACAATCCAGAAGCACATGTACTGGTAACCAGTAACAGCTGTATAGTACCCTTAGTGTACATGTACATGTACATGTTAAGTGTACTGTACATGTACATGTACATGTACATGTACATGTATGTACATGTACATTACATGCATACATGTACATGTACATGTACATGTACATGTACAGTGTACATGTACATGTACATGTACAGTGCACATGTAAATTACATGTACATACATGTACGTGTACATACATGTACATGTACTGTACATAATTATAGATGTACATTGTGTACATGTACAATGTACATGTACATCTACATGTGCAATGTACATGTACATGTACAGTGTGCAATGTACATGTACATGTACAGTGCACAATGTACATGTACATGTACATTACATGTACATCTATACGTACATGTACAGTGCACATGTACATGTATACATGTACATGTACATCTTTATGTACATGTACAGTGTACATTTACAGTGTACATGTACATGTACATGTACATGTACATGTACATGACTGCACGTGTACATGTATACACTGTACATGTATATGTACATGTACATTGTACATGTACATGTACATGTCCATGTGTACATGTACCAGTTCTACATGTACAATGTATGTAGGCCTACATGTACTGTACATGTACATGTACATGTATGTACATGTAGGCCTACATGTACATGTACATGTATGTAGGCCTACATGTACAATGTACATGTACAATGACTGTACAGCTACATGTACATGTACAGCACATAGTACATGTACAGTTTTTGTACATGTACCGGTAGGCCTGTATACATACATGTACACAATGTACATGTACATGTACATGGTACTGTACATGTACATTGTACATGTACATGTACAGTACCATGTATGTCTCCAGGGATCATGCCCCCATTTTCATTCAGATGTAAACAATGTTCAATACAATGTACATGTACATGTACATGTACATGTACATGTACCCGGTAGTTGTAAAACCACACTAGTTACAGCAGTTGGGAGATCACACAAAGTGGATGGATGCAGCTCTTCAAACTACATTTTCCCCCAAAAAAATAAAGGAAATCGAGAGTCAAAACTTCAATTTCTAAAAAAAAATCAATTTCTAAAAAAGAATGAAAAAAAAAAGAGAAAAAGAAAAGTGAATTAGCCACGTCTGGTCTTGTTTTCCAAAGTGGGCATCAAATTTCTAAAAACAATAAACAAAAAATCCTGTCCTGAGGTCGTCTATTGCCCACTGAGCTCATACCCATCTCGGACATTTCCTATTTTTCATGCCAAAGTTGTTGGTACGAATAGAAAGCTAATGGGTCGGCAGTAATGAAACCTCCACTTCGCAGCGGGGGGACAATGAGTTCTTCACACCTTCTCCCTATAGATCCAGTTTCCGCTGGTACATTGTACCTTCGCGCACAATTTCTCTCCGCAATACTTTTTCTTTTCTTTCTAAAAACCCATTAACTTTGAGGGCAATGGTTTTAAAAATTAATGCCATTACAGGGAAATACTTGTGTTGTCGTAATCAGGCGGATACTACTGTACTAGGAGTAATCTTCTCTGCACCTGACTGCAATTCGCAAAGCGTATACCATGTACTGTATCGTATACAATGCATATCGGGTTACGCACCACAATCTGGGCACTTCCTGCCTGAATGACGATATTGAGTTATTACGGCAGGCTCTGCCTCAGTCTACTTGGTGTACAGAGGTAGACTACAGTGTAGTACGGTAGCAGAGTACGTAAAAACCACCCCATCCCACCCTCCATGCTTCACCAAGTGGTTCTCTGAACACAATCTGTTACGAGTCAATGATGCTTTCCGATAAGGGTCGTCACTTTTGCGTTGTTGGCACCTCAAACATGTACGTGTGTACATGTACATGTACATGTGTACATTGTATACTGATGTACATGTAGATACTAGAGCGTGCACTGCTCAAATGCGATGGGGATGCAAGGGTCAGCCGCCCGGCGCCCTTCAAGTCAACTGGTTTTTACTACATGGATTTCTAATTTTCTACAAAATCATATCAAGCTACATGTACATGTAACAGAACTTGGTGGATGAGTCAAAATACTTGGCCAAGAAGAACTTTACAACATACAATGTAAATGTCAGTAAACTTGAGAAAGCTGCATTTGATATATTTTACACAAAGTCCCTGTACATGTACAGGTATGTATTGTACATGTACATGTACATGTATGTGTAATTAACACACCACACATGTACACAGTGTACTGTACATGTGTACTGTACGTACATGTACATGTACAAAGAATCTGAGGTTGGCATACTGTACATGTACATGTAAAGCCATTGGTACTGGTAGCACCAATTCAAGACTGTTAGTGTTAACTGAAACCATCCGGCTAGTCGGCTACCAATGAAGACATCCCTTCTCTCCCTCCTCTGCTCCTGCCCTCAAGCCCTTTGCCTGACCCCTTAAACCCCTCCCACATCACCTCCCAATGTCACACAAGTTCAACTTCACAGCCAGAGCCAATTGCCTGTGACACAATGTCACAGATGTGCCCCTGTCAAACTCCTCTCCCTCTTCCTCTCATTCTCTCTCTCATTCTCTCTCTTTCCTTCTCTCTCTCTCTCTCCTTCTCTCTCTCCATCTATATGTGTCTCTCTCCATCTCTCTCCCCTCTCTCTCTCCTTCTCTCTTTCTCCTTCTCTCTCCATCTCTCTCTGTCTCTCCATCCCTCTCCCCTCTCTCTCTTCTTCTCTCTCCCCTCATCTCTCTCCCTCTCTCTCCCCTCCCATTCTCTCTCAGCCCCCTCTCTCCCTCTTTCTTTCCATCTTTTTTTTTTTTTCTCTCTCTCTCTCTCTCTGTTTCTTTATAATTCTCTCTGTGCTGTCTCTCTCTTTCTTTCTGTCTGTCTCTGTTAGTCTCTCTCTCTTTCTCACGGAGTCACGGTCTGTCTCTGAATGACATTCTGCCTAGCTGTTTCTCTGGAAGCATTTCCATGGCAACCTCGGGCCAATCCTGCCACCCAGTGGCCATCATGCTGGTTTCTGTCCAGTCACCAGTGGCCAAAACAAAAGAAGGAGTGGGGACTCAACGAAGAAGACCTTGGTTCTCCAATGGGAAGGGAATAGGGAGGGGGGGGGGTGGGTCCAAGCTATCCCCCTGGGCTTCACTCCAGAGAGTAAATGCCTCCCCTTCCTTACCAATACCACATGGGTTTCTCTCCAAGCTTCCCTGGCAACCAGATCATGTCAATTTGCACAAGTCCTGCCCAGGCCCACTCTGTTCACACTTCTTCTCAGGTTACGAACTTACAGCAAACAAGAGGGGCCAATTTCCTTCCCTGCCTCCCTTCAGTCAGAGGAGCTGCCCATCCAACCCCCCCCCCTCCCGATCGATTCATCTTAAACAAGCCCCCCTTCATTTCAGTAAAAACCAAAACCATTGCCTACAGCGGGCACGATGTTTAATCACGGAGGAAGGAATGTTTAATGGCTGTAGACAACTTATCCTCGGCTACAGACAAACACTTTGACATTACTTGTGACTAGTTGTGAGGCTGGCATAGGGAACCTCTAATGGTAATGGTGATAGTAATAGACAAGCATGGCAACTGGTTTTTGTCAGTTTTGATGGGATAAGGCCATTTTAGGGCAGATAGGAGGAGAACTCTGAAAGTCTGAAAGGAGTGAGTTTGAGATTAGGAAGATACAGCCGCTGATATTTAGTGACTGATAAGGCCCTGTGAATGTCTGAATATGTACATGTAGTGACAGGTTTAACCCACTTGTATACATGTACACTGAAAAGTACATGTACATGTACATGTACCGGTACTGTAGTTACATGTACAGGTGTACTGTAGTTGTAATGTACATGTACCATAATACATGTACTGTAGCTCTATGCTTGTACAGTACATGTACATGGACATGTACACATACATGTAATAGTATACTCTCCTCGATTTATTTCACAGATACTGTACATGGACGTGTACTGTATCTATTGTTCCCGATTGTTTAGTGAGTTTTTGAAAAGGGCACATCGTTCAAAAACCCATAAGGCGTTCATGGGCACTGGAAATGGGCCCACCACAAAGTGAACTGATGCCTGATGTACATGTATGGAGATGCATGTACATGTACATACGTATGTATGGAGAGACCCAGAGGTGCCATAACCATTCAACAAGCTTTTACGTGTACATGTATACATGTACATGTGCATTGTCACTGGATTTATTTTGGTCAAAGTAACGGAAACTATGATTACCTTTCCCATTTTAAGTCCAGTGGAAACTTTAACCATCCTATCGGTTAAATTGACCGACTCAAAATCCGAGTGGGAAGTACGATTGTCAAATTTGACCATTGGAAATTTAACCTGCGTCTCGGTTAAATTTTAATCCAGTGGAAATGCGGCTTACATGGTATATATGTAGTTCCTCAGGTCAAAGTCGAGTCCTTATACTAGTAATGGAGGACATCAGGACAAAACACATGTGACAATTCTTTTAAAAACTGGAGGGTAGGATTAGCCAGGTACACTCCTCTTATTCTTCTTCTTGCACAAGGGTCTTGTACATGTATCATTGAACAGACTTGGATTTGCTTCAATAGTAGACCGTGGAAATACAGGCACATGGACATGTACATGTACATGTACACTGCATGCATGTACTGTTAGTCTGTACATCAGGATCTTTGTGTGTTCATGAATTATTATTTGTTTAAATTGCTCTCTGTGTGTTTTTTCGACTCCAAAAGTCACCCAGTGACCCTCTCACCGCAGTCACCTGACAGCTGACAAGTCTGTGGCTGTGAGCTGGTGACAATGACTAATAAACTGCGGCTGGGGCTGTGCAGTTGGCAGTGTGGGTTTCTCTCTAGAGTTCAGGGGTGGGTTGCCAGGGTTGGTGGGTGGGCGGGTTTCGCCTAAACAGCTTGTGATATTCCATCCTTAGGAGTGAAGGGCAGAAAGAATGGGGTGGCTTTGACCATGCTTTGACAATTCCTCTGAATATCCCACCCCCCCCCCCCTCCAAACTAATTCCCCAACCTACATGTAGGGGGCCTACTGTACATATATACATATACACTGTACAATGTACATTTAGTACATACACTGTACAATGTACATTTAGTACATACCGGTACATGTGTACAGTGTATGTACAGAATCGACGAAAGCATTACTGACAAACACTCTGTGCATTACGTCACTAGTGGTGTCACTGTCAACTCTCCGTGAACTGGCATGAAGGCCAATCACAAATTAAATATAGATTTGAGAATCACTCTTGCTTGCAGTTATCATGAACATGTACAAACATTCCAATTCAACAACAAAACTTCTACTGCACACTGTACATGTACAGGTGTGAAGAATGTGTACCATTTTTTAGATTTGTTAAAATATTCAGTCCGTGTTTTCCTTTTTTTCAAAACATTACATGTACAACTGTACATGTACCGGTATGTTGTACATGTACATGTAGGCCTATACTGTACAGTACGTCCCAGTACAGGTACATGTACATGTACATTGTATGTACATGCATGTACAACATGTATACTGTAATATTATAGTAGTTTTTATGATTATCATTAAGTAAGTACCGGTACATGTAACTTTACGACGCATCGTAAATACGGTGATATACACAAATGTTGCAAACTGCTTACTGACTAGAATTACCAAAATGTAAATCTTAAAATCTAGTGGGCCTGACGTTTCGATCCTAGCAGGACCTTTCTCAAAGGCAGAGTCATCGTATCGTTAGTACATGTACGTAAGTACGGTAACTTTACAATGTACTTTACAAGTACGGTAACTTTTCAATGCATCATGAGGCTTTGTGAAATCCAACCCTGTACATGTACATGTGTACATGTACATGTACATGGACAGTACATGTACAGTACACTGTACATCATGTATAGTGCATGCATGAAACTGCCCCATGTCAAAAACATTTCTTTCCCACGGTGTGTCCTATTGGTGCTAATCGGGACCTTCACAATTCGGAACTGACACAGAGCAAGCTCCTTGGATACCGGTATGATGTCATGCACAGATAGCGTCTGGACTGACTGGCCAAAAGCCACACTCAACAAATACCATACAACGTACAATAGAAGCCTTTGTCTAAAGCTGAGCCTGTGGTGATTGAACCAGTGGTTGACCATGAGTTGGTGTCGTTCCCATCCCAACCACCACCAAAAAATGACAGGACAGAGGTACAGTGAGTCATTTCACAAAATACAAAGGTATCCTATACATGTACAATGTACATGTACATGTACAGTATACACTCTACTGTGTAATTCTTTTGACCCTAACCTTACAAACCATATGTGACCCGGCACAGCATAATGAGGAATAACCCCCACTTTTGAGATTTTGAAATTTTCTAATGATGTGAAAGAGTATACATTGTACCATTAGCTTTCAAACGATTTCAAAATTATTTCCCTATGAACTTTGTTGCAAATAGTACATGTACAGTACAAGGGGACTTCGCTCGTTCATTTGGTACCAGACACAATATAGCAGCGTCATTCTAACTCCTCGAAAGCGACCATTCAAAAAGGCAGGAACTTTGCCTTTCTATAAAAACAGTACACAAACACTCACTGAAATCCTTGTTTTTTCAACATTTACAGACAGATTTCGGAAAAATTCTTTGGACATAATATCAATATCCTTCAATACATTAATTTTTTCGAAAATACAATTTTTTTTTTTTTTTTTATCGAATTGAGAAGATACATGTACTTTGACTTCAGGCGTTGTTTACCTGAAAAGTGTCTTGGTGGGATATTCCTCATGTCGCTGTGCCGGGTCACATACATGTATTGTGTACCTGAAACCCCCCAAAATACCACAACCGCGTGTTTGATTTACAAAATGTTAAGGGTCACATTCGTATGACACTTGACAGGGAAAAGTAGGGTGCAGAAATTGGAGTTTAATAGGATCCCCAGAGCGTCTCCTTAGCCTCTGATGATTGTGGCTGGCAGTGTCTCCATGGCGACTCCATGACAACACCAAGTGTTTGGCTGATAAAGTTCTACTGTGTCAGCCTTCATGTACACATGTACATGTACATGTGCTTGTTACCGGTAGCTACATGTACAGTAAAGTACATACATGTAGTCTGTAAATGTAACCATGTGCTGTGCTGTACATGTACTGCTGTACTGTACATGTACATTGTGTACATGTACATGTATGTGCTGTACTGTACATGTACATTGTACATGTACATGTACGTACATTGTACAGTGTGTACCGGACGGTATACAGGTGTACATTATGTACATGTACATAAAAAAAATTATGTATATGTACATACTGTACATGTACCACCATGGAAAATTAAGATTACTTCTAATTCTGTACATGAGTATGACTACATGTACCGGGGTATGTGTTAGTATTACATGTACTGGTACATGTACATGTATGTAACAGAAGCTGAAATATACATGTATACATACATGTACATGTATAATGTACATGTACTGTAAGCATACAGTATACAGTACAATATATACAGTACATATCACTACAACTAGTACAAGTCTACAGTGTACATGTACACTTTGCATTTGTTTGCAATGTTACATAATATACCGGTACATGTACTGCATGTGTGTTTTTGTACCTACTGTACATTGTACGTGTACATGTAAACTAATGTACACATGTACATGTACATGTACATGTACATTTGTACTGTACACTTGTACATACTTACATGTACACATTGTTGTAAGTACATGTACTGTACATGTGCAATGTACACACTGTACACTTGTACACTTGTACACAAATGAAATGTACATTGTACATGTACATGTACATACGGTATGTACATGTACTGTACATGATGTACTTGTGTGTGTAACATGTACAGTGTACATGTTACACACGTACAGTACATGTACACTATACAGTATGTACATGTACATGTACATACGGTATGTACATGTACTGTACGTGTGTAACATGTACATGTACACTGTACATGTTACACATTGTACATGTACATGTACATACGGTATGTACATGTACTGTACATGATGTACTTGTGTGTGTAACATGTACAGTGTACATGTTACACACGTACAGTACATGTACACTATACAGTATGTACATGTACATGTACATACGGTATGTACATGTACTGTACGTGTGTAACATGTACATGTACACTGTACATGTTACACACGTACAGTACATGTACATGTGCATGTACATGTACGGTATGTACATGTACATGAACATGTACATGTATATGTACATGTACATGACATGTACATGTACATGTACATACGGTATGTACATGTACTGTACGTGTGTAACATGTACATGTACATGTACACTACAGGTACATGTCATGATGACACCGTTCTCATTAAGGTGGGAATACTTCACAGTTACTGTATGTCCAGTAACTTAAAGTACATACATGTACGTACGCATACATGTACATACGTACGTACATTGTACATGTACATGTACTGCAGTCCATTTCATTTTCATCAAACTCATCGTAACTTAAGAAGATCAATCGCAAGACAATGAGCGATGATGTACATTGTACAGTACATGTATGGCCAGTACATGCTTTACAATACATCCATCCACCCCTGGTACATGTACACGTACATGTACAGTATGTATAAATACTATACGGTACATGTATACAGTACAACATTTGGCACATGTGTGTACCTCCTTTGTATGACACATGTGTAGTACAATGTACATGGTGTGTAGACTGTGTACCTGTCTGAACTTGTTCATTAGTGTGTACCGGTATGGTTTTCATTGAATCTGTTACACACATCATGACATTTGTACATGTATTTTCAAGATGTACATGTACACAACAATGTACCACATTGACACCAGTATACTGTACTGGTGGTGTACTGTTGTACACATGTATACATGTACCGGTACATGCACATGTACAGTGTACATGTACCGCACATGTACATGTACATGTACATGTACCGCACATGTACAGTGTACAGTACATACATGTACATACATGTACTGTACAGGCAGTACAGTACCTGTCCTTGTACATGTACTTACAGTAAATTGATTTTGGTTACTTAACCACATTAGTGTTTTGGTTTCATGTTGATTGTTGAGTCACTTAATCAATACATTGTACGTATGACATGTAGGCTAGTCGAGCATGTTGTGCAGAGTCCAGTACACCATGAGAACATGTACACGTGTACTGTACATGTACAATGTATTGTAATGTACATGTACATGTATTGTATTGTAATGCTGTACACATGCACTGTACAGTATGTACATGTACCGCTACAAGATAAAGACATTTGAATCACGATCCACTTTTCGATCAATCTCCTAGTGGGAGCCCACCGAAAGTGGACATGGACGTACAATGTACATGTACAGTTTGTACATATGTACATATGTACAGTGTGTACATGTGCAAACTGTACACTTGAGTACCTTTTTATAGTATATGTATAGCCTCCACTTCTGACCCTCCCTCAAGGCAATCTCCATAACACACGCAGATCCCGAAAAACCCTTCCTCTTTTGCGTCCACTCTATCCTGTTCTGTCGTGGTTCCCATCTATTTTTTTTTTTTCGGGGGGTGGGGGGGGGGATGGGGGGGGGAAGGGGCGACTGAGGTGATTCCCTCTGTTCAAGTCCTTCAAGCTCTTTGCTAGATCTTCAATTAGAGCAACCAGATTCTTTACCAGATGTTCAAAGCAGTTTCTTCCCCAATCCCACCATCCCCACAGTGGCTAACAGTCTCTGAGGAACAAGTTGTTACCTACTTGTTCGCATCAGAAGCAATTTTTTTTCTTTTTTGGGGGGGGGAGGGGGAGAGGGAGTGAGGACGAGGCGAAAATCTGATGTGTCGCTTTTTCTTGTCATTTGCAATCAATTGCCTGGTGTCCCAGGACGCTCCAACATTTCCTCACAAACAACGCTTCCGCTGAGAGATCCTTGTGTTATAATTCCCCTTCCTCCCCCCTCTCTCCCCATCCCCTCTCTCTGCCTCGCTCTTTCTCTCTCTCTCCCTCTCTTTATCTACATGTATCTCAGTCTCTGTCTCTCTCTCCTTCTCTCTCTCTCCCTCCCTCCTTCCCTCCCTCCCTCTCAATCTCTCCCCCCCTTCTTTCACCCCCTCTCTCCCTTTGTCTCTCCCCTCTCTCTCTCTCTCTCTCTCTCTCTCCCTCTCTCTCCCTTTCTCTTTCCCCCTTCTCTCCCTATCCCCATTTCTCTTTTCCTCCCACTCTCTCTCTCTCTCTTATCACACCTTGCTCAGACAAAATAAAAGCTCCCTTCCCCCCCCCAAAAAAAGAAGAAATTGGGAGGGGCCCAACATTCATTTTCTTCTCATTTTGTGTATGGTAACCTTTCAGAAAGGTCCTGCTAGAATCGCAAAAAAAAACAGGCCCTCAGCGTTGTCCACTTAGGCTAGCACTAGTCGACAGCCTTACAATTTCAAATTGTAAACTGAACAGAACTTGCCGGGCATGACACTTTGATTCGAGAAACAATCCTTTCTTTAGTGTATATAATTATAATTTGTATCAAGGCCTTTGGGAAATATAAACTTTCTGCACTAACTGCAGAAATCTCTACATATGTAACTTTCCAAGATTATTTCCATTCTGACTTCAAGAAAGGTCCCGCTGGACCCGAAATGTCACGCCCCCTCTTACTTTTTGATAGTTACATTTTTCGTGTATTTACAATTTTACAGGCAAATACCAGTACTTGGGGATACTCATCCAGTTTTTTCCCATGTACATGCACCACCTTGGCTCGGAATTCATTCCCTGCACGCTGAATCCCTTCCACTTACTGTAAAACCACTTTGTAACATTAATACCTAGAGTCCTAGACAGTTCTAACCTTTGACCTCCACATTGTTTGTTCCCCTCCCCCACTCCCTTCTAAGTCGTCACCTGGAGTGGCCTTTTGGGCCTTACAAGTGGTTGGCAATTCTCAAAAAAAATAAAAAATAAGAGATAACAAAAATACTCTTTCCAAGATTAAAAGTACAGTGGAACCGTGGAACGTCTCTATAATGAACATCAAACTGCAAAGGATCCATGAAAATTGTTCAGTAATTAGCGGTCGTTCGTTACAGTAGTTGCTGCTGCTGTGCCGCATATCCACGGACGTAAAATTGGGAGCCAAAGCAAAGGACACGTTCGTTATAGCCGAATGTTCAGTATATCGGCGTTTGTTATATAGCAACGTTCCACTGCATACAAATTCAGGCCATTTGAGTCAGACAGTACATGTATACAAGTACATAGTGTAAGTAGTTTGCGACATTGTCATTTATCACTCAAAATATAAGAATTGTTTGGGATGAGAATATTCGTCAATTCCTTCTCACCATTGCGTTTTCTCCTTGACTCCTGTCCTGTAGATCTCCTCCTGATCCAGGTGAACTGTGCAGTAGCAGCCCTTGGAGGACGTCAAGTTCTTGGCCTCACCTGAAACACGAGTGCACAGAAGTACTTACATACTCTAGAATAGATACATGTACATTATACTCACGACCATTGCAAATTCTAAATAAACCTAACTCTGCTGACTCCAACAGAAGCCAACAAATTTTGGGGCCTGCTGTTTGGGTCAGCAGTGTACAGTACTAATAAAACTGTGTTGAGGATTGTTGGGGTCAGCATGGTTGTCTGGCCTGGCAGCCACACAATGAAGATAGTCAAACAAATCTATAGAAAAGCCCCAAAAACAAAGGGCCTAAAGGGAAAGAGCCCAAACAAAAGGCCCAAGAGAAAAGGCACACAAGAAAAGTGTTAGTCTTTGTTTGGATCAACACTGTGCAATAAAGTTGGCATTGTACCGGTATGCAAAAGTTACTGCAATATTACCATCATTGCACTTGCAGGACCCTGCTGAACCCAACAGTATCCACTGTTGGATACTGTTGGGATCAGCAGGCTTCACACTTTCATGCTTGTTGGATACTGTTGGGATCAGCAGGATAGAGTTAGGCCAACAGTGAGGGGGATAGGGTTAAAGGCACGAGTAGGCCCTTCGCATCAGAATTGCCATTTGTTTAGGCTATATGGTGAAAAGGGATAGCCACTTGATTGAGTTTGCATTTGGCAATCCTTCAGGGCGCTACCATGTTCATGTTCTGTTTGGCTTTGTACTTTTTTGTTTGTACTTGCCCTGAGATATAATCAATGAAACGAAATGAAATGAAAGTCGCCGACAATTTCATGATCGATTGTCATCTTTCAATTTTGACAGGAGTACATGATACAGTAGTATGCAGAAATGTTGACTAAAACTAGCCAAAATGCAAATTTATCTCAAAAATTAGGAGGGCCTGACGTTTCTTTGAGAAAGCTCCTGCTACTATTGCTAGGATTGAAACATCAGGCCCTTCTCATTTCTGATATTATCTCATTTTGTATCCCAGGTTTACATGTACATGTACATGTACATTGTGCAGTACATGTACAGTACATGTACATGTATGTCAAGTACGACAAACTGTTTATTTGCATTGTAAACATGGGGCCCGGGCTATGGTCCATGGAGAGATCTATAAATGATTTCAACTGGCGCCTCCACCCCGGCAAAGATAGTTGAGTATTTGGGAAGGCCGCCAACTAAGTGCTGAATAGCACAGGTGGTGAGAGCACAGCCATTGTGAACGCGAGGAAAACAAAAAAAGGGATTTGAATTGCGATTCAAATCGCGTTTATTTTGGCAGTGGAAACAGCCCAAGTGTCATGAGTGTAGGGCTGTTCCTAACTGTCCCCACAAAAAAGTGAATGGTTGGTTTGCGATTCAAACTGTTTTAATGCGAATACCGGTATTAGTAGGATTTGAAATGCAAGTCAGACTGACTCCACTAGTACTAGTGAGACTGTCCAAAAATAATCCAATTTTTTGTTTGTAGGAAAAAATTGCACCATTTATTTGTTTAATCCCACAATGCACCGCTCGGACTCTGACTGACAGGACTACAATTGCTTCCCACACGCGGCTCGCATGTTATTTGCATTGCAATTGTTTTGCCATGTGGGGATGGGAGACCCCCCCCCCCCCCCCCCCCCGTAAAAAGTTTTGAATCGCGATTATTTGCACAGTGGGACTGGGAACAGCACTACAGCATGCCACACTGGACAAGACTTCTAATCTAATTTCCTAGAATGTACAGTAAGTACTATACAATGTACACGTGTACACGGCAGTCAATGCGCATTGTGCTGCTTTGCAGTTTGTGACTTGTGTTCATCCATGGAGGTTCATCCAATTGTGTTGGTTGGTTTACAGAGCCTTGGCCTGCAAACTGAATGGGACCGGGCTCTTGTACAAATTTGCTTTGGCAGGCTTTGTGTGCCAAAGCAAATTTGAGCGCCGCAAAGGCTGCTTTGCTGGCCCAAAGCCTCGCCAAAAAGTCCTAGTCTGTAATAAACTACACGCACATGTACAGTGTACATCTACATGTACAAAAACATCTACAACATGCCTCTCTCTCCATGTCTGTCACTCTGTTTCTGTCTGTCTGTCTCTATCTCACTCTCCCTCTCCCCATTTCTCTCTCTCTCCCTCTCTATTTCTGTCTCTCTCTTTTCACTTTCCCTCTCTCTCTCCCTCTCTGTAAATCTATTTCTGTCTATTTCTCTCTGCCCATTTCTCTCTCTTGCTCACTCGCTGTACATGTAACTACATGTACATGTACATGTATGTATCTGTCTCTATCTCTCTCCCCCCATTTCTCTCTCTTCCTCACTCTCTGTCACTCTACATGTACATGTACATGTATACTGTCTCTCTCTTTCCCGCTCTCTCTCTCCCCCTCTCTCTTCCTCACTCTCTGTCACTCTGTCTTTAGCCGCGTCCGCACTGGACTTAAAATGGGTAAACTAACCGAGCAAATGGGTAAATTGACCATTTTAAGTCCAGTGCGGACAGCCAGAAAGTTTTCCTCCCAGGTAACTTACCCGACTCCAGTGGGTAGTTTAACCGACCAACTTCTGCCCGGTTAAATTGACCAGGTCAGTTTAACCGAGCCGAAAAGTCCAATCCGGACACGACGTCTCGGTAAACGACTCGGTAAAAAACCACATTGCGCCCCGCATTGCCAGAGGCCCTAAATACCACGTGACGTGC